>JALXJV020000005.1:34114363-34439504 GCA_024633595.2 Lepomis macrochirus
CTCACTGCAATAAATCAGACCTTTGACCTGCAGCTCGACTGTTAAACAAAACCTTTTAGAGGACGTGAAGTTTCTGTTTCAAAACTCAAAATAAAAGAGTTTCACACAAAATTTGCAATAAGAATAGTTTGATCCAACCTTCAGCACCTGTTAATTTTTTGTTAAATTAATTGTTAATAATCTTACATTCATTAAAATCAATGGCAAATGTTGAATTCTCTCTAAACTCAGTCAAAGGTCTGTTTTTATTAGAGTGTGACTGTGTTTTACAGTCAGGTTCAGACGGATCATCTCCAGAGTGAGCAGAACTTTAACCAGTAAGAGCCAGAGGTTTTCTGACATGCAGATATAAATTATGAGGAATTAATAATGATGATAATGAGCAGTTTTTTGCAACCAGTATTTTTGTAATTAGTAGTGCTAGCAGTAGTAGTAGTAGTGGTATTAGTATTAGTAGTAATAGTAGTAGGGACTGTTGAAATACAGAAACAGTAGTGACCCTCATTCTGCTGCAGATATTGATGTGACATTATTTCAGTGTTGATGTAACTTTTTCCAACTGTTTTGTATGAATCATTTTAAATCTTTATTTTTTTTATATTGAAAGCGACTGACACTTGCTATAGATATAAGATGTATGTGAGAGGTCGCACGTCTCTGGAGTCTGGAGGGCATCACCTTTCTTTAAAACGCTTTAAATATAATTTCTAGCAGCTTTCGAGTTGTTCTGTGGTTGTCTTGAGGGAAGAAAAAACATACTGCACAGTTTTGTAAAATGTCAATAAATGATCCAAGTGAGAATGTGAAGTTGTTGATATGAAGGTAGATCTTGATCTTGGCAGCGTCTCACAACCACTCTGAAATAAATATGATCTTTGAACTGCAGCTTGACTGTTAAATATGACACGTCTGAGGTCTTTACAAGTTGATTTACAGGGTAATGAGCTGAAACTAACGGCTGGATGGAAAATGTTGAGCAGCAAGTATGGTGGCATTTTTCTGTCAAATGTTGTGAGCGTGTAAGACATTCTCACGAGCACATTATATTATTTCACAGCAGCAAAAAATTAACCTTCCAGCGCCAGATACAGTATTCAGCGACAAATTCAACAACCGAGAGTTGTACAAGTTTCTGCGAGCGAGTGCCTGGTTTGTTCTCAAAGGATAACTCTGCTTGCACAGTGGAATTCTGCTAGCGCACAGTGTGCTTCTGCTCGCGCGCAGTGTGCTTCTGCTCGCGGAGTGGTGTTTAGCTCGCTCAGCTGATTTCTGCTCGCTCGAGTCTACAGGACTTTTGACAATTTGGGGGCGGAAACCAAGGAGGGCACTGACCCTCTTATGATTGGTCACTTTCAACGTCATCACAACCAGAGCCAACCATGCAGCTCTCAGTTCCAACCAATCCACGCTGTCAAACACTTTGAACAGTTTCAGGTGGGACAGAAATCAGCAGCTACATTTGCAGCAGTTTTCGGATAAATATGAAGGCATAATGTGTTTTGATTAGACTACTATCCCTTATACTTACATATGATAGCCGACCATTTCTTCTGGGAGTCGGGAAAGCATTATCATCCGTTCGGGGTTAATTTTGGAGGGAAGAGGTGTGACGTTACAACACATTAACAGCAGACTATATTTGCGGCACGTTTCGTATAATGTGCATTGATTACTAGAGTAACTGTACTTACAGTAGTGATTTTTTTTCTTTGGATGGACGGAGAGACAGCATTAACAGTGTTATCTGTTGAAACGCAACTGCAGAGGCTACTGAGTGAATTACTCTGTTCCTAAATACAATCCATATAATTACTGATTTTTAATTTATTTTAAAATGACTATTATAACGTTACCCCTTTATCCTTCCCGAAACACAGACTAAACTATATCTCTGAACACACAAATACATGCATAGAATGTGCTGCATATGCAGAATATATATAATTATTCTACTGTATATCACCTGTCCCTATGTACTGTTGTGTTAAGACACATTCACATAAACATCCCCAACAAGTGACTATCAATAAATAACTGAAGCTGCTTAGTTTAAGTCAAGAGAGAAGTTTGATCAATAGTGCAAAATATATAAGGCAACTAATTGCCTTCAACAAAACACTTTATTATATATTATCTACAGGGAGAGGGTCAGTGAGGTTGTTTCGTTGAGGACATTCCACTGTCAGAAGCAGACCAGGTCATAGGCCCAGATGAGACCAGCTCTTGAGGAGACACGAGCCTGGTGCTGCTGGAAAGAACAGGGAGAAGAAAGATGAAACGGTGTTAATACAAGGTTAATACATTTAAGACATTGATTTTAATATAATAATATAAATTATAATATACATGGAAAGCCAGTGTTTCCCAAATAATGTCATGAGGTTGAGGAGTGAGAGTACACAGTTAGGTCCAGTTTTATCTGGACATTGGCATGATTTCGGTTATTTGGTCCTGTGCCCCAGTAAAGAATTTGATATTACGTATTGATATTGAATTATAGAATTTGATATTTTTCCAAGGTATTTCAGTGGACTAAAAGTTGTAAGACAAGTTCCTTTACACCTTAATAAATTCATATTTAGTACTACTACTTTGTTGCAGATTCTTTGAATTTAATGACCAAATATTAAATACCAGAAGAGGGTTGGTTGTGTTCATCCCTCAACTCTCTTAGTCTGTACAATGTGTATGTACGCTCCCTGCTCCTCTACTAACATTGTATTCAAATGAATCTTTTCTGCAGGACCATGGTGGAGGTAGCATGCAATTGTAATAAATGTATCATAAACAGTTAGTCCAAATATTAAAAAAATGGCTAAAATATGAATGAAAAGTAAACATTGAGACCTGTTTGGTCCCTTCATAGTCCCTTCAAGGCCATTTTAGCTCAGACAGAGTTTCATTCAGTCTCCAACTCATCAGAGTGTGTTAAACATCAGGGAGAGGTGTGTGGACAAAAAGAGGAATACAAAAAGAAACTCTTGATAGGGAATCCACTTATATCATCATAAATTAATCAGAAAAAATAATCTTTTAAGTTGTGAAAAACTACATATACACTCACGCCCACTTTGTTAGGTACACCTTTTCAATTGCATGTTAACATAAATACGTGATCAGCCAATCTCATGGCAGCAACTCAATACATGTACGCATGCAGGTGTGGTTAAAACAACTTGCTGAAGTTCAAACCAAGCATCAAAATGGGGAAGAAAGGGGATTTGCGTGACTTCGAATGTGGCATGGTTGTTGGTGCCAGACGGGCTAGTCTGAGTATTTCAGAAACTACTGATCTCCATCGCACAACCATCTCTAGGGTTTACAGAGAAAGAGAAAATATCCAGTGAAAGGCAGTGTGTGTGGACGATAATGCCTTGTTGATGTCAGAGGTCAGAAGACAATGGGGAGACTGGTTGAAGATAACAGAAAGGCAACAGTAACTCAAATAACCACTCGTTACAACCAAGGTGTGCAGAATACCTTTCCTGAATGCACAACTCATCAAACCTTGAGTTCCATATGACATTCATATGGTAGGGTCAGAAGCACCCAGAGTTCTCACCATCTAACCAGGCTATATCTTCCTTCCTGTTTGGCGTGTCAACACATAATGTCTATTTTTATTCTGTCATTCTGTCACGGGGTCGCAGTGTGAGCTCGGCGTGGATGTCGGGACAGCTGAGGCCTTTTCCGCTAAAAATAGCTTGCAGCGAGAAATGTTAAGTAACAAATGAAAATGTGATGAGAGAGGTTTATTTGCACAATAAGAAAACTAAAAAAACACAAGTTACTGATTGCTGCATTATATGCCATTATATATTAATATTTTGAATTGTGACCTGCCACCTGGATCTCCTGACCCCCAATCATATATTTCAGCATTGAACATTTGGTTTCAGTGACACATGGGCATGTGATACTAGCAGTAACTTTCACAATATAATAATCAGATAACAACAGTCAGACAGAATCAGATGTCAGGATATATTTTACTGCAATAAAGTTGCCTTCATCTTCATGAGATTTGGGGGAATGTTTGCTCTCATTATAAATACCATATATGAGTTTCTTTTAATAGAAACTCATATATGGCATAAAATGGGAAACTGTCAAGCTAAAGAAGGAGGCCTCCTGAAGCAGCAGACAGGTACTGGAAGACCACAAGGGCTGCAGCTTCTGCAGTCACAGCAAAAACCTGTAGGAGGAGTTCAGGAAAGTTGGCCTCAATAACGTTCTGGCAAATGAGTTTTCTCTGTAGGGTGGCTGGGCTCCGCTTTAGAGATAGGGTGAGGAGCACTAATATCCGGACGGAGTTTGCAGTAGAGTCGCAGCAGCAGCCAACCACAGAGAGTCTGACATGTTTTTATAAAGCTTCATATACTGCAGGAGGACGTGTGGAGTTCAGGGACAACCTGCTCTGAGTGTCTCGTTTTCAAACAGCTGTCGTATATTCATTTTTTATATTCTAAGTCTGTTCATGCTTAAGAAACACAAACACATGAACCAAAAACAAACTAACACATTAAATGTAAAACCTCATGTCCCTCATCACTGTATACATGATGTGTCATTGATATTTCCTATCATGTGTTTATATGTTGGAGTTTCCTTGACTAACTTTATGTCTGTAGAAGCTAATATAATAATCTTGCTCCTCCTCATCTCTCTGACCTCCTTCAGCCCTACAGCCCATCCCAATCTCTCCGATCCTCTTCTTCTTCACTACTTTCCATTCCTTCTGCCTGCATGTCCACTATGGGGTTCAGAGCCTTCAGCTATTGTGCACCTCACCTTTGGAACCCCCTCCCTCTATTCATCCGTACGACTGAGTCCCTATCCTCCTTTAAAACTTCGCTCAAAACCCACTCATTTCGAAAGGCCTACCCCACATAACGCCACATTCCTCTGGCTTCATGAACTGCTTTCTTTTAACAATTTTTTTTTCTCTATTCTGTTTTATCTTAATCTTTACATTGTGTCTTGTTTTGATGTTTTGCCTCCTTGAAATGTATTCTGTTATAATCTGTAAGGTGTCCTTGAGTGCTGTGAAAGGCGTCCACAAATAAAATGTATTATTATTATTATTATTATTAAGCTGATTCCCTCTTTACAGCTGACAACCTCCAGTAAATCACTTATCACATTTAAGTCAGAATACTAATAAAACATGCTCCTAAACCCTGCTGTAGTAAAATGTATATTAAATATCATTATCAATATTACATTTAACATAAAGCACCTTTAAGTTTTTCAGTGTTCATGTTTCAAAAGCTTTAAGAGAAAATGTAAAAACAGGAAATGATGAAGAGTTCAATCCAAACAGATCTGCAGCAGAAGCTCTGAAACTGACTTCAGATCAGTAGTTCATGTTAGAGCGCCACCTGCTGGACAAACACTGTTAACACACAGAGGATCAGAGTGATTCTGCAGGGGTGGACACAATAACAGAAGGACAGTTAGCAACATGTTTGAGGCTCATGAAGCTCCTGATGTTTTATTTTGGGGCAGCTGCCAGAGGAGCTGCTTCAGCTCACTGCTCTTTTGGACTCTTTCAGTCAGTGTTGGTGAGGATCTGCTGTGATCTCTGCTGGGAGCTTTCCTGTGTTTGGACCTACATGTGTGCTCATGATAAACGAGTCTTTCCCTCTGATCACATCACATTCTCTCTCAGAGTCTCAGACTGATACAGCAGCTCAGACAGCAGCTATCTGACCGGCCGCTGCTTTCACAAACACTCATTCCTCTTAAAGCTGACACATACTGCTGAAATGAAACAGAGCTCATGGAGCCACCTTCATAACTGGGATTTACAGAGGTGGACAAAATGACAACATGAACAAAGGATGTTAACTAGTGACTAAAAACAGAAAATCAGTGATATCAGTCAATCATATCAATCAGTTCATAATGTCAGAAGTCACCAGCAGCAGGGTAACCTGACCACACCTCTTAGTGTTTGAGTGCTGTAGGGGACACGGGGATGATCATAACAATTTTGACATTTCTGTCTGTATCTCAGAGAACTTTTAAGCCAGTGGGTTCAAAATGTGACACATACTAGTTATGTGTGTTTGTTATTGAATGGTGTAACTGCCAATTAAAGTAAATAATAAAAGAGGTAGGCTAACAATGAGGAGGCGGTGCATGAGTGTAATGATTAATATGTGGTGCGTGTTTTTAGCGTCAGTACAGAACAAAAGTAAAAGGCAGAGCAGTGTGCAAGGTGCAGGAATGCAGGAACCAACACTGGCATCTGTGGGGAGGCTTAAATAGTTGGGCTCCCTGACCAGGTGCTCCCAGTTACTCAGATTGTTGCACACAGACACTGAACAGTAAAAGGACCAATACAGAAGCTCTTGGAGCTGTCGCAGTCTCAAACACAAGTAAAACATTACAATTCACCCTGTAGTCTGTGTGCCTGTGGTGACATATAACTTTATGTAATAAGGAACATGAGATAAACATGATATTGAAAGCTTTTTAATCAACACTTTTAAAAAAAATATTTTAAAAATACATTTCAAATAACTATGTTTTTAAATAATAAAATGCAACAATGTGCACCAACTGAATATCAGTGTTTGTGACAGACATGTGGCTAACCTGCAGTGCAGATCTCATGTGCCCACAGAGAAGCCTACAGGTTCTACATTTAACATTTGATTGAAATGATAAAACAATTAAACATAACTGTGTGTTTAATTGTTTTATCAAATACGTACTGGAATTCAAATCAAGTATATTAATACAACTAAACATTTCTTTCTTGTATTGTAAACACAAAATGTAAATGTAATGTTACAGCTCTTATAATGTTACAGTCAAACTCTTGTAGCCATGAACTAGCCGACATTACAGCTAAAACATTAGCACTGACATACCTTACATGCATTAAAGATATCGACACGCAATAAACACGATTTAACTTTAACTTGTAGTTTAACTACAAAGCAGTTTCCTAAAAGCGTCAGCTAAATAAATGTAAATGTAAATCCTGCTGCAGTAAAAGCTTTAAGAATAACTGTAAAACAAACAGATCAAAGTGATTAGAAAGAGTTGGCCATAACAGGAAAACTATGTGGGGAACGGTGTACGCCACATTTTAAAATGCACCTGGATTGTTTTCCATTTTGTGACTTTCAACAAAATAAAAAAGTACATTTTTTCAGTCTCATATTTCATCATTGAGGATTTGTCAAAAATAGTGTTAAATATCACCTCATCACATAAGCTAAGTGTGTCGTCAACCCCCCTCAGTTGGTGTGGCGATGGTGCAGTGGATAAGATGCCTGCGGTTCAATCCCCCACTGTGACACATCCATCATTGTGTCCCTGAGCAAGACACTTAACCCCTTGTTGCTCCAGAGGTGTGCGACCTCTGACATGTATAGCAATTGTCTGACGCTTTGGATAAAAGCGTGGACCTTCATATGTCACTCAGCAAATGTATTAATTACAACCACTAATCAACATACTGTCTATTCAATTCAATTTTAGTGACAGTTCACAACAACAGTATGTCTTTTTTCTCATAGTATTGCCCATTTAACCCTATTTTGAAATAATATTCAATGCTGAGATATCTGAGTGGGAGGCTGCCCCAAAATGTCTTTGAGCATCTTAACATCTTAACACTTAATTTTCTTACTTCTGAAGAAATATACACCAATTTATGGTGGAAATTATTTTAATTTTATTTATATAAAAAGGAAACAAAAAATTCAGCAGGTGACAATTCAAAATCTAAAACTATAATGCAGAATCAGCAGCTTGTTAATTGAGCTTAAGTTTCTTTTTTGACCAAAGCACATATCTTCTGTTTGCACTGCATGTTTTCTTGTTAACCTTTCTTAAAGCCTTTTCAGTTATTTACCATTTTTTAGTGCAGGCAACATTTTTGACAATACAAAAGTGTATATATATAGTAGGCTTGGCAGAGAGGCTGGAGGTCTGTCAGTTTAGTGTGAAAATGGTGTACTTGTTTAGTCAATATGGATAATAGATAAAAAGTCAGTGTTGTGGTGCTCATAGAAAATACTGTATGATATCTGTAAGTTGACCCTGAGGCTGTGGCCCTACAGTCTGACAGCCAGTCTGCCAATGTAGTCAGTATAAGCACATCCACAGGTGAACACTTCCTGCTGTGTTTTACAAACTGTTAGATGTCTGAACTGCACACAGTTGAAAAAATTAACAAAATAAAAAACAGGACTTGGACTTAGATATGGAGATAAAAAGAAGCACTGAGGACATTGAAAATTCAGCAACTACAAAGAGAAGTGATTTAGTGATTTAGTGAACTAGAAGTAGACTGTAAGCCAAACTGTAACACAGTGTTTTCCTGTAATCATTGTTTTCTCTCCCAAACACGCAGCTGTGTCATGAATAAACAGCACAATAGATCATCCTTATTGAAGTAGGACTATAATTTGACAGTATTATAAAATGACATAGGAATCCTACATAGTGTGTGACTTTCTTGAGTGACATATAATGTCCGCTGCTCACTTTTAAGGCTCAATATGACATTATAATTATGACAGTTTCAGTTAAGAGCTGTGATATTTTTAGCTTCTCACACATTCAGTCGGTCAACAATTGGCTGCCACTTTCTTTCTCTGGTTTATTGCTGTACCCGTGTTACTTTTTCTTTTATTTATCCTTTATTATTTTTATTTTTACAAGTGCTTTCATTCCACATAAACCTACTCGCTGATGCTCATTGTGTGCAAAGTATGGTGGACGCATCTTCTCTAGTTATGAAACCTAATAACCCCAACCTACTGATTTTAATGCAGGCTGCTG
This sequence comes from Lepomis macrochirus, assembly GCA_024633595.2. Classification (NCBI taxonomy): domain Eukaryota; kingdom Metazoa; phylum Chordata; class Actinopteri; order Centrarchiformes; family Centrarchidae; genus Lepomis; species Lepomis macrochirus. Next base: position 34,123,169 of record JALXJV020000005.1, read on the forward strand.
AAAAATATGCAAAACACACAGGCCTACGTAAGAACATGGGATGAGTGAAAAAACACTGGTTTCTGATCAGCGTGGCTGAGTGAACAGATAAGGCACCAGGATTAACTAAGCCTGGCTGTTAGCCTGGTCTGGAGCAGGCTAGCTGCACAGAATAAATCGCCACTTATGTGCTGCTGCTTTAGGTGAAACCGAGTCAAGGCTTAATTCAGCCAGGATATCTGGAAAATCCCAGCTTAATCAGCTATCCTGGTTTTGTGAAACAGCCCTAAGGAAGTGAAGGGCTGGACTACAAAGCGAGCTGTTTTCAAGCGGTTCTGAGCACAGCTTTCTGTGGGGGATGGGAAAAAGAATTTGCTGAAGAGATTCAGCAAAGCCAACTTATTATTATTTAACACCAAAATATCTCATTAAGTATCTATAAATAGGGAATGTTCAACATTATTGCATAAAAGAATGAAAACAAATTGGTAATCAAAATTGTTGCTGGTTTATTATGTGAACAAGCAGTCAATTACTTAAATACTCTATTCAGCTTTATACAAGATGTGCCTTACGAGAGACAGATTTTTTTTCACTTCTGATGAAAACACGTTTCACTGTAACATATTTTGTTTCTGTGAAATGTAGAAATGACGGAAGATGTTTCAACTTTGAAAAGATTACTTGAATTGTAATAATAGAATTGTATTCACAATTTTTAGTCACTACCATCATTTTGTACATTTTAAGTTGACCAGAAGTAATTTACAGAGTGAGCTTCCATTAGTATTTGAGTCTAGCACAAATAATTGTTTTGAGTAGATTTCCCTCAGAGTATAAGTTGTACACAATTACAATTATTGAGTAAAGAAATAGTCAGTGGAATTCAATTTTAATAATGAATGTATTGTATTTATGTCTACTCAAAAATAGTATTATGATAACCGCTACTTAAAATTTTGAGGGAATCAGTTTCCACAAATATTTTCAGTGTTCTGAACTTGTTCGGCTTTACAGTTTGGGCAATGTTGGCATTTTTGTTTGGGGAAAAAAACAACTTAAAACTTTTAATCGATTATCAAAAGAGTTTTATTTAAATACATGTAAAAAAGCAAACAAAACAGGTTGTTTAAAATCTTCATCAAACAGAAAATCAGAGGTTTTACATGATAAAATTAAAATAACATCTTGTGTCTGTGTATGTTTTCATACAATGGTATAATTGCAGCAGCGTTCAGGCCACAATGACTAACATTAAATGACACTACAAGAAAGGAAAAAAAGTGATGTCACAACACTTCCTGCCACAATACAGACAGTGCGCCCTTGTGGCAGAGTAACAGGCTGACTGCACTTTCTAAATATTTTAGACATATTTAAAACACAGTAAGGATGACACAGAAACTGTAATGCCGAAGTTTTAAGAATATATGGGTTATTAAACCTTAAACTGTTTCCAATTGAGAATTAATTTATCAACAGAAAAAAAGTTGTCAGAAACACAGACACACTTACAGTAACTGGACTTGCTTACTAAATACTATCTGGACACATGCCAGGGAAAAGTAAAGGTAAATCTAGGAACTGATCTGTAAAATACTGTAATGAAACTAAACAATGTGATAAAAAAAAATAGAAATGTTATATTAGGAAAACTTCCTCCAAGCAGACTAGACTCTGCATTAGTGTATGTTGTTGCCACCCAGCGTTCATTAAACAGTAGCTCTGCAGCATGGAGATATTGCTTGAGTGGGAGATCAGAGGATGATACATCCTGCTTCAGTATTTCTTTTGAGTTCATTAACTTGTTGTTCTTGCTTTTTCTTCAAGTCATCCATTTGTTTTTTTAGTTCCTTGTGTTTGTGACTGGAGAGGTTTTGTAACAGCTTGTATTCTTGGTCACGCTTCTCTTCTGTCTCTTGCAGTTGTGTTTCTTGTTTCTGCTTCAGTTCCTGTATTTCCTCCATGTGTTTCTCTACCAGTGCTGTAAAGTCTTTGGTGTATTTCTGTCTGAAGTCATTGAATTCTTCAGCCTGTTTTCTGGCCTCCTCTTCATATTTCTTCTTCATGTCATCCAGTTTTTTTCTTATAGTTTTCCTCTAATTCTTTTCTCTCCTTCTCCTCCTGTTCTCTTCTGATTCGATCTTCTTCTTTTCTTTTGTTGTCATATTTTTCTCTTTCCTGCTCGTATTCTTCTTGGAGCTTTTTAAGTCTTGTTTGCTCCTCCTGTCGTTTCTCTTCATCTTCTCGATATCGTCTGTCCCACCATTCTTTCCTCTCCTTCTCCCACTCCTCTCGTTGCTTCCTCATCTCCTCTCTGCTCTGCTCCAGCTTTCTATCAGTGGTTTCCTTTTCCTCTGATTCTGACTTTATTTTTTTCTCCAGATCTTGATGTTTTTGTTCCCACTCCTGTTGTTGATTTTCTTCTTGTTTTTTCTTCTTTCTTTCCTCTTCTTCTCTCCTTTCCTTTTCCTTCCGTCTCTCCTCTCTCTCCCTCTCGATGTTTTCCTCCATTTCTTTAAGTTGTTTGGCTCTCTGTTGTCTCTCCTGTTCAATTTCAGCTTTCTGTTGTTCCATTCTTCTCTTCATTTCTTCCATTTCCTCCTCATGTTTTCTTTGAAGCTCCTCCTTCTCTCTCTGCATCTCTTCTTCTTTCTCCTTCAGGATCCTCTCCACTTCCTTCTGTATCGCTGTCTCGGCCTCTTGAAACATCTCTGAGGTGTAGCAGCTGCTGCCATTTTCATTCAGCATTTTCATGGACTTAGTCAATAACTCTCTGACCTGTGAGCGGTCTGTCTTTTCCTTATTATTAAAGACATGGTATTTTCCTCCACAGTCATTTATCAGCCTTTTCAAAAAGTCATCACAGTCTTCTATGTAACTGTCAATTGACTGACCATTCAGATCATCTCCTCTGGTGAATATGACGATGATGAAATCTCCTGAATTCTTGCCAAAGTATTTCTTGATCAGCTCCACAGAGTCTCTTTCCTCCTGTGTGAATCGACCGATCTGCAGCACCAGTAAGAACACATGAGGTCCAGGAGACAACATGCTGATGCATTTCAAAAGCTCCTGTTGGATGTCATCATTGGACAGAGTCGTGTCAAACAAGCCGGGTGTGTCGACCACAGCGACAGGCCGTCCATCAATCTCTCCTGTTGCTTTCTGGCAAAACTTGGTGACTGACTTTGAGCTGGCAGTAGATTTAAAATGTTCTTTGCCTAAAATGGTGTTTCCTGTTGCACTCTTCCCACTGCCAGTCTTTCCAATCAGCACCATCCTGAGAGGCTCTCTGTTTTGATTTTCCTTTTCACCTCCCATCTTAGTTTTCTTTTTAACATCCTGCAGTTCAGCTTCAAGTTTTAAAACCCTATCCATCTGAGCCCTGGTGAACATGTCCTTTGTGAAGTATCCAGATCCTTCAACTGTCTTCTTTTCCACCATGTCCAGCAGCTCTGGGATCTGCTGCTTGTCCTTGATGTTGAGAACAACATATCTTCCTCCACAGCTCTGACAGAGCTCCTGGATGTCCTTGTTTTCCTTTACAAAGTTAACAACATCTGGAGCTGTGGGATCTGACTCCACGGTGAACAGAATCATGGTGAAGTCATCGACTTCGAGAGCTGAATGTGTTCTGGATGGTCTCTAACTCTCCCTTGTCTTCATCAGTGAGGGACCCACAGGTAGGACCAGGATGAAGGCATGGACGCCCTCAGGATCACAGAGGGAGATACACCTGAGTGATTCCTCCATCACTGCCTCCTGAGGTTTTTCATACAAGGCAGGCAGCTCCACCAGGGAAACCCAACGTCCACACACCTCTCCCTGATGTTTAACACACTCTGATGAGACGGAGACTGAATGAAACTCTGTCTGAGCTAAAATGGCCTTGGCTGCTGAAGTCTTCCCTGCTCCTCTCCTCCCACACAGAACCAGGTTTAAAGCTGGTTTGATGTGTTCAGACTTTGGTCTGATGGTCTTTCCAGTGAAGGTGAGGAAGGTTCCTTTGTTTCCATGAATAATGTTCTCAATCTTCTCCATTAACTGTCTGTGGTCATTTTCCAACATCCTGTAGTGTCTTCCTCCACAGTCTTCAAGCAGCTGGCTGACAGAGCCACTTGTTCCATCATGTGTGCTGATGACCATTGAGTGTTTAAAAGCATCTTGACCAAACAAACTCAGGATGAACTTCAGTGTTTGTCTCTTATTTTTAGAGAAATCAGAAGGATTCACTAACAGCAGCAGAACATTTGGTCCAGGAGGACAACGACTGACACACTTCCTCATCTCTTCTCTCACTCTCTCCTCAGTCAGACTGAAGATGTCTGGAGTCTTCACTACTGTCAATGAGTTTCCTTTCTCCTCTCCATTGGTTGTCACAAAGCGTGTGATTGGGGAATGTCTCTGGTACTTAAAACGTCCAATTATGAAATCACCAAGTTCTGTCTGTTCGTCCTCACTTTTTCCCAGCAGCACAATCCTGACTCCAGATGCTGTAATACAATAAAATAAAAATAAATGACATACAGTAAACTCATATGAGGCTGAAAACCAGTTGACATAAGAAGATCTCTTCAGTCATCTACAGATGTAACCTGTTCTGATTCAATTCATAGTGTCAATGCTTGGTAACACTTTATTTGGAGAGTCCACCTACAGATAGTTTATAGAGTCAAATTCAACTGTTTCTCTTTATCTGTAGATGTTTAACAGATTATCAAAAGAATATATTTGATAATTCATGAACATACCATAACCAAGATGTTTTACCTGCCCATCTTAGAAAGCAGTTTTATTTATGAAAATGTTAAATTGTTGAATCTTGACTAATAGCTGTTGAAATGTTACAAATAATGTAGAAACTATTTGTAGGTAGAATAGCCAAATAAGGTGTAAACCTGACTTTTTTAAAAAAAAATGTGATGTCATTATATCATTTAAAAGGAACTTGTGTTTGAAGGTGTACTTAATATACTGACTCAATCGTTTCCTTTTCAGTTTATATTCAGCTGTTTTACATAAAAAAAATACATTTTAGAAAAAATGTGATGGGGTCAGAAACACTGAATTTTATTACAGTGATTAATGCTATAACAGTAAATACTGTTTTGTCCAAACAGTCCTGTGGAAGTGGAGCTCTGGTGGGAGATGGGAAAGTGTGTTATCTTAAACTATTTGGAAATTTCTAAGAAAAGGCAGCATCACATTTCTCCTAAAATGTATATACACATGAATTTACTTACTAGGATTCACAGGGTTTTTCTCTGACCGTGAGAATTGTTCAGTGAGTTTTGAAAACACATGCAGTCCTGTAAAAAGATGACATCATTAATTTGCAGCTTAATGTTGTAATTTAAACAAAGAAGATTTTTTTCATTGTCTTGTCAGAATCGTTTCTGCACTTACCAGCAGCTTTGACAGCATCTGTGATTGAAATCTGTCTTCCTTTTTGTTTTTGACTTTGATGATCAGCTGGTAAAGTAGCTGTTGTGTCCTTGAATGCTTCACAGCTCACATGCTCTCCATTGTTCTCCTTTACGATTTGACCCAAACGTGTTAACAGCTCTGGACGTTCAAGGTTCTTCTCCTTCAGGTATCTGTATCTACATTTTCTGATCAGGTCTTTTAATGGAGGCTCTTCCATGTATTTGTCCATCAAACCTGAGCTCTCCGTTCTGGGTGTTGATATCAGAACCAGTGAATGATCAAATGATCGATCACTGAAGAGTTCCAGGACTCTGCAGAGCCTCAGTTTGTGTTCCTCAGTGAAGTCTTCAGGCTGTAGAACCAGCAGGAACACATGAGGTCCAGGAGCAGAGAGTCTCACACAGTTTGTCACATGTTCTGTCAGTTTGTGTTGAGAGATGTTGGGATGCAGCAGATCTGGGGTGTTGATGAGAACTATCTTTTTCTCCTCCAGCGGTCCACTGATTCTCAGACAGCATTCAGGTGCTTTGTTGAACTTAGTCTCTCCCAGTATGAAGTTCCCCACTTTTCTCCTCTCTAAGCTGTTCCCCAGCAGAACAACTCTCAGCTCAGACACTGAAAGGAAAACAAAGATTTAGAAAAGTGAAAAGATTTTTTTTTTTTTAGAGTCATTTGTGTTTAACTTCAGGTTGGTTACTTCTTACAGAATCTGCATGAAATACTGTACTCAGATATTCTTAAACAGGATAACACAGTTCAGTTTGACTCACTGGTAGGAGGCAGGAGCGCGTAGCTTCTACTAGCCTCAGAGGCAGCAGATCATCTGTGATTGGAAGGACAAAGCATTTGTTTACTTATTTCATCACATGTAATCTTTAGTAGACTGGGACTTAACAATTGATCAAAATATTATCAAAACTGATATGGCTTACTGCAATTTTCAAAGATGTGCAATATTTATTTGTGTGTCAAGATATAATTTTAAAAATCAGTATTGTCATGCTGCAGAGATGTCCTGGCCTTCACATTATCTAGAGACTTAAGAAAATATCTTTGTTTGGTACAGATCTGTGCAAAAATCACACCATAGCTCATTTTAACATGCTCTTCAATGAAAATGAGAATACTGATGTTAAAATCATTGTTCTTCCTTGTGGCCGAATCATATCACAATTAGATATTTTTGCAAAATTGTTCAACCCTATAGTAGCCGTTTTCATCACAATAAAACTGTCATTATTCATGTTGTCATGTTCAGTTTTCTACAATTTTGCAACAGATGCGAAACAAAAAACCCAACAGGAAAAAAAAAAGACCCAATCCGAAAGTGACCCAACAGTCAAAGAGTCTATTTGCATCCACTATATATATTGAAACACAAATCTGAGAGCCGCAGCAAAACAACCCAACCCTTCCAGACCTGACAAGACTGAATATTATTGGGATCCAGCTTGTGTCGCATAAGATCTGCAGGCTAAATAATGAGGTAATATCCCTCCCTTTTTATACTTCATTATGGTTCTTATCACAAGTATGAACACATATTCATGTGTTTTTCTCTTTTAGAATGTTACATTTTCTGTAATAATATATTTAATTAACCTGCTTGTGGCAAAAACTATTGTGTTATTTACATCCATCTAAGTGTTGATGGAAACAGTGAATCACTGGCAGATTTTGATTCCACCAAACGTGAATGTTTTTTCGCCACCAAGTGGAAAAATGTTGACCCTGCACTTTTGGGCTTGTGTCCAATTAGGTCCGGCTGCCGTGTTCACGCTCACAGGGAGATGAAATTGGTCCACACAGAGTCTGAATGTCAGGGTAACCACATTCAAATACGGGCTACACGCTGATCAATATATGCAACAAATCCCTTTCTGGCTTTGTGTTTTTTACAGAAAATATAACCGTAAATGTAGAACATATTAGGCTAATAATGTGTAATCCCCTTTTTTAACAAAATGTACCTGTAATCTGATTACATCTTTTTTTCTGCTCTGTAACGTAATAAGTTACTTTATTTTTGTATCCTGATTACGTTACAGTGTTACATGTAATCCCTTAAACCCAACCCTGTTTGTCAGTATTTCAGCTGAATGGGTCGGGGGGAGGCAAAGGCTTCAGAAAACCGTTCTCAAAGAACCAAAGAGCTACAAGTTCAGAGTTGCTGGTGCAAAAGCCAGTGGGAATCTAGCCTGCTTGAAAGAGGACATAAAACGTCTGAAGAAGACCTACGCAGCGCTGAGACGCAGCAGGGGTTGGGAGAGTGCATCATCATAACAGACTCGCCCTGGGGTGGCTTTTCAGGGAGCCAGGGTCACTGCTTACTCTTGGGTGTGGGGCAGCCGGGGAGGAACGGAAATCGTTCATTAAAAATGGCTGTGTGTTCAATAGAAGGGGAAAAAGCAGCAGGTGCATCGGCAACTACCAGTGCCATTTCTGGAGATGCCACAGATTTTCCCTGAGGTGCTACAGCACCTTTCGCCATTTATGGGCAGTTTATGTGGTATTTCTGCTGGCCCTCTATCTGTAGCTATGATATGTGGACACAAAGAAAAAATACAAAAGATCTGGGCCCGTATTCACAAAGAATCTTAAGGCTAAGAGTAGCTCTTAGTAACGTAATTCTAAGAAAATTCTGAGAAAAGTGGGCGTTTACTCTTAAAATTAAAGAAAAAATCCTAGTAAAGAAAAAAGTAATTCATAAAGCATCTTAACCCTTAAAAGAGCTCTTAAGCTCAGAATTGTTAGGAGCAGGGACGAGGACTTTTAAGAGGCTTAAGAGTTTCTTTAGTAGAGGAGAAAATGGCAGAAAGACGAAGAGGGAGAAGAAATGTGTTGCAGGATGACAGTGAGTTAATCAGACGCTATAGATTAGATCGTGCAGGGATCGTGTTTGTGACTGATCTTATTAGATACACGCTAACATCTCCGACACAGGCAGGAATGAAAGGAATCACTACATTAGGATATTTGGCAACAAAGCAGCGGTGATGATTTGGGTCTGTCACAACCTTCTGTAAGCGTGATCACACAAACAATTACAGCACTTTCAGAACCTCTTATTGTGTCGCAGTTCATTTCGTTTCCACTGGACATTCCCACCTTGCAGGCTGAAAAAACTGCATGTATGAATATAGCAGCTTCCTTCTTGCGCACAACGAGAATGAACCGTTAATAGTTTGCGCTAAGCTCCCTCGTCTGCTTCTCGCCCCGTGCTGTGACACCCGACCCGAATTTTCCTTTTAGAATTGCCTTGTGTTTATCCACTAACTGGTCCAGTTGGGCTTTCTTCCCTTCTTGGTTTCGATTCCGTGTTTGATCCATTAAAACCAACATTCAAACCACCACTTAAATAGAAACGCCAGCAATCAGTGTTATTGGAAAGAGTGGAACAATTTTTATCATTCCAAGCCAATCAAATAGGAAATTAACAGCATGGTAAATAAAAAACAGGATTTATATACACATATATAATGTGTGTGTGTGTGTGTGAGAGGAGAGAGCAGAGAACGGTCAAATAGGAAATATTACGCATGTAATTTCCCAAGTGAAGCTTACAATATAACCTAAACTTAGAATCACTCTTTTTTTCCTTCTTGGACAACCAACCAATCACAGTCTTCAAAAGATTGTGTCATACATAGCAACGGGGTCAACCCCGCCTCCTCACTAAGATAAAAGTTTTTGTCTTTTCCTTGCTCAGAGTTGCTCTCAGATCAGTCCTGAATAGCTCCTTGGTAAAAGTTTTTAAGCTAAGATAAGAGTTTTCTGAGAGGACTCTTAGAATCTTTATGAATACGGGCCCTGGTCTTTTATGAAAAGCGCAATGAGATCACTGTTGTCGGGATTTGGCACCACATAAATAAAACTGATTTGTGTTATCCCCATTAAAACAGTCTGATTTGACTCACCTGCAGACGCCATGATGCAGACGTCACTTTGCTGAAAACACCAGAGACAAATTCAGCTGGAAAACCAACTGCTGATTCTGAGAACCTGAAGAAGTGAATTGAAATCTTAGTCACATTAAAAAGACATTTTTTCAGGGCAACATGGCACCCTGTTTGGTCACTGCATACAACAAAGTGACGACCTGTGTGTGTTATCAATTTGATTTTAGGTTAATTTTTTTAACATCAGCCACCTCTAACACCTTAACTAACTGTGCACTTACCTGAAGTTAGTGATCTACAGTTTAGTGTGTTACTTTTTATTTGTGGTTTTGTTGTTGTTGTTAATGTTATTCAGTCTTGGAAACGGTTGAAAAAAGTACCTGACAATATTTAGATGCAGTATATTTTTGTCATTTAGGCCTGTTTTAAAAAGCAGTATAACGTAATTATTATGTAGGCCAAGATGGTCTCTTTAAAAACGGAATAACATCATGAAACAGGGATTCAAAAGGCTATTGAACTTATCTTATAAACAAAAGTTTTACAGAACAGTTTAAAACATTCAGGTAACAGCATCTCATTTTTACTGGGGTGCTGACATCACTGTCATATTCAAAAAGTCGAATTTCTCATGTCTTGGTAGGCAATAGAAAACATTTATTATGCTATCTGTGTAGCTGGAGCAAAGAATCTGATTTGTTCAAAGTCATAGAAGTTTCAGAATGAGGGTACACTGATTCCCTTCATGTGATTGCCAGTAAAACCCCGCCCGTTCATACATCAGCGTGCTGTCTCACAACTCGTGTTCTGAAATGGCGTCTTCAGCTCACTTTGTCAGAAACTTTTGTCTCAGTAAACCTCCTCATTCAGAGACTTTAGAGATGAAACACGGACTGAAAACAGATCAGGACTCTCGGTTCAGACCAAAACACACAAACCATCAGTTGGTGAAGTTAATAAGAAGCTGTGAGTCTGATGAGAACAGCCGACTGACGGAGGAAGATCGCTGATTTTACAGTTAACAATGTGAATCTGGAACCTCCTGCAGTTCTATCATCAGCTCTACTGACCCACCAACAACACAGAGAAAAAACTTTGACTCTATCTACTTAAAACAACAAGTTCGGCTGGAGTACTCACCTGCTGGGTTTCCTGCAGCGACACAATCGACCTTGAAATTCAAAGAAAGAATAACGAAAGTTAGAAGATCAGAAGAAGACCTCCCAGCAGCCCAGCGTGTCATACGGTCTGACAGAAACATGTTGTTATAATGCTCCATCTAGAGTTCCTGTTGTATTGATCAATTGTAGTTAGGCTAAGCCTATTGAAAATAATCAAATAACACCACACCACAGCAACGTAAATTAATATTAAATCACCCGACGCGCCGACAGGATCGATCACCATCTAATGTTAATTCATGTTTTGTTTTCTTCTACACATCCAAAAGGTCTCACACACAGTCCGGTGTCATACAGTGACAAAAGCCGTTAATGTCCCTGCCGACGCATCACAGCAGTTCAGGCTGTAATGAACCAGAGCATTCAGCACTGATCTGCTGTGTTTCAAGTTAATAACAGTAGCCTACCCAGGTGAGAAAAAGACATTTAAATAATAGCCTACTTTTAAAAGAATGTCCTAAGTAGGCTTCACTTTTTTGTAGGCTACTTTGTGCTTTTTTTCTCACCTTCAAGTAGGCCTATAGGTTAAGTGGACTCAAATAGTCCTTGAGTAAAATTGGCACAACTTTTTACAGACTTCAAGTGTACTGAAGTACACCAGTTAAAATCATGTTTCATGAGCATTCTAAACACACTTTTAGTATAATTGTATTATATCATCACTGTGTTGGAATATACTTAAAGAGACAGTCCAGTTGAACTGGCAGTAATGTAGAAGTGTATTTTGAACACACTGTTATGCACTTTCTGACTGTGTTTAGTGCTTTTAAAGTGTGCTATTGTGTTAATAAAATTAAAAAAACAGTATTTATAGTGAGCTTCTATCACAATTTAAGCATCACAAAGTCATGTAGTGTAAGTATAATACTGATATATTATAATGTAAATTACAATAAGTGTATTTGATCACGAAATGTATGGTCACATTTTATTTTTGGTTTAATTTAACAAATATCATTAGTTTTGTAAATTCATTTGATGTTGAGTCACCAAAGTCCACCAATGCTTTAGCATTACGAAAATGTTCTCCACTCAGAAGTAGTGTTTTGATGACGCAGCTGTCGTAATCTTTCTGGTTCAGACCGTCAAGACCAACAGCAGCAAGTTTCCACTGTGTTTCATTTCTCCTGTTTTACAGGTCAGTGAGTTACACAAAAGCACAAAAATGATAATTAGGCATAGAGAATCATTATTTCTTGTGTTTAAGTTGTTTTTCATAGGTATTCACTGTGTCATTATAAGAAATTTACTCTCTCTTATGTGGACGGCCGTTAAGAAAGGCATTAACGGTAAAACAAACCAAAATTTTAGATAGTAGGCTAATCCCGCTCCTGAGTCAATATAAATGTCCACCGTTAATGTTTACAGCTCCTAAACATTTTCTTACCTTTATATTCAAAGTGTTTCATTTGTATTTCGTTTATAAAATATGTTTTGTGATGGTTAAAGGTCATCCATAGCCTATAGGCCTATGTCTATCTTGCCTGGGTTGAAAACCGTTAGAAATAAGATGAAAACAATGTCTTTGTCTGTTAGAACAGAATTGTTGTAATAAACGGTTTATTTAGCCTGCTAATATAAAAAAGGGTTTACATTCCTTGATAATATATGAAAGGTTTATTTCCTATTGATATGTGATAGGTTCACATTCACCTTGAACAAGGTGTGATGAATAGCTGCATTTATCGTATTTGTGTATGAAACTGTGTTTCATTTCTCCTGTTTTACAGGTATTATCTGTCTACACGCCTGGGGCCTGTAACATCACTATTTGTTGTAGGCTACATAAGAGAAGTGTAGGCTATTTTAAGTTCAATACCGTTATAATTCAAATACTTTATTAATTTTAAGTGTAACAGAAGTATATTTACAACATATCACTATTATACATGCATATACTTTACTGACACCACAATCAACAAATTGCACAATGTTCAGAACTCTGCTGCCCGGATCCTGACAGGAACCAGGAAATTTGACCATATAACTCCCGTCTTGACGCTGACTCCCGGTCAGGTTCCGTGTCGATTACAAGATCATGATGATGACATAGCCTACAAGGTATTACACGGCTTGGCTCCACAATACTTATCTGGCCTATTAATCCCGTATACCCTGATTCATAGTCTGCGTAATTTGTTTAACTGTTCCTCAAACGCACCTAAAATCTACGGGTGACGGGTGTTTATGCTCCTTCACTCTGGAACTCTCTTCCTCCTGAACTCAGGGAAGCCCAGACTCTTGGCATTTTAAAGCTCTTCTCAAGACACACTTTTTTAAACTTGCTTTCGATTGCTGATGTTTTTTATGATTGTTTTATATCATTTTCTTAATGTTGTTGTTTTATTAACGCTACTCGTCATATTTTTCTGTGGGTTTATTCTTTGTACAGTACTTTGACAAGCTGCTTTTAAAGGCGCTCTATAAAATAAAGTTTATTATTATTATTTTTATATACTTTAAACTACTTTCTGGTATTTTTATAGTACACTCCAAGTCTGCTGTTATGTTATGTGACATTTTGCTTTAATTTTAAGGGAAAAAACACAATATTATTGACATTAAAAGATATAAAGAAATACAGCTTTGTAAAAAAAAAAAAAAAGCCTTTATTTGGTAGCGTATGAAAAAAGTAAAATAAAAATAAAATTCAGCCTAATCGACAAAATCAAGAGGGTTAACACTTATTATACTGTACACTTACCATGTATTGTATTATTTTTATGTGTATACAACCTACATGCCAACAAGCTACAAGCAGACTAACTTAGAACTTGATCAACACCTTAAACAGAAACAAAATGCAAGATGGTGGCTGTTGCTGATCACAGAGAAGGAACCTTGCTGTGTCCTTTGTTGTTACGTTTCCTTCTCAGCTGGATCACGTGTCTCACTGACCTCAGTATTAGGGAATCTGTCTCTCACAGTGTCTGTAAAAACAGGAAATTTAAGGATTAAACTGACAATATATTACATTGAGATTTATTGAATATGATGACATTAATACAGATTATCTGTACCTATATTTGTGTTTACTTTCTCTGGGTCAAGTTGGTCCTTGACCTCCCCTTTTTAACCATTCCCAGTAATGGTGGGAACATAGACTAATGTGGCCAAGTCCTGGATGAAAAGAGACATTCTTCTACCCCTGATTCTTTGGTAGAGGTGTTTAGAGATCTGGACTGTGGAGTGAACATCTGTAAAGGCACACAAATATAGATTAAAACGAAGGTAAATTACAAACACTACCAAGAGTGTGAACACAATGCTATTGATACGCAGTAAGTACTTTGTTATTGAACAATAGCAATGGAGTATGGTTACAGTGTAGGTCCTTGAATCATCCCATGTCATACTGGTGATTTTGAAATGTTGTGCAGTACTGTCTTCATGGCCACCAATCCTGGCAACTCTAAAACAAGCATAAGGTAATGTTGTGCAACATGGTAAAGAATCATATAGAAAATTATGAATTCACAAATCATAAGACAATGCTCAGACAGCAATATAAAAGCATAATCTTTTTTTTTTTAATAGTAAGAAATCATTAAGCAAAAAGGGAAAAACACTTGAAACACACTGGTTTACACAAGTAAAACATTCACCCCGTAGTCTGCTAGGTGACATGTAACATTATTTAATAAGGAACATGACATAAACATGATATTGAAAAGGTTTTTATTTAATACTTTTTTAAAAAGTCTTTTAAAAATACATTTAAATAACTATGTTTTTAAATAAAATGTAACAATGTGCACCAACTGAATATCAGTGTTTGTCTTACATCGTCACAGCATTGACAGACATGTGGCTCTCCTGGAGCTCGGCTCTCATGTGCCCACAGAGAAGCCTACAGGTTTTACTTTTAACATTTGAATGAAATAATAAAACAATTAAACATTACTGTGTGTAACAAATACATACTGGAATTCAAATCAAGCATATTAATACAACTAAACATTTCTTTCTTGTGTTGTAAACACAAAATGTAAATATAATGTAATGCTACAGCTCTTATAATGTTACAGTCAAACTCTTGTAGCCATGAACTAGCCGACATTACAGCTAAAACATTAGCACTAACATACCTTACATGCATTAAAGATATCTACATGCAATAAACATAACTTTAACTTGTAGTTTAACTACAAAGCAGTTTGCTAAAAGCGTCAGCTAAATAAATGTCAATGTAAATCCTGCTGCAGTAAAAGCTTTAAGAATAACTGTAAAACAAACAGATCAAAGTGATTAGAAAGAGTTGGCCATAACAGGAAAACACAATGTGGGGAACGGTGTACGCCACATTTTAAAATGCACCTGGATTGTTTTCCATTTTGTGACTTTCAAGAAAATAAAAAAGGATATTTTTTCAGTCTCATATTTCATCACTGACGATTTGTCAAAAATAGTGTTAAAATATCACCTCATCACATGAGCTTAGTGTGTCGTCGCCCCCCCCCCGTGCCTTTGGTGTGAGAGACCAGGGTTCAATCCCCCACTGTGACCCGTCCACCATTGTGTCCCTGAGCAAGACACTTAACCCCTCGTTGCTCCAGAGGCGTGCGACCTCTGACATGTATAGCAATTGTCAGCTCAATGAGTAAAAGTAATGTAAGTTTGGTTGAGGTTTCCAGGCAGCACAGCCATCATGCACGAGGTGCAGGAGCAGAGATTTGACATGTTTGGTCAGTTCTTCTGGGGAGATGTTGGGAAGCAGCAGATCTGGGGTGTTAATGAGAACCATTTCTGTCTCCTTCAACTGTCCTCTTTCTCTCGGACAGCGGTCTGGTTCTTCCTCAGTGTTGAACTTAGTCTCTCCCAGCATGAAGTTCCCCACCGAACTCCTCTCAGACCAGCTGTTCCCCAGCAGAACAACCCTCAGCTCAGACACTGAAAAGAAAACTGAATTAACTTTCTAGATGTTAATATACAAAAGAATAACTTGGGAAGTTCGGTTAACTCACTGGTGGGTGGCATCATTTCATAGCTTTGGTTGCGCTTCAGTGGTTTCAGATCCTCTGACACTGTAAAGACAAAGAACACTGATTCATTCCCCTGTTGTCTTTAATTAAAGGGCATATTGCTGTTGATTATTTAGTACTTTTATTTTTGGAGATATGTGACCCGGGAGGAGACACCAACTAGTTATCAGCAGCATGACAGTCTGTCCTTCCATTTAATTAATCTTTGGATATCAGGTCATTAACACTGATATTAAAGTAAGAATTAATAATGTAGAAATTAAAAGTGTATGAAACTACATTTTTGGGTGTGATCATAAATTATGCTGGAAAACACAATATCCAAATAACAAAAGGCAGCTATGGATCTGTTGAGTCAGATTCCTTTGCATATTCAGTACTCGATTATTGTTTCATATGTAAGAGGCCGAGGTCTCTCCCCTTCACTCTGATTGAAGTGACACTTCCTATTGTAGCAATCAGTTGATCAAGTTGACCACTACTTCTTATCTCTGCCAAGCAATGCATATTTGTTATCCTGAGATGCACTATGAACAGTATGAGAGGAGACAAGGTCGTGTGTGATTAAAGGGAAAAGGTGAGCAGTTTAAAGCAGTTTGTGAGGAAACACTAAAAAAGGTGGAGAATTAAGTACAATTAAAAGATGAGATAAGAAGTTTACATTTACTCATTTGGCAGACGCTTTTATCCAAAGCGACTTACATTTGAGGAACAACTTACAAGTATCAACTGACAATACATATAAGTAAGAGCTCATAGTACATATCACATCAATGGGTGAATACCGAGGCAAGGAAGGAAGAGTTAACAGGACGTGCATGTTAGAGGTTAAGAGAAGTGTTCTCAGAGGTGTTATAAGAGGAAGTGTTCTCGGAAGAGAGAACACCACATTCTGAGAAATAACCTAGGAACCCCCACCCTCAAGACAAAACTAGTAAATTATAATATTAACGACTTTGTGCATTGACCAATTAATTTCCTACATTCTGAACACATTTTCTGCATCAGGAAATGTATTTATATATATGAAAGGATAAAAAATAAAAATATCAAATTATAAAAATATAATGGAGTATGATGCAGTAGCCTACTGGACAGCGCACATTTGTTTCTTCTGTATTTCCATTGCATTGCATGTGTTGTAAAGGCAAACCCAGAGTCCTGACCCGAGTCTCCACAGCGATTCGAATTATCCACCACACAACACATGCACCATTTTTCAGCATGTTTTCTTATTGTGCATTGTTTCATTTGTTATTTAAACTTTCTTGTTGCTTTTTTTCAGAACATTTTAACAAAAGCTTTCAAAAAGTGATGGTGCGATTCTGATAGGTGTCATTTCCACTGAGAACAGGTAGTAGTTTATCTGTCATCTGTCAATACTTTTAAATGTCCCGCCCCATCCAGGCTGTGATTGGTCTGTTCACGACAAGTGACATTGACGAGCTACATTCAGCACACGGCTGCTTGAAACGCACCCGAGCTTCTCTTCTCCCTCGTCTCTCTGTGCCGACAGAGTTTAGCAGGCAGAGAGAGCGGGAGAGGGCAGAGGAGAGGACCAGCAGCTTGGGAGAACTCCCGCTACGCAAGAAAATGTTCTCCATAGAGTAAAATGTCGAGGTGCTGGTAGGCTACTGCGTACCGGGGCGTCCTGGCCCACTTCAAGCACTGCTTTAATACAGATGCTGAGAAGAATGTTTTCCAGACTCTGACTGGACTCACTTGTTGCTGCAGACCCCATGATGTCACTCTGCTGGAAACATCAGAGACGAACTCATCTGGAAAAGCATCTGTTGGGTCTGAGAACCTGAAAAGAGGACAGCAAAAAGTGTCAACTGTCTTGTTGGTGAACATGCCTTAACTGACCGCTGCCTCATGTTCATCAGTAAACCTCCCAGCACACACACACAATCTTTAAACCAAATAATTTCTCTGTGTAAAACTTTACTGTTTATACATCATAATAACTCCAGAAACCAATGTGATTTTTTTGTCATTGTATGTCATCATGCATAGCCTAAATTTGTTTACCCTGCATTAAACACAGGTAGCCATATGGCCGACATGTATCTATCTGTGGTATTTATTTTATTTATTTCAGTCAAGTAAACCACTGAGCAAACCCAGTATTTGCCTTTTCATTAGAAATATATAATTAACATTAAAGTGTTTTTCACATCTTCATTTCGCAGAGGCGGAAAGTAATGAATTACATTTACTCTCCTTACTGTAATTTAGTAGTTTTATGTGTACTTGTAGTTTTTAAGTTTTTATAATCTGTAATTTTACTTTTACTTTCCTTGTTTAGTTTGAAGTATTATATTTCCCTACACTGTAAATCAAATCTGTTACAGAGTAAAATAATGCCCTGCTTGTACCATGGGTAGTTGTTAAAAGACGTTTGCATAGTTTGAAGTCACGTTAAAATCACCACCTGGGTCCTGCACCACGAAGCGAGTTAAACAAACCCAGGATATGTTTCAGTTATCTGGCTTCACTAACCCTAACAATCGCGATCGGGATAAGCGGCACCATGAAGCTGGTTATTAACTCGGTAAATTAACCCAGGGTTTCCCGATCCAGCCGGGAGCGCGTTCACATAAAAGAGGCGGTGTTAGCAGCAGATGACCAAACAGACATGAACAGGTCCACTGTCAGCAGAGCGTCATATTTTACGATCGAGGATTAAACTGTAACACTACAGAAATACGACAGCAGCACGGCTGAACCTGACACATGCAGGGAGACAGAAAATCTCAGTGTGAATGTCTAAATGAACAGGCGTAGTCTATAATAATGCGTTGATAAAGTGTTCTTATGAGCTGCAGAAAATATCAGCATTATTCTTTCAGCTCGGCTGTGTGTCGGCGTTTCCACATTAAAAGACTCGGCCGTTCTCCCTCACTTTAAAAAAAACTTTAAAAATGAGATTAATTTATTTAACACAGTCAAAAGTTGTTGTTGTTCTAAATTAACTTCATAATGTAGGCCTAATGAAAATCCCTTCTTGCAATAAAATGAGCTCAAATAATGTTTGAAAGTCTGAATCAGAACATTTAAGCTGCTGAAAACTCACCGTCCCACCTTTTGCACCCACATCGCAAAAGGTGGGACGGAACATGACTACAGTCTCTGTAGTCGGCCTTAGAAAGCTATACTAACCTAAATAAACAGCCTAGGTTCGTATTAAAATTTAGTATTTCAATACCAAACTGTTCATCATATTCAGCCTCTCATAAGAAAAATAAAATCCATTTATTTAACGGCTAGCGTCAGGCTGTGTGAAACGGACTGGGAGCAAATAAAAAATCTTAAAGACATTTAAAGGCAGTAAGTAGGCTGATCCTGCTGTACTGTAAAAACCTGTAGGCAACATTAGCCTGAGGCTTTTAATCAGTCTCTGTAGGATCGCCATAGTCAAGAGTTTCTCCACATCACCGCTGCAAACATAAAGCAGCCTATTGGCTAAAACAGTCTGTGGGATTTCCTACAGATGGTGATTTCCCAGAGAGATGATTAGTCAGCAGGCAGCATTTAGTTAATCTCTTATCTAGAACATAACCTGCTCTGGAGCAGGTTAGCCGTTCAGCATCAGTTACCATTGAGATCTACCCCAGTAAGAAGTGAACCATCTTCGTGGTACTGAAAACCCGGGATTAACCCAGGCCTCTGTTGAATGTAGCCTAAACTTCAAATACGGTCCAGTGTTTCCCATTTTCCCAGTGTGGCCCGCCACCGTTTCATAGCAAAACATTCACAAAAATTCTCATTATAGAATTAAAAGTTCTCTGACATTGTTTTGTGCCTTTGCTTTGGCAAAGTATCTGTCAAACAAACTCAAATCTGCAAAGGACTGCGATTTAATTAAATAAGTATAATAAGTAGGCCTATAAATAAAAATCAAATCAGTCTTAATAAGTTATTTTAGGAGTTTAAAAAAGTAACTAAGTAGCGTTAACAATGAGTCATTTAAATGAGCTACTTTTTACTTTTACTTGAGTTGATTTTTATACCAGTAACTTTACTTTTACTTAAGTAAAATTCATCAACGTAATAGTACTTTTACTTAAGTAGCCTACAATATTTCAGTACTCTTTCCACCTCTGTCATTACCTCATAAACAATACAAAACACACAGCCTACATAAAAACTTCTACATAAAAAATTCTGGGATAACCAGAATTTCCCACTGGTTTCTGATCGGACTGCAGCTGCCTGAACAGATAGTATCAGGACTAACTGAGCCTGGTCTGGAGCCATCACATCTCCATGGTAACTTGTGTGCCACTGCTTTCGTGAGAACTAATAGCGGCTATATTCAGCCAAGACACTAAACCATACAGCCTATAGAAATCAAATAATGCATCGATAATTGTTTCATGATGTCATCTTAGCTCTCTCAATAAGAATCGAATGAAATAATGAGCGACATGAGGATTCACACACTTATTCATTTAGCTGACGCTTTTATCCAAAGCGACTTACAGTTGCTATATACCAATAGCCTATATAGCATAGGCTATTAGTGTCTTGCTCTGGGGCACATTGGTGGCTGTATCACTGTAGGGTACCGGCTCTCTCACACCGAAGGCATGTGTCTTATCTACTGCTCCATCACATAGCCCTACCCCGGATTCACAATAGCCTACTTGTTATAGACCGTCAGGAGTCACAGATTAATTCCATCACACCTACAAACAGTCGGACAAGCCGCACAAAAAAGAAAATACTTTAAGGACCAACACGTGGTTGTGGAGGAACGGAACAGAGTTTCTTGTAGCCTAAAAGACAATGTAACTTTCGCCGTTTTCATAATAAGAATGATGATTTTTTTTAAACCAAACCTTAAGGACCTATCACAAACCTCCTCATTCAGAGACTTTAGAGATGAAACACGGACTGAAAACAGATCAGGACTCTCGGTTCAGACCAAAACACACAAACCATCAGTTGGTGAAGTTAGTCTGATAATAAGAAGCTGTGAGTCTGATGAGAACAGCCGACTGACGGAGGAAGATCGCTGATTTTACAGTTAATAATGTGAATCTGGAACCTCCTGCAGTTCTATCATCAGCTCTACTGACCCACCAACAACACAGAGAAAACACTTTGACTTTAATAGTTTTATGGATCTAGTTTTCTAGAGTTCACCTACCTGCTGGACTTCTTGCTGAGACACTGTGAGGAAGTGGAAGTTACACGAGGGGACTTATGCTGCGTTCCAGGCAACTGGGAAATTGGGAGATTTACATTTTTACAATTTACATTTCCGCATGTAGCTAAATTGATGAGGAGACATGTTGTGAATGTTATTAGGGAGCTGGTTACAGTAAACAATCTCTGAAAGACATCTCCTCTGCCCAAGTTATTTAGGAAAATGTTGAAAATGCCCAGAAATGTGAAACATTTGGAAATGTAGCCTCCAACTTTTTTGCACCACTATGCAACTCAAACGCTTTGAGGGTCGGGAGTTTCAACTGGGAAGTTTCCCAGTTCCGACCGGTCTCGAACGCGACTTTCTTCAGAAAGATTGAAGCTGCCTATTCCTGCCACAGGTCCTCTGACAGGAACATGTTGTTCTAAAAGGTGCATCCGAGGTCACTGCGGCTGACTTCTGACGGAATAGCCTACAGCAAGAAATAAATGGTTTGGAGCAGGAAATCCACAAATTAAAACTTAACAAACAAAATATTAAGTTGTTTTGACAGATTTAAATAAAGATTAAATGTTTATTTTCACTACTAGAGCCCCTCCCCGGCATAAATGTTCAAAAATATTGTGCATTTTAATATTACGAGATTTTTCTTTGGGAAACAATTTAATACTTTTTTATTTGTTGATTTAAACTGGATATTTTGACAAAATGTTCAACGAGTTTAAAACTGACCAGGACCACCGCGAGCTGTTAACCTCGCTGAAACGGACCAGTGCGCTGTCAGCCCCAGAGGAGGATGCGCTCATCCCGGAGGAGCAGGGCACGGGCCAAGAGCCTCTCGCTGAGCGTTTACTTTGATGAACGGAGGACATACGGACAGATACAAACAGCTGCTCTGCGCTGTCCTGGGACTATTACGCACGGACACGGGTCTGACGCGCACGGACTTGGATCTGACCATCCGCGGTGTAACTTTTCTTTTATGTTCAGATCGAAACATTGTCCAAACACAATGATGAGCTGCACCACGTCTGTACCACCTGTTTGTGGAGCGCGTTCTGTGCAAACTAGAAGTTTTTGTCTGTTCCTAGAATTATAAATTGGCTACTTGTGGAGCTCCAAGAGATTTAGCACTGCTAAAACGCCCATCAAAGTCAAGTCCCAAATAAGCTCCAAATGAAAGAATGTTGCTCTGATAAAAAGCTGCTCCATCACCTCCGGGACTGGGCTTTACGCACTGACCCAGGACTCACACATGAACCGGGTTTGGCGTGCACCAGAGTCTGGGGACGCGGGGCCTTTAGCGGGGGTGTCGGTTCTCGCTGTTGCTGTCATGATATAAAGTTTGTCTTATAATAAATGCAGGGCTTTGTGCGCGACATGTCTGTGCACGCCTGACCTAAAGGGCGTGGGGCTGTGTCCATTTCGGCAGCTAGTCTCAGTGCTTCAAGCCGCTTATGCTCTTCGTTGTTTGTATGCAGTTGCCTATTTATTTACCGTTGGACATTTTTTACACATAGCCTTTTCATTTGAAGATACACATTTTATTAAAAGCAAACCCAAATAAAAGGCACCTAAAGCTACGATAAAATAGTCCAAATACAAATCAAAGCATGTTTTGACTTCTCAAATATTATATAGGCTGTATAAAGTCCGGGTTTCTCAAATATAAAAAACAAAATTAATGTTTTAAAAGTTGTTTCTGTTACAGTGGGTCATAATATCATGTAGCCTATTTTAGTTAGTCAATGCGTTTTGTGCTGTTAGGAAATGATGAGAAATGTTAGGCTCTAACTCAAAACTTTCGTACATGTAGGCCTACACCACCTGAGCTGTCGCAGGATTTGAGCGTACCGTACGCTGACGTCACCATGGTTTTGGGTGTACGCCAGGTGTATGCTGGAAGTTTGGTGTAGGCTACGCACTTTTCATAAATGAGGCCATTTTACCTGCATTAGCTTACTGTGAGACTGATCTCGACCAGGCCATATGTGATTCCAACTTGGTGCATTCGGGGAAAAGCAACTGCGGCCGCTGGACATTTTGACTGTTCACACACAACCCTATTAAGAAAATAAACACATCCCTGAAGATAAACCCTTTGTGATTTAATTGCAATAAATGAATTAAACTGATGCTGGAATAAATACAACATAATGTTGGTTTGAAAAAAAAGATTTCTGCCTAAGCCCCCAATGTTTCAAGTGCCTGGAAACGCCCCTGCCTGAGAGACAGGCTCTGTGTCATGAAGATTATTGAATATTAACAAGGAAAATGGTATGGAAGGAAATGAAGGAAAATGATGAAGAGTTCAATCCAAACAGATCTGCAGCAGAAGCTCTGAAACTGGCTTCAGATCAGTAGTTAATATTAGAGCGCCACCTGCTGGACAAACACTGTCAACACAGAGAGGATCAGAGTGTTTCTACAGGGGGTGGGCACAATAACAGGAACACCTCCAGTCTAATGCAGGAGGACAGTTAGCAACATGTTTACTTCATGAAGCTCCTGATGTTTTATTTTGGGACGCTGCCAGAGGAGCTGCTTCAGCTCACTGCTCTTTTTGGACTCTTTCAGTCAGTGTTGATGAGGACCTGCTGTGATCTCTGCTGGGAGCTTTCCTGTGTTTGGACCTACATGTGTTCTCAAGATAAATGAGTCTTTCCCTCTGATCACATCACATTCTCTCTCAGAGTCTCAGACTGATGCAGCAGCAGCTCAGACAGCAGCTATCTGACCGGCTGTTGCTTTCAGAAACACTCAATCCTTTTAAAGCTGACACATAATGCTGAAATGAAAGGAGCTCATGGAGCCGCCTTCATAACTGGGATTTGCAGAGGTTGACAAAATAACAGAAGGAAAACATGAACAAAGGATGTTAACTAGTGACTAAAAATAGAAATGAAATGGAGCTTGTATAATAAACAGACAACCCAGTCTACCTGCTGTTGGCTCCCTGTTTGTTCTTCCACTGCAGCCATGTGCAGCCTTGAGATTTATTCAGAATTTGATTTAAGTCAATTATCTCTCATCATTTATTTAAACAGTAAGTTAATGATTTTTACATTTACATGTATTCATTTAGCTCCAAAATGACTTACAATTGATATACATGTCAGAGGTCGCATGCCTCTGGAAGCGTGACGTGAATTGGTCAATTTGTCATTTAATGAGATACATGTTACTGTGTCATTACATAAAGGGACTGATGCTGAAACGCTCACCTAGGCTGAGGGTTGAAATCCTCTGTTTCCAGACAAAAAGGTGCACCACCCAAAAATGTTACTGTATTTCTGTATATTGCATGGTTAGGCTACTTTCTGATCAGTTATTGGCTAAATAACTTATGTCATATTGCATTTCCTTTTCTCCATTGGGCAATGAGATGGGGCAAATATAAATGTTTTGTGATATCATTACAGACAGGGCAAAGGGCACTAAACCTTTAGATACGGAATTGTATTTACTTTTACGAAGAGCAGAGCCATCCATCTGGAGGTAGCAGTATCCCTGCAGACAGATGTCTATATCTATGCTTTGCATCACTTTATCATCCAGAGAGGACAAGTGATACACCTGAGGTCTGACAATGGTACCAACTTCATTGGGGCAGATAAATAACTCAAGTAGGCTCTTGTTATTTTGAACCTGGATAGAATTGAAGGAGTTCTGTGATCCATCTGGTCAAGATGGATTCACGAGTATCTTCACTTGCTTCAAGAAAGGCAAAAGTCGAATCAAAGCATAACATATGTTTTACAGTCCATTGTTTTACCATTGCAAACTGGGAAAAAAATGTTATTTCACGCAGCACTTTAAAATAAAAAAACTTATTGTTAATCTGCAACAAAACCAAAGCCTGGAGATTCTCTCCCTACACAGCAAATCAGGGCAGCGTACACTGTACACTGAGCTGCTTTAATTAACAACAGTCCACACTGAACTACAGGGAAACACTTTATTCATCTTTTAAATGTAAATGTAAATGCTCCGTACTTGTATAGCGCCTTTCTAGTCCTTTCGACTACTCAAAGCGCTTTTACACTACTTCTGCATTCACCTTTCACACACACATTCACTCACTGAGCCTAACCGCTCAAACGGAACTAACATTCACACACTGGCGGAACAGCCGCCAGGGGCAATTCAGGGTTCAGTGTCTTGCCCAAGGACACTTCGACACGCAGCCTGGGGGAGCCGGGGATTGAACCGCCAACCTTCAGATTAACGGCCAACCCGCTCTACCTCCTGAGCCACAGCCGAAGAAGCACAAACAAAGAAAGCAAAGATCAAATACAGAACATGGGATTAAAGATTCATCTGAATTCTGTCTTAAGTTGATGTCATCAGTTATAAAGCATCCGTTCTTATCTGACATGGAACAAAACAAAGAAACATCAGAGCGTTCATCGTCTATAATGTCATTCTGCATCATTCTGATTTATCTGATCAGCAGTTTAAATGATCTTCATGCTGTTTAATGTTTCATATTTGCTGTGATATTTGTGATTTGCAGAGAAAACAGGGTGAATGACATCTAAACATTTCATTTCACTTCCATCACAAACATCATGTTCTTTCTCATCTTCAAAAGAAAACAAAGATCATCTCTAATGAGCTGAGCAGAGCTTCAGCTGCTCAAGTCTTTCTTTACTAAGCTGCTGTCTGTTTTTAGCAGCAAATAATTACACAAACTATCAGGACAAAAGAAAAGTAAACACACAGCAGAAAGGCAATTATTCCCAACAAAAGAGTTTTAACAGAAGAAACAGAAGATTTTCTACAGACTGAAAAGGTGCAGGTGCATTTTTACAATCGTCAACACAAAATTTCTATGACACCATACACAGGAAACTTCAACAGCCTCAGGACAGCAACACCAACTCAAGCAGACCAAATCAAATTATCAACAAGCAAAAAGAAATATATATTGAATACTGGAAAGAAATTAATATCTGACGCCCAAAACATTTTCCACTGTCAATTGTCTGAGTACAATAAAATGTCCTAAACTAAGAAAAATGTTGACAATATACAGACTGAGTGAAAACAGCCTGGCCATAGAAAAGGGTTGCCACAGACAGAGCTGGCTACCACAGGAGGACAGACTCTGCTCCCAGTGTGACACAGGACAGGTAGAGAAAGAGGACAGGTAGAGTCGATGAACCATAAATACTTCATTGGTTTATTTGTTTGTTTTTTTTACATATTTGAGTTTTCTTTTTTTCTTTTTCATTGATATTGATTTTTCTTGGCGGCATGGTGGTGCAGCGGTTAGCACAGCAAGCAAGCGAAAAGCAGCAAGCCCCCGATAACATACCAGAACGGGTGCTCAAAGACT
Organism: Lepomis macrochirus; assembly: GCA_024633595.2. Taxonomy (NCBI): domain Eukaryota; kingdom Metazoa; phylum Chordata; class Actinopteri; order Centrarchiformes; family Centrarchidae; genus Lepomis; species Lepomis macrochirus. The sequence goes on from JALXJV020000005.1 coordinate 34,149,136, forward strand.
GTGCTGACCAGCTGGCTCACGTCCTCACGGACATATTTAACACATCACTTACATATGCTGTCGTCCCATCCTGTTTTCAGACTGCCACCATCATACCAGCGCCAAAACCCCCCACAACTTCATCACTCAATGACTAACATCCCATCGCACTCACTCCCATTATGATGAAGTGCTTTGAGAGGCTAGTGAAGGACCATATCATTGCCAACCCCCCCCCTCTCTCTCTCTTTTGATCCACTCCAGTTTGCTTACCGCTCCAACTGCTACACAGAGGACGCCATCTCCTCCACACTCCACCTGAACCTTGAACACCTAAAGAGGAAAAAAACCCTCGTGCGAATGCTGTTTCTGGACTTCAGCTCAGCATTCAACACAATCATCCCCCAGCACCTGGTGAGCAAACTGCCCCCCCTCGGACTCAACACCCCTCTGTGTAACTGGCTGCTGGATTTCCTCACAGACAAACCCCAGTGCGGGTTGGCAAAAACACCTCCAGCGTCATCTCGCTCAGATTCGGCTCACCCCAGGGCTGCGTACTGAGCCCACTCCTCTTCACCCTGATGACCCATGACTGTCATGCCAAGTTCAGTATGAACCATGTCTCCAATCGATCCAGGTGTGAAACAGCTTTCACACCTGGATCGATTGGAGACGTTGTTCCGAAACAAAGGGAGGTTTCCATTTTGGCCCGGTTCGATTGGTTATATGTGAACACAACAATCGCACTCTGAATCGGAACAAAACAACCGAGCCGAGACCGCCTAGAAGAGGTGGTCGCGGCTCGATTCCATACGAACCCTGGAGCGGTTCGTTTGTAGTGAGAACACAACAGACCCACTGTCACGGCTGTCGCCGTCATATTTGTGTTTCCCCCTTTTTCTTTCCCACTTCTGCTAAGTAGGCTGCATGTCCCTGAGAAAAGACCCGCCTACTTCCTGGTTTCTGGGGTGCTGACCTCAGCCCCACCCATTGGTTCCCTCCATTCCAGCTCGACCAATGGCTCGTCACCACCTACAATCACCTCCTGCTCATAAGGAGAGCTCAGCAGTTGATCAGGGCAGCTTGTCACAGCCACTTGACTTGTGTGCCTCGGATTGTTAGTTTCTTTAGCATTTGTGCTTAGCAGAGTGACACATTTGTGTTTTGTAGCCAGTGCTAGTACCTTGTGTGTGTTTGGTTTATGTGCATTTATTTAGCTGGTGGCTAGAAAGAGGGTGGAATCAGGGCCAGAGTCCAAACTGACTGCCACACTTAGTTTTCCTCTGTTAGTTTCATTAGGTGTAGTGGGTGCTGTGCTCTTTGTGTTTTTTAGTAAGAATTTCCTGTTTAAATGTACAGTTAGGCACAATCCTCCTTTTGAGGATCTCTTTTATTTAACTTGGTTTGTTATTTTCACAGCACCCTCATCCACCCTCCTTTTTTTTTGTTTATTGCTTGCACCCTTTTGTTACAGAATAAATTATCATTTCATACAACTTACCAGTTTCTGCCTATATGTTTATGACCCCACTCCCCTAGACCAACAGGGGGTCGTAACACCCACGAACCGGAACAAATCAATGTGTTGCCTGGCAACCGACGCTAAAAGATCGCTTTTCAACTGTGGTATGTTGTTGTGGTTGTATTATGTAGGCCTACTGCTGTCGGGGTTTTTTTAACTTCGTGCGGCGCTGCTCGACGGAGCGACAACCCCTCTCTTTAATTTTATCACTGACTGCTGGGATTGGCTCCAGCCCCCCCAGTGACCCTGTCCACAGGATAAGCAGTTGACGATGGATGTTTTTTTCTGTTTATTAATATACTGTTGTTTCTTTATTGAACCCAAAACAGATAATTACTTCAATATACTAATGTAAATGTAAATGCTCTGTATTTGTATAGCGCCTTTCTAGACTTTGTGACCACTCAAAGCGCTTTTACACTACATCGCATTCACCATTCTCACACTGGTGGAACAGCCACCAGGGGCAATTCAACACTTCAACATGTAGCCTGGAGGAGCCACAGATTGAACTGCCGATCGTTCGATTAATGGGTAACCCGCCCTACCTCCTGAGCAACAGGCACCCCCTACTGACCTACACACACAAATACACACACACACATACGTTTACTGTTTTATTTTATTTTTATTTATTTGATGAACTAGTTGAATTGAATTTGAAACACACACACACATTTGCTGTTTTCTTTATTTTCATTTATTTATTTTAAAATTAAAAAATAATTTTAAAATAAATTAAACATACGCTCACAAACATGTTTACAGTTTAATTAAAACAAATATTTCATTTTTTTCACCGCCACAGCAGTTGACTGTTGTGATAAACTGTTTCTTTGTGAATGAATTTCCTGCAGTTTAATATTGTAGGCTGCTGATTTAGACACACAACAGCCAATAAGAAGTATTTCTGTGGCCATGGTCTGCATCACAGTGTAGTCCACTGCAAAATATTACAATGAAATCTCAGCCTATTTAAACTTTCAGTCATCGCAGCCGAATGAAAACAGAAAAAAAAGAAAACATCTGATACTGCTCTGTTGATGAGACGTTTACATGAAACAAAACCTCAAGAAATGGGACAGAGTGGTGTGTTTTTTTGTCTCTTTTGCTTCTGTGCATCATATTTCTTTTTGAATTCATTAAACTCTTCAGCTTTCTTTCTGGCCTCCTCTTCATTTGTCTTCAGATTCTCCATTTTCTTCTTAAGTTTCTCCTCAATGCCTTTTCTCTCTTTTTCCTCTTCTTCTCTTCTGATTCTGTCCTCTTCCTTTCTTTTCTTTTCATCATTTTCTCTTTCCTGTTCGTATTCTTCTTGAAGCTTTCTAAGTCTTGTTTGTTCCTCCTGTCGTCTCTGTTCTTCTTCTTCATATCTTTGGTCCCACCATTCATTTTGTTTTTTCTCCCAGTTCTCTCGTTCTTTTCTCATCTCTTCTCTGCTCTCCTTCAGCTTTCTGTCAATGGTTTCCTTTGATTCTGACTCTGATTTTATTTTTTGCTCCAAAGCTTCAACCTTTCGTTTCCACTCCTGTCGTTGAATTTCTTCCTGTTGTTTTCTCTTCCTGTCTTCTTCTTTTCTCATTTCCTGTTCTTTCTCTCTCTCCTTTCGTTCCCTCTTGATGTTCTCCTCCTTTTCTCTCAGTTTTCTCTCCTTTTCTATTTCTGCTCCCAGCTCTTTTGTTCTTTTTTCCTCTTGTTCTCGTCTTATTCTGTCCTCTTCCTTTCTTTTCTTTTCATAATTTTCTATTTCCTGTTCGTATTCTTCTTGAGGCTTTAAAAGTCTTCTTTCTTCCTCCTCTCGTCTCTGTTCATCTTCTTGTTTTCGTTTTTCCCACCATTCATTTTGTGTTTTCTCCCAGATCTCTTGTTCTTTTATCATCTCTTCTCTGCTCTCCTTCAGCTTTCTGTCAAAGGTTTCCTTTGATTCTGACTCTGATCTTATATTTTGCTCCAAAGCTTCAACCTTTCGTTTCCACTCCTGTTGTTGAATTTCTTCCTGTTCTTTTCTCTTCCTGTCTTCTTCTTCTCTCATTTCCTGTTCTTTCTTTCTCTCCTCTCGTTCCTTCTTTATCTTCTCCTCCTTTTCTTTAAGTTCTTTTTCTCTCAGTTTTCTCTCCTTTTCAATTTCTGCTCTCTGTTCTTCCATTCTTCTTTTCATCTCTTCCATTTCTTCTTCATGTTTTATTTGAAACTCCTCCCTTTCTCCCTTCATCTCTTCTTCCTTCTCCTTCAGGATTCTCTCCATTTCTTTCTTTATAGCTGCTTCGGCCTCTTGCAGCATCTCATTGGTGTAGCAGCTGCCTCCATTTTCCTTCACCATGGTGTCAATCTTGGTTATCAGCTCACTGACTTGTGTGCGGTTTTGTTTGTTACGGTTATTAAACACATGGTATCTTCCTCCACAGTCAGAGATCAGCTTCTTAAAGGAATCATCACAGTCCTGTTCAATGTATTCTTCAATGGACGTCTCCTCATCCTCCAGTGTATCTCCTCCAGTTAAAAGAATGATGGTGAACTTTTCAGCATTCTTCCCAAAGCCTTCCTTGATGAGTTTTAATGTCTCCTTCTCCTCTGGTGTAAATCTGCCGATCTGTAACACCAACAGGAAGACATGTGGTCCTGGAGCCAGAAGACTGATGCATTTCACCATCTCCTCATGAACCTCTTCATGGGACAAAGTTGTGTCAAACAGACCAGGAGTGTCGACCACAACGACTGAACGACCGTCCACTTCAGTCTTTGCTTTCTGACAAAGTTTGGTGACTGATGTTTGGCTTGATTTGGCTTCAAACTCCTTTCTTCCTAGAATGGTGTTTCCTGAAGAGCTCTTTCCACTTCCAGTCTTCCCTATCAGCACAATCTTGAGGCTCTCTGGGCTCTGCTTCTCATCATCACCTGTGAAATAAGAAGACCTGCAGTTACTTTAAATATTCTCAGCAGCTACAGTGAAGGTTCAAGACTGTGACGTGCAACATGGTTCAGAACACAGAAAAACATTTCAATACAAAGAACTCAAAAGTGATCATGTTCTTCTTCATCAGCCTCTCAAGTTTACCTTGTTGCCTGTTGATATGTCTCTCTTGTTGTATGACTTTTTCCGTTTGTGATTGTCTCATCTGTTCCACCATGTCCAGCAGCTCTGGGATCTGCTGCTTGTCCTTGATGTTGAGAACAACATATCTTCCTCCACAGCTTTGACAGAGCTCCTGGATGTCCTTGTCTTCCTTTACAAAGTTAACAACAGCTGGAGCTGCAGGATCTGACTCCACAGTGAACAGAATCATGGTGAAGTCATCGACTCGAGAGCTGAATGTGTTCTGGATGGTCTCTAACTCTCCCTTGTCTTCATCAGTGAGGGGACCCACAGGTAGGACCAGGATGAAGACATGGACGCCCTCAGGATCACAGAGGGAGATACACCTGAGTGATTCCTCCATCACTGCCTCCTGAGGTTTTCCATACAAGGCAGGCAGCTCCACCAGGGAAACCCAACGTCCACACACCTCTCCCTGATGTTTAACACACTCTGATGAGTTGGAGACTGAAAGAAACTCTGTCTGACCTAAAATGGCTTTGGCTGCTGAAGTCTTCCCTGCTCCTCTCCTCCCACACAGAACCAGGTTTAAAGCTGGTTTGATGGGTTCAGACTTTGGTCTGATGGTCTCTTCAGTGAAGGTGAGGAAGGTTCCTTTGTTTTCATGAACAATGTTATCAACTTTCTCCATTAACAGTCGGTGGTCTTCTTCCAACATCCTGTAGTGTCTTCCTCCACAGTCTTTAAGCAGCTGGCTGACAGAGTCACTTGTTCCATCATGTGTGCTGATGACCATTGAGTGTTTAAAAGCATCTTGACCAAACAAACTCAAACAAATGAACTTCAGTGTTTGTCTGTTCTCCTCAGTGAAATCAGAAGGCTTCACTAACAGCAGCAGAACATTTGGTCCAGGAGGACAAAGACTGATGCAGCTCCTCATTTCTTCTCTCACTTTCTCCTCAGACAGATCGAAGATTTCTGGAGCTTTCACTACTGTTATGGTTGATGGTTTTCCTCTCCACTCTCCACAGGCAGATAGCATAAAGTTACAAAGTTTTGTCTTCTTGTTGTCACTCTTCCCCAACAGCACGATTTGGAGTGTAGATGCTGTAATATAGCATGAAGAGAAAACAATAATGCAACAAAGATCATACCATGCATGAATGTTGATTCAATATTTTACAAACTGATATAAATAAGCCAAATTGAAAGGTAATATCAATGTATGTGGATCTTTTTCATAAATCTATAATATTTTTTTTTTTTTTTCAAAAACTATTATTTTTCATGTGTCACAGCTGGATGTTTCAAGCTGTTAACTGTAGATAATTGGATAACAGAATTACATTTTTTACACAGTCATTTATTACAGATTTTTTAAACATTTTTAAAAAGCTTTTCATTTTGTTTAATATATGTTTTATAATCATTTCCTCACGTGGTTTGAATGTGCTTTCTGCTGGTGATGAACTCTGTGAAGGACTTTGGAGCACTGTGAAAGAAAGAACCATCAGTTACAAACATCAAAATCCTCTTATGATGTTTTTTTTTATTGTACCACACCCTATCCCAATCTAAAATTATATTTGAACTTCCCAGGTCCCTATTCCAAATGGCCTCTAATGGTACAGGTGTGGCTCTATATTAATTTAGTTTACCATATATTGTGGACACAGTAAGTGGGAAGCTTCTGGTATGAGACTTGAATCCAATGCAGAAGTCCCTTAACTATGAAGGTACATATGGTGCAATATGCTAGAGCTTGTAAACTTGATGTGAACTCTTGTAGAATATGTAAGATCTTGTAGAACAAAAATCTGTATTTGTATCTTAAAATTTTCACTTTTATACAATATTCACACACATGTGAGTTGAATTATAAGCCACAAAAAAACAAAACATAGGAGAGCTTGTAGAAAGAATCTGAAGTTTTATGTTGAATATTTCACTCCTAGAAAATATTCACACACCGATATTTTGAATATGAAGTTGCAGAAAAAATATGCACGCGTGTAGATTGATGTTTACATAAAAACAATGACAGCTGCAAACTTGTAATGCAACATTCCTTTTAACCTGCAATACCATTAGTAGGTAAATGAAAGTGACTGTGCACTTAATATTATATTAAATATATAAAAATATTGCAAATAGATTTGTGTGATTGTCGTCAGCATCTTTCATGTGTAGCAATCTTTGCATGTTATCACACACAAAGAGCCCCTTGATAAATCCTGTTTGTTCCTCATTAGCATAACTTTTTCTGGTAGAGAAAGATCTTTGACGTCACTTAAAGATTGCATGTGATTAGGAAATTGGCCTGAATCTGAAGCACTCAATTAGATACTCTCACATTTTCAAACACAAAGTGATGAGTAAGGTCTCATTCTAAATCGCAAATGTAAAATAGTTATGCATAAGTGTACTATCCACATCTAAGATGGACTGACCATAGGGAAGTTTGGGAAGACTCAAGACCAGCCAGTCCATTTCAGGCCCAACTAGCAGGTGGTCAAAGAGTTTTTATTTAGCAATTTCTTATTTCTTACTTTATGATCCGCCACCAGGCTGCCCAACCGGCCAGACAGCGGTAGCGGAACGCTGTGTGCATGTCTGTGAGACTGGACCAAACTAATTCTTTCAATATTGAGGGGGGATACAAGCGGCCTGTCCCCACTTGGACTGACAAATGCAAAGGAGATGGCAAATGTGGCTAAAAGAAAGAAATTTGAGTAAAGTAAAATAAAGGGCTTAATTTTAAAATGTAATTAATTTACTTTAAAAAAATAAAACAAAAAGTAGCTTGAAGTGATGAAGTGCAGGCTTAACCAATTTTATAATAAACACGCAAGGCATCTTAACAAATGAACAGCTGTAATGCCTCCTCTTCTCTTTCATTCCCTCTTACAGAGCTACCACTTTCCTGCTTCCTTTTGTTCAGTGAGAAACGTGAGTTCTAGTTTGTTCTGTCAGCTAGGATTGGAGAGCTATGAGATATTCTGGTGTTAAACTGCCCATGGGAAGAATACACAGATAAGAATCTGTACATTCTTCATTAAAAGCCATATGAATCTCATTTCCCTTTCGTCTCCTCAATTCATGTGTGTTTCCAAAACGTCTGGTGAATCTCGGGAACTCGACTCGGAATGCACAGATTTAATTGGCTGAGCAGCGTCACATGAGACGATTGTAAAACATGCGTTGGGTCTGTGAGTTTCCTGGGCCACTAGTGTCAATAATCGATCGGCTCTAGTTCGTGGTCCGGAGAAGACGGCGGAGTATGTGTGTGTGTGTGTTTGTGTATGTGTGTGTGTGTACATTTAGGGCCTTTATATAAAAAAAGGATTTAGGCAGAGACAAAAATCATCACTCCTGTGGATCATTTTTTACCATCTCCGCCTGTCTCTATTCTCCTCTCTCTATTTCATACATCAAAGCACAGTTACACTGAACCTAACTCACACACACATGCATGCATGTGCAGGTGCATGTGTACGCATTCATAGTCACCCAAATATGATAAATTATTGAGCCACTTACAGGAAGTTGGACTGCTAAGGCTGTTTCGAAGATGCGGATGTGGTGTGGGTGTGTGTCTGTGTTTCTCTGCTAGTGTGTGTCTGTGTGTGTTTGTCCAGTTATGTTTTTGGGGACATGACTAAACTTGTGTATTTGTGCATTTGAGCAAGGCCATGCGTTTGAGCCATGTTTTTCGTTGCTCTGTCATGAGTATTTTACGATAATGTCTCACCCAGATAGAGGCAGAACAGCCACACATACACGGAGTCTGATGACGGAGTGTATCCCAAATCCCAGCAACGTAGGTGCTGCTGGATATCTCCAGTGAGAGACAACATGGTTGAGAGTATGTGTGGGCAGTGCGCATTACAAACAGTTGTGTCTGTGAGAGCGTTTCAGTTGTGTGTGTGAGAGCGTGTGAAGCTTTTGTTATCATACCTCAAACACATGCACCCATTCTTTAACCCAAAGCGCTGCTTTGCACTTGCAATTCTGCAACACACTTACTCCTTTATACAACACACTTGGTCCTGCACACTAGACTCTATTTCAGACATAAGAAACGTTGTTCAAAAGTGAAATCTCAGGGTGCCATTTGGAAAACACATGTATCCAAAATACAAAACACATTGGGTAATTGCAACCACTCAAATAGACACCTGAAGGCACTCTCTTGCAAAACTGAACACCACTCAGCCAGCTACAAAAAGCCTTCATTGTAGCCATTTCAAGAACTCTGCAAGCATGGATGGAGGGAAAGCAAGAGACAGAGGTAGAGGAAGAGGAGGTGGAAGAGGAGAAGGAGAAGAAGGACAAGGTCAAGGTCAAGGTCTAAGAGGCCATGCACAGACCCCTATTTCTGATGATATAAGAGCAACTTTGGTGGACCATGTCATCAACCATGGCCTGACTATGAGGGACGCTGGGTAGAGAGTCCACCCACATCTAAGCCGCTTCACAGTGGCATGTCAGAACATTCGACTAGAAAACAGGTATTTCTTCACCTCTCACTCTACTCAGATGGTATTTACAGCACTGTACTACAGTACATCACATTACCACATCATGTGTACAGGGTATTGCAAGGTGCTAATGCTCCTTTTGCAGCCAAAGTAGTAGTTTTTCTGAAACATACCATGCATCGTTACTTATAGTATATTGAGATGTTTCAGTACAGTGGATGAAGCAGTTTATACAGTAAAGTAATGTAAGAAAAAGAAGCAAACTGATGACAATTTGTGGTTGTATTTCTCTAGAATGACTAGAAGACCTTCTGGGGGAGGACGGCAACAGACGACGGGATCCATGAGCCCACATATGCACAATTGCCATGACTTTCTGTGTTTACAGTATAGTGTTTTTTGTATTATTTTATATATATTTTTTGCTTTATCTGAATTCATGTTACTGCAATGTACAGTGCTGCAATGTAAAATACTGAGTAGGCCTATTTGCTTTTTTGGTTGTCTGAAAATGTGCCTCCTGAAAATATGCCTTCTGAATAAACAGTGAAAATCAAAGACTGCAGTGTTTTATATAAAGTAGACTAGTGTGATGCCCCTGATCTGAAAGTTTATGCAAATGATCCAAGTATGTGTCATTTTGTCATCGGAGTTACATTTTGACAAAGGAATGTTAGGTTTTGATAGTAGAGTTTCAATTTGACACAGATGTGAAGGGTATGTTTTCCAGTGTTGTGTCATGTTTACTTGTGTGTAGAGTTTTGGCACAATGAGCGAAGTTTTGCAAAATGTGTTCAAGCAACGGACAAAAACTGTAAACTTTATAATTTTTGACTGTGTTTCCTGTCAAATCGCACGCTTTCATTTTGTAATTTTTGCACCTATTTCCTGTCCTTACCGGCCTGACAGAGGAGGTCTGCAGTTGGACCCTCGTGTTGTTGTTAAGGTTAATTATTTGGGGTGGGGAAACGTTTTGTTTGTTATTTTGGCCTAGCTCTCCCTGATGTCTTGGTTTTCTATACCATCTGTGAATAAATCTATGTCATTAACAGACTCAGCTCTTACAGACCAGACAGCCTATGATATTGGACTACAACGGCTGCATGGGGGCTGTCGAATAAAGTAGGCTACAACGTTCACATTTGTTCACATTATGTGGCTGCCTGAAATGTATGTATTGATTTTATCATTATTAGTTGGCTTTTATATAACATAGACAAAGGAATAGTAGATTATTATTTGTGTAGGAAGAATATTTGTGTAAGTTTGTTTATTCATTAGTATTTTTATTTCTTTTGCACGTTGACAGCACGTTATATGTGCCCATATACTGTATGCATAAGGACATGTGGGTGGGTGATGGCTCTGTTTTACAACCTAGTGGAGTGGATGTGTCTGCTTTCAACACATTTGTAATGTGGTTGGCCATGGGGCCATCATGGAACCGAGACAAACTTTTACTGAGTCCCCTGGAGGATAGTAGGAAAATAGCATGCATTTTTACAATAAGGAAAACACATGAAAATGATGCTATTTGGTGGAAAACATTAAAAACAAATGTTTTGACACCTTGGCTTATGAATGAGAATTCATTTGAATAGAAATCATGCTTTTATGATATTATGAATGTACGATCAAACATGCATGTTTTAATGGGTTTACATGGTTGTTATGAGCCTCGCTGTTTTGTTTTTTTTTACATCTAAAAAATACAGTACAATATAGCACAAAAAATAAAAATGTTGTTGCTAATCTTTGAAATATTCAAGACTGTGATAAGTTTTCCCTTTGCATTTAGTATATGGAAAATAATTACATTTTTGTGATTTTACCTCTTATACAAATTGATGGTATCATCACCAAAACTGGAATTTAAAGGTTTAAAATCCTGAAATGGAGTAAATATTTGGTAGTTATGATCAGGACTGATGATGGTTAAAATCTTTAACATGCTTAGAGGGATTTTTTTTAATCTGACACAATGCGTAAAAAACAGTGTTGCTGCAAATCATGGACCTATACCATGGTGTGACAATTCCCTCCCAAGAAATCCACCTAGCATGTAGTACACAATTTTAAAAAAATTATATGTTTTTTCCATCGATAAAAACAGTGGCATTTAAGGGGTTAAAGTACTGAAAATTAAATAAATATTTGGTGGTTATGATACAATACAATATTTTACAATATTACAATATTTTTTAAAAATATATAAATAATTTTATGGCACTGTTTAGAGCGAACATTTTTGTCCCTTAATGCACTCAATGTTGTAAAATATATGAGGCCAGAAGGTTAAGAATAAAAATATGTTGGCACAAGAGGAAGCTAAATGTGCCAATTAAACAACCTTTTCTGTGGTGGAATAGTTACAGGTACAGGGGCAGTGGGCAGGGCTGGTTAGCCAATCATAGATTGAATTAGAAAATTGATTATTGTTGTTCTTCTCATGCATATGTAGTTGTTCAATCAGTACAAGAGAGAGAGAGCTCTTTTATGGGACTGCATTGTAGTTTTGATTATATTTTTAAAAACAGATTAGGCCCATGTGTATGTATGTGTGCTTTGATATCGACAACATAAATGAGGAAATGAAACAGTGTGACAGCCGCCTCAGGCTCCACAGGAGGGGAGGAGTTAGAGAGAAACTTAAAGAGAAACTGACTAATTTATCCTTTGCAGCATCTCGCTCTCTGAAACAGAAAACCCAGAGTTTCCCTCATCTCAGGCATAACTTCCTCAGAGTTTTCACTAAACCTGCTTTCTAAAACAGAGTCCAGGTCTTGTTCAGTCCAGTGGTAATTTTCTTATACAACAAACATCTGCAATAAACAGTAGTAAAAAGAAAACTCTGTGTAAAAGAAAAGAAAAAACAGGAAAATACAATAACAAACCAGCCAGGGAGCCAGGATGCAGGAGGAACATGGCGACAGAACCCCAGCCAAACCAAGAGGCCAGCTCCCCTAAGTGGAGACAGAATCTTAGGCCCAAGGGCCCCGAGAATCCTACTTAGACCCCCGACAGGGAACCAACCCCCCAGACAGCCAGCCCCAAGGCAGCAGGCCAAACCCACCACGACAACATTGGCATTGCACCTCTGGAACGACCACAGGCCCTCATCATAGGAGACACGTCAGGGTGAAGTGGCGGGTGCCCCACCCTACTCCCTACAAGGCCCCCACAAGGAGAGGAGACAAACCCCAGGCCCAGGGCCATGCCACCTGCCTGAGATGAGCAGTTGTGTAAGGTCCAATGCCCTGGATCCCCAGGTCCAGAGCACGTCCCCCCTTGGAACACCCCAGGGCAGGCAAAGCAGACACTGACTCCATGATGCCACCAACACCCCAGGGCTCCAGGGGGAGGAGACGTGGCCAAGTAGGGCCAACCACCAGTATCAACCCTCCCTCCAACCTGCATACATGTATTGTGTTGTATTGGGTGCACGTAATGGCTTGTGTGTGGTACAGTGGAATGGGAAAAAGATGCATGGTATCCAGGGTGCAGTTAAAATTGGGGTGAGGTCGCTACACGGACGCCCCGCCACTGGCAGGCAGTGAAGCCCTCCAAAGAAACCGTGGTGCAGCCAGACTCAAAAAAGTGGACTTTCCGCGTAAAGCAGTGAATACTTACTTGTGTCAGTGTTGATTGACTGTGTCCTGTGATCTCTGAGGAGTTCTGCTGAAGTCAAAGACTCTCTGTCACCACCTTTCCTGTAACATGTCAACATCATCACAGTCACCACGACACAGTTTAAAGTTCAGTTACATACGGTCCAGTAACAGATGGATGTTTAGCAGTTTTTGGTAAAACAACGACAATATTTTGAACTCAAAGCAATAATAAATGATAATATTAATAATAATATTAAATTGGGCAAATTGGGTAGGACTTTACTGTGCAGTATGAACTCTACTTTAAAATATTTTGCAACACAACAACATGCAAGAAGCAGCGTTAGTGTACACTACACCCTGGGTTAGATAGATGTAGTCAAGTTTCCAACCACAGGGCTGTGTGTGTGAGTGTTCTTTTAAAAGTAACAAAACTTATCATGTGAGTCTAAAAGGAGTTATGTTACATGCTATTTAAAGCTGGGGTAGTCAATATATTTCAGAAGCATTTTTCAGAATTAGAATCATACATTTTCACATACGAGAAATTTGCCTTGGTATATTGGTGCTGAACAGTACATATAAACATAAATATATAAACATAAATATAGAAAAAAGTAAAAAGTTCAGAACTAATACAAACAGTCATGAGCTCTTTCCTGGTGAAAAAGCTGCAGGTATCACAGCAGAAAACTGAATAACAAACTAAAACAAGGCAAAGCAACAAAATAGTGTGGCTGAAACTCCAGTTTACTGGATTAAAGTTTAAAGGTTCAGTGTGTAATATTTCTATCAACTAATTCTGTTCTATCGACAGAAATGCCATATAATATCCGTAACTATGTTTAAAGTGGTGTATACATTTTTAAATGACTCAAATTTTCTTGGTGTAAAGTCTGTACAGCATATTATTGTGACAAAAGAGACCTATCTTTTTACTAAGTTGTTACAATGCTGAGTTAGTTAGAGGTAGTGATTACTGAGCATGCTTTGGGTAATTGGCTATCTTTTATAATGCTAATAGCTTGTTTAACTTTTCAGTGCACAGGCTAAGAAAATGTGTGCATTTCTTTTAAAATAACATTTTCAGTTCTGCATTCAGCTTCAGTGTCTCAGGTGGTAAACTGGAACTCTGGGCTATATACGCAGTCACAAGACGTTTTAACCACACAGACGCCTGTGAGCAGAGCAGTGATGAGAAAAAGATAATGTCTACTCTATGTTTCCAGGAAATTTGTGGTTTTCAGCAGCCTGGGCAGAGTTGCACGGTGAAATATAAGAACACATACTGTGTGTTTCATAGGCTTGATGGATTTGCAGCTCTTATTTTTAAATCTGACTATGCCAAGAAACCTAAAAATCCATATAATAAAGAACACTTTGATTTTGGGCTCTGGGCTGTGTGGTGCCTTGGTAGATCTCTATAACACATTCCCGCAACAAGGCAATTCAAAGTGCTTTCCTTATAACATAAAAGTAACATAGGCCATAATAAAAGACATTAGAAGTTAATTAGAAAATAACATAAAACAGGAATGCTTTTCTCATTTGTTGAGAATATTTCCCTAAGAACTGAAACAACACAGGAAGTCTCAATAAAGTTACTGATGAGACTTCTGCCTGTCTGTTGTTCTAGTTCTGTCACACTTGAGCTAACTGTGGTTAACATCTAACTTCTGAAACATGAAGTGGAAACTTTAAGTTGATGCACAAGTTGATGATAACAGATCAAAGATAAATGGCAGTTTCAGAGAAACAATCTGATTTTCAGAAAGTTTTATGATTTAAACACACTTACTGAAAACTAGTTAGATGAATAGTCTTAGTTTTTGTTTTGATGTTTTTGACAGTTTTTTAAATTTCACATCGCTATCTGTTGCCGCTATCTGATCTGTTACTGTTAAGGTTTGTTTTTCTGTCTAGCTCACTCTGGTGAAGTTACTGTGATAACAAGAGGCTGTATATATATACAGCCTCTTGTTGTCACAGTAATAACCACATAACAGACCCATCTGTGCACTGCCTGGATCGACTACAAGAAAGCCTACGACTCAATGCCACACACATGGATCCTGGAATGCTTGGAGATGTACAAGATCAACAGGACACTAACAACCTTCATCAAGAACTCAATGAAGCTGTGGAAAACAAGTCTGGAAGCCAACTCAAAGCCAATTGCACAAGTAACCATCAAGTGCGGCATATACCAAGGCGATGCACTACCCCCCGCTGCTGTTCTGCATAGGCCTGAACCCCCTCAGCCAGATCATCACAAAGACTGGCTACGGATACCGATTCCGAAGTGGAACAATCATCTCCTCCTCTACATGGATGACATCAAGCTGTACGCCAGAAATGAGCGAGACATCGACTCACTGATCCACACTACCAGGATCTACAGCAACGACATTGGAATGTCGTTCGGACTGGACAAGTGTGGTCGCATGGTATCAAAAAGAGGGAAGATGATCAGAACCGAAGGGGTTGAACTACCAGAAGGCCACATTGCAGATGTTCAGGACAGCTACAAATACCTTGGGGTGCCACAGGCTAATGGTAACCATGAGGAGGCAGCAAGGAAGACCGCCACAGCCAAATACCTACAAAGAGTGAGGCAGGTCCTGAAAAGCCAGCTGAATGGGAAAAAACAAGATCCGAGCCATCAACACATACGCCCTGCCAGTCATCAGATACCCCGCTGGTATAATAAACTGGCCAAAGGAGGAGATAGAGGCTACTGACATCAAGACAAGAAAGCTCCTCACAATGCATGGAGGGTTTCACCCCAAATCCAGCACACTGAGACTGTACACCAAGCGTAGCGAGGGAGGCCAAGAGCTAGTGAGTGTCAAGACCACTGTCCAGGATGAAACAACGAAGATCCAGGAGTACATCAGGAAGATGGCCCCCAAGGATGAAGGGCTTAGTGAACACCTCAGGCAGCAGAAACCTGTAAATGTGAGGACAAGGAAGATGAAGAACCGTCATGGAGGGACAAGCTGCTACACGTAGTGTACCACAGACAAATAGAAGAAGTGGCTGTTATCAAGAAATCCTACCAGTGGCTGGAAAAGGCTGGACTGAAGGACAGCACAGAGGCACTAATCATGGCAGCACAAGAACAGGCACTCAGTACAAGATCAATAGAGGCTGGGGTCTACCACACCAGGCAGGACCCCAGGTGCAGACTGTGCAAGGATGCCCCTGAGACAGTACAGCACATAACAGCAGGGTGTAAGATGCAGGCAGGAAGTGCGTACATGGAACGCCATAACCAGGTAGCTGTCATAGTGTACAGGAACATCTGCCACGAGTGCGGGCTGGAAGTCCCAAGGTCAAAATGGAAGACACCTCCTAAGGTAGTTGAGAATGACCAAGCTAAGATCCTGTGGGACTTCAAGATCCAGACTGACAAACTGGTGATGGCCAACCAACCAGACATCGTGTTGATCGACAAACAGCAGAAGAAGGCAGTAGTGATAGATGTGGCAATACCAAGCGACAGCAACATCAGGAAGAAGGAACACGAGAAGCTTGAGAAATACCAAGGGCTGAAAGAGGAGCTAGACAAGATGTGGAAAGTAAGAGCAACAGTGGTGCCAGTGGTAGTCGGAGCACTGGGGGCTGTGACCCCAAACTGGGAGAGTGGCTACAGCAGATTCCAGGTAAAACATCAGAGGTCTCTGTCCAGAAGAGTGCAGTCCTAGGAACAGCTAAGATACTGCGCGAGAACCCTCAAACTCCCAGGCCTCTGGTAGAGGACCCGAGCTTGAGGATGACACATACCACCCCAAGGGGTGAGAGGGAGATTTTTTTTTTTTTATATATACATTAGTGGTGGGCCGCTGGGGCGGTTTTGGGGGGGGGGCAGCAGGGGCCAGTGCCCCCCTAACAAAGCCCTTGGACCCCCCTACGGCCCCCCCTCTGAACGACAAGTCTCACGGCAGTCCCTCTGACAGGCTGCTTCCTGCTTTCTTACAGTGCAGACGCTTTTGCTGCTTGCTCCTGCCTCTCCTTGCATTCTTTTGCTTTATTTTTGCTTAAAGTCTCCTTTTTTTTACCCTGCTAGAAGTCAGCAGCTCCTGTATACTTTTAAATCACTGGGACTGTCAGATAAAGTAGGCTCCTGCCATACTTTAAAAACTTTTATGATCTTAGTGCTACTGCTGAGTCGCGGCCTATCAGTAGCACTAGCCTGTACCGCGAGTGACTGGAGCTATAGCTAATGCTAATTAGCAACAAGATGCCCCCCTTCTCCACGGACTGACTTCTACAAACTTCTACAGAAAATTACAGTGCTGGAAACCAAGATCCAAAGGTTAGAAGTGAATGTGGAAGTGAATGGATTATGTGGGAATGACACCACTTTCCCGTGGAGCCAAAACAGTGGACAAGAGCATGCTAACACACGGCTAATTAGCACCAACAAGACTACCAAGAAGCAGGGGACTGTGTACTGGGTAATAAATCTAAAAGTGGGAGTCCTCCCTGGAACGCTCTGGGTGCAAAGCCTAAGAGTAAATCATTTCCTTGGGAAATGGGAGGGACAGTAACAGGCAGAACACAGCGCCCTGAGATTTGTGGCGCGACGGGCTGGCCTGCATTATCATCCAGGCAGAGCGCCTCTTCAACCCCTGTTCTTGGTAGGACACAGCCGTGGACAGCAGCGAAAGGGAGAGTTAGCAACAAACCTCCCCAACAACCCGAGGTGTGCAACAGCAGAACAGATTTTCACCACTATTGCAGGACCCTGGATCTCCTACTGATGACCTGGATAACATCCCGTCCTCACACAGAAGGGTAAGGACTAAGAATAAATCAGAAAGTAAAAGGCTGCAGCGAAAGCTAACTGGGCCTCAAACTCTGATTGTGGGTGGCAGCTGCTGTAAATGATGTAAAAAGCATGTGCAGTAAGAACACCAAAATACTCTGCTTTCCAAAGGATACGGTGTCTGACTTAGCAGAAAGAATCCTGCATATCGTGGCTGATCATCCTACTGTGAAAAACATCATATTGCACATTGGGACGTATGATGTTGTGAAGCAACAGTCTGAAGTGTTGAAAGAGGACTTTAATAATCTTTTGAACACAGTCAGCTCTTTGAATGCTGAGGTGTTTATCAGTGGCCCTATACCGCCACTCCGAAGAGGAGCTGAGAGATTCAG
The DNA here is from genome assembly GCA_024633595.2 of Lepomis macrochirus. Classification (NCBI taxonomy): domain Eukaryota; kingdom Metazoa; phylum Chordata; class Actinopteri; order Centrarchiformes; family Centrarchidae; genus Lepomis; species Lepomis macrochirus. The sequence continues at coordinate 34,166,929 of JALXJV020000005.1, forward strand.
CAGACTGATGGCACTGAACAGGTGGCTCTCAGCGGCATGTGCTGTCCATTCAGTGCATTTCATTGAGAACTTTTACATTCTGTGGGGCGCAGACATCTTTTAAGGCAGATGGACTTCAGCCTTAACAAGTCAGGAGTAAAATTGTTCAGCTCCAACCTGTTTTACTTTCTGCGTCACTCATCTGTTCCCTCTGCCAAGGACAAGAGACAAGGCGAATCAAAACAAGAAGAAGACATAACACAACACGCCAGAAACCTTGAAGGAGAGCCACCCCAGCCCCCGCCGGAAGAGAGCTGTGATCACGGGAAACATCTGAGCCAAGAGGAAGAGCCTCCACCTCTCTCACTGAAAACCAACAGTGAGAATTCAACATCTCTACCCCCCAACCCCCATCTCCAGACACACTTTCTCCCCTCTCCCCTCTGCTGGACTTCACTGATCACATGGAGGACCTGGTTAGAGCTGGGACCAAACTCACTCCGCACACCTTCCCTCGCTCCACTCCCATTGTCTCTACCCTAAACCCCCCTCCACTGGCTCTTAATCCTCCAGGTTTGACACACGTGTCACAAATACAACGTCCAACCCGCCCTCATGCTCCGCTAATGCGTGGTTAAAAATGATAATTTAGATACAAATGTTATTGATGCCATTGCCCCAGCCAAGGAGAAGGTGGTCTCTGGTAAGAGATCTCCATGGAGAAATGCCACGCTGGTTAGAACTCAAAAACAAGAGTGTCGAAAAGCTCTGCAATGGCGAAAAAGCCCAGTAAGCTCTGTCTGATATGTGTTGGGTCCAGGCTACAAGGAAAATAGCACTCATGACTCTTCCCAGGACAAGCCGGGGCCCAATGTGCTCGTAGTCTTCCCCATCTCTGTCTTAATAGGTAACAGAAAAGCGTGGTGAATGTGTTAAAAAACAGGAAGCCAGCAAGTTTAGTATTAATTCCTCGTCAGCCACAGCCTGTTGAAAAAAAGTGGGCCAGATAATGTTTTTAACTCACTGAAATTAGCTTTGTTAAACGTTAGGTCTTTGGCAGGAAAAGCATTATTAATCAATGATTTTATAATAACTCATAATCTTAATTTCATGTTTTTAACTGAAACTTGGTTGGACCAAGATAACAGTGCAGCTGTCCTTATCGAGTCGACCCCTCCCAACTTCAGTTTTATGAGTGAAGCCAGAGTGCATAAGAGAGGAGGTGGAGTTGCCATTTTGTTTAATGACTCCCTCCAATGCAAAAAGATGTCTTATGGGAATTTTGCTTCTTTTGAATATGTGGCTCTTCAGCTGAATTCCTTTTCTAGAGCTATTTTTCTAAACATCTACAGGCCCCCTAAATACTGTGCAAACTTTTTTGATGACTTTGGTGAACTGCTGTCTATAATCTGTGTTGACTTTGACAGTGTGGTTATTGTTGGTGATTTTAACATCCATGTTGACAACCCCCAGGACAGAGGGACTAAAGAACTGTTCTGTGTTCTTGATAATTATGGACTGACTCAACATGTGACGGAGCCCACGCACAATAAGGGGCACACTTTGGACTTGGTCATCTCCAAGGGTCTGGACATTCCCAAGGTTGTGGTGACTGATGTTGCTCTCTCTGATCATTCCTGTGTTTTCTTTGAGAGTGCTATCTGTGTGCACACAAATGTTAAAACAGAAGTAATCACAAAAGCGGCATATCACTGAAAACACTAGTGAAGAATTTATTGAGGCTTTCTCCCGACACCTGCCCTTCCACAGGTCTCAGTCAATGAGCTTGTGGATAATTTCAGTTCTAAAATTACAAATGTTATTGATGCCATTGCACCAGCCAAGGTGAAGGTGGTCTCTGGTAAGAGAAGATCTCCATGGAGAAATGCCACGCTGGTTAGAACTCAAAAAAGAGAGTGTCGAAAAGCTGAACGCAGGTGGCGTGAAAACAAATCTCCAGGTTCATTATGACATCTATAAAGAGAGACTCCGCATTTATAATTTAGAGCTGAGAAATGCAAGGCGGTCCTTCTTCTCTGACATCATCACCAAAAACACCAATAATGCACGTGCCCTGTTTGCTACTGTGGACAGGCTAACCAACCCTCCTGTGTCTGTAGCCTCTGACCTTCTATCCACCAGGGCCTGCAATGAATTTGCTTCCTTCTTTGCAGACAAAATTCAAACAATTAGACAAGCAATCAGCGGCTCCATGTCAGTAACAGGATATGTCCTATCCCTGTGTCCACTTAAAAACAATTCTTATAGCATGAGACAATTTGACTCTATTAACCATAAAAACCTGGAGGACATAATACAACATCTGAAATCCTCCTCATGCTGCCTTGATATTCTGCCAACAGGTTTTTTCAAAAAGGTGTCTAAATGCATGACCTCAGATTTACTACAAATTGTCAACATGTCTCTTCTCTCAGGTTTTTTCCCACAGGCCCTGAAAACTGCAGTCATTAAGCCACTCTTAAAAAAGAGCAATCTAGATAGTTCACTAATGAGGAATTATAGGCCCATATCAAATCTCCCATTTTTAAGTAAAATAATTGAAAAGGCTGTTTTTCAACAGCTTAGTGCTCTTGGCACTAAATAACTGTTTTGATGTCTTCCAGTCAGGTTTTCGACCACACCACAGCACTGAGGCGGCTCTAGTTAAGGTCTTCAATGACATCCATTTAAACACTGACAGTGGCAGAATTTCAGTCTTAGTATTATTGGATCTCAGTGCTGCATTCGACACGGTAGACCACAACATATTACTAGACAGACTTGAAAACTGGGTTGGACTTTCTGGCACAGTACTAAACTGGTTTGAATCCTACTTAAAGGACAGGGACTACTTTGTGTCTATAGGTAACTACACATCTGAGCTGACAAAATGACATGTGGAGTTCCCCAAGGCTCCATTCTGGGACCTCTTTTGTTTAACATTTACATGCTTCCACTGGCTCAGATTATGAAAAACAACAAAATATGTTACCATAATTATGCAGATGACACACAGATCTACATAACCATTTCACCAGGAGACTATGATCCCATACAGGGCTGAGTAACTGTATTGAGCAGGTCAACGACTGGATGTGCCAGAATTTTCTCCAATTAAACAAAGATAAGACTGAAGTTATTGTTTTGGAGCCAGGGAGGAACGATTGAAAGTCAGTGCTTCGACTTCAATCTGTAATGTTAAGAACCACGGACCAAGCCAGAAATCTTGGTGTAGTCATGGACTCAGACCTGAATTTGAGGAGCCATATTAAGACAATTACAAAGTCAGCCTACTATCACCTGAAGAATATCTCAAGGATAAGAGGCCTTATGTCTCAGCAGGACCTGGAAAAGCTTATCCATGCATTTATCTTCAGTCGACTTGACTACTGTAACAGTGTCCTTACAGGGCTCCCTAAGAAATCCATCAGACAGCTGCAGCTGATTCAGAACGCCAGCTGCTCGAGTCCCTCACTAAGACCAAAAAAGGTGGATCACATCAGTCCAGTTCTGAGGTCTTTACATTGGCTTCCCTGTCTGTCAGAGAGTTGATTTCAAAATCCTGCTGTTAGTTTACAAAGCACTAAATGGTTTAGGGCCAAAATATATTTCTGATCTTCTGCTTCGTTATGAACCAACCAGACCTCTCAGGTGCGTCTGGGGCAGGTCTGCTTTCTGTCCCCAGAGTCAAAACTAAACAAGGAGAAGCTAGCGTTCAGTTATTATGCTCCGTATATTTGGAACAAACTCCCAGAAACCTGCAGGTCTGCTGAAACAGTCAGTTCTTTTAAATCAAGACTGAAGACTTTTCTTTTACCACTGCTTTTAATTAAATATTTTAGATTTTTTCTTTTATTGATAACTTACACTGCACTGTATCTTTTACTGTCCTGTTTTTTCTTTTCTTTGTTTTTAGCTTTTTAATGTTGCTTTTAAACGTTTTTATTGTTTTTCCCTGTTGCTTTTATGTTTTATGTAAAGCACTTTGAATTACCTTGTTGTTGAAATGTGCTATACAAATAAACTTGCCTTGCCTTGCCTAATGAATTAGCGACCGCGGGCCGCCCCGAAGCCCCGATGCAACCTCCATGTGGCCCAGCATATGATCTAACATATGACAACAAAAGTAGCTACACTACATTATAGTGTATGAACGTATCTACAGAGTAAGCTGCTGTAGGCTGAACCATTCCTTCTCATCTCTGTTGAGTTTCACATGCGCTGTACCCTGGGGCGCCGTAAAGGGGGGGTAAAGGATGACGATTCTCGGGGCCCATGACTAAGAGGGGGCCCAGAGAAGCCCCCAATAAAATTGTGGTGCTAAAAGAATATATTTAATGGTAAAAATTATTAACTTAAAATTATTCTATTTGCTGTTTCCTGGTGTCAAAAAAATGTATTTGTTTAGTAAACACAGACGTCCGTGGGCCCCTCTCCCCCTCTCGATTATCATAAAATGGTTCAGTCCGCCCAAATTGTATCCAGGCAACACAAGCAGCTTGACTTCACTTATAGCGCCGGCAGAATATCAACTTGACAGAAGAGGAAGTGAAAATGCCTCAGGACCGCCCGTGACAGTGATCGTAGCCTACGGCACTTTTCTGTGCGTACGCACGCTTTGTACATGAGGCCCCAGGTCTCTACGGTAGCATTTTTTGACAAGTTAGTACATTTCGATAGAGCAGGGTGCAGCGTGTGCACGGCTTTGCCTCACATACAGCCGGTGTCGGCATCTTTGTACGAGGCTCCGCACAGTTTCAGCAGCCTGCTGCGGTCCACGCTGTTGCACCTGTCTTGCAAGCTAGTTTTAATGAAAATTTATGTAGTTTTAGGAAAAGTCAGGGAGCAGCAAGGCTTTGTAATGTTAGACAAAGTTATTGACTATGCAAATTTCAAAACGGTCAAAATGATGCCTTGTTCGTTCTAGTGTTAAAGATAATTACCATACGTTTGAATGTTGCGGTTAAAATGACTGCTGGTGGCCGTTCTTGTGTTAAAAGTGCATGATAAGGAAACTCAGTTTTCTCCCCATGTTAGGTCAAGAAAACGCTGGAAAAAATAACAATACACAGTTTTAGTTGTTCAAAGCAGTCAAACGCACTATGTCAAAATCATGCCTCTGGTCCGGCCCGGATCAGTTGCTGCTGCTGGTTCATTTGATGTATTATATATAGTATATGGAAGGTCTGCTTAAATTATTAGAAATTTTATATGGCCATTTTGTTTTATGGTGGTGTTTTCTTGCTGAGATTTTTTTTTCACCACAGATTGTAATTCCTGTTTTTTAAATTAAAGAGTTTTATTTTGAAATTTCAGTATCTGTGTTGAAGCAAATAAATATAAATACATTTCACTGTATTAAGAGTGCTCAGCGTTTCCGTTACATTTCAACTGTCATGTTAAAAATATTAGGTTAGATTTGATTAACTTTATTGTCATTGCCATTGTACATTACAAATATGTACAATACATACATACAAATATAAATATATGTGAATACACTATATATGACACATGTACAGCTATGCACAGTATATACATTATACAGTACTGAAGTAGTGCAGTATTACAGAGGACAAATTACGGGTGTGGACCATACCTGTCAAGTTTTGGATTTGAAAATAAGGGAAATTTTCCGTCGCCCACCGTGAGCAGTCCCCCCACCCCAACCAAGCTCCACCTGTCTTACATTATAAGACAGGTGTTATAGCCTAAATGAAAACACAAAAGGGTATATATGAAGAGAATTTATTTAAATGCGTATTTGCGTATTTTCTGTTGTCTTTACATTTAGCCTACATTTTATTTTCATTCCACACATTCTTTTCATTTCATATGGTTTTTCTTTTAAAGTTTTTCTTTTAATTTCACATAACGTTTCTTTTAAGATTCTAACCAGTGTAACCGGCTGACCCCGAGTATGTAGGTTACTGTACGATCCTGACTCGAACCGGCGACCTCGGGTACGGGAGGCGGACACACTGACGAGGAGGCTAAAATTTATGGGTGCTGGCATTGGTCGCCGGTGCGTCTGTTAATGTGTCGGGGAGTGAGGTTTACTCACTGCACAACTTCGCTGGCTTCGGTCACACCAGCATCCCTTATTTTAAGTCCAACATGCATCATCTTAAGTCAGTCCTGCGCAGCGCTGCATGGGTATTATTATTTTTAATAACGCAGGTTAAAATACGGGACATTTACGGGAAAATACTAATACGGGAGGAAGGCGGGAAAGAAAGGTAAAATACGGGAATTTCCCGTCCAAAACGGGATACTTGACAGGTATGGTGTGGACATGGGATGGAGTTCAATTGTCTGATTGACCTAAATATATGAGAATGATAAAATACCATAAAAGCGCATGATTTTATGTAAATTAATAGGAAAAAAGTCTCAACTGTGTTGGGGGCCCTGTCAAGATTCTTTTCATGGGGCCCAAAATCCTTAGCAGCGCCCCTGGCTGTACCGACCACCGCCAATCAAGGCTCAACACTTCCTGTCGGACCTGCAGCCTCTCCGCTCTTCTGCGTGTCTGCAGAGCGCCTCCACACACACGCACACGCGCGCGCACGGAACAAAGTCAGCCAGCTGATCAGTGGACATTACGGCCCAATCCCAATCTCCACCCTCACAGACTCACAGACTTTGAGGCGCGTTCTCGGGAAGTCCGTGAGGGCTTAGGTCCGTCTCACTGTCAAATCGTCAAGTGTGTGAGGGCTCTCTTGCAGACATCTTGAGCCCTTTTTAGACCCTTTCCGTAAGTCCGCATTTCTGCAGACTTTGGCTGAGGGAATTGCCCACAGTTCTTAGCGGTATGACGTGAAACACGGGGGTTACCAGGGGAAGCCCGGAAGCGAGACAAATATCACGGGAAATCCACGTTATAAGAGAAGAAGAAAACAGTAAACAAACAAGCATCAGGGCTTAGGGGGGACATTGGGATTGGGCCTACGACACTGATGACTTCTCCTATCGTTAGTGTCCGTATGTGGTTCAATAAAAACTTTGCCAGTAAAAAGCCACTATTTTACCGCTGCAGCTGTCTTTAGGTTTCACACAGGCACAGCGCTGGTTCAGCTAATAGCTTATTCTTAAAAACAAGCTGAAGTGAAAGCTGTCTGTCTTTAGTAACTGTTTAGCTTAGTTTGGCTGTATTTTAAGCAGAGATCCCAAAAAAAATTTCCGCCGTTTTAACTCCGAAATGCGCCAAAGTTGTTGCTCTACTCGGGCGCCAGCTTGATTATTGCGCAACAGCGCCAGCTGCCGGCCTGCTCTCGTCTTTTTCTGCAGAGAGGAAACATAACGCTTGAGAACACACGGTGTTTTTTGGCATTTTGTGGCCGATCCGTTGGAGATATATAGACAGACCAGGGTATCAAATGAAAGGTCTGCTCAAGCCGATTGATACCACCCCCATTACTGTGGGATGTTCCGTTCTCAATCTACAGGCCTGTAAAGCCTGGGTTTGCTTTTAGTGACAGGAATGTTGATGAATCCTCCTGTTTTTATCAATATTTCAGGATTTTTTCATTTGGATCTTAGTTGTATGGACAGAAAAAGTGTTTTAAAGATATCTATCAATAAAAGTCAACATTTTAACAATATATTGCCAAAATCTGGAAATGCGCCTGTCATATTTGATAATGTTGTATGATAACTGTTGTATTTTAGTTTATTTTCATGTGATTTACAGTTACAATTGCATTCTATGTGTATTAGAAGATATCCAGTTGCATTAAAAGCTTGCTCAGGATAGTTTTGATGGTTTATTGCATTAAAATATAGCTTTTTTTTTTCAGGCGAGGATAAAAATATCAGATTTTTTCTTTATTGCATGTCCATGTAGTCAGTAAAAGTAAAATAAATATATTAATACAATAGATTTATATTCCTTAGCTTCTGACTTTTCAAAGGAGACCAGAATTATGCATATAGGCCAAATGGTTGAGGAATTATTCCTGATTCATTTTGGGTGTGCAATTTTAGGCGTTTTTTATGAACAAGCTGTTCATAATTTCTAAACTTTACACAGTATGTTGATGTCAGGAATATGTAAAATTTATTTTACTGACATGTTAAATTTGTTTGTTGCTGTAAATCCTGTTTCTGCACTAGAAACAACAAAAAATTTAAATAATATATTTAATTATTTAGTAATAAATAGGACGGATAAGAGCATCAATAAAGAACTGAACCAATAAGGATTACCAATACAAGTGTGTCAATAAAATCTGAATGATCCCAACTCCTGAGAAAATGTCCGGCCCATCTCTGTGTCCTGGTTTTAAAATCTGTCCCAATTAAATTTATAATTTACCGGCCTCTACAGTAATCATAGTAATGTATCTTCTTGCGACAAAATTAAACTGAATGCAGCATTGTAGACAATATTTTGTCTTTGTAATCCATGTTTCCATTGCATGGACAGCCTTCGGATATTGCTGGATTTTAATTTCTATCACAGCACTTTTCACACACAAAATGCGATTGGTCTAACAGGAATGTTTTTTGTGTAATGTAATTTAATGAATATATAACTAAGTTACTGAAAAGATCCTGTTACTTGAAACAAATAACTGTAAGTTACTGAAACATACTAAAACATTACATTATGTACTAAATGGGACATTTGAACTTTTCCTTTGTCTCATTTGTCCCCGATTGAATGGGCCCCTCTGGCAAGACAACTGGCCCCAGTCTGGCCCCCTCAATAAAATTGGTCTAGAACCGCCACTGGTGGGCCGTTATCGCCGTTAACGTGCTGCGTTAACGTGAGACTCTTATCGGGCAATAAAAAAATTATCGCCGTTAATCTATTCTCAAAGTTGGGTTGAGAGCTGGGTCTATACTACGCAAGCTATGATGACTTTCACCTTGATATTTTAGCGCAGATGTATACCTAGCTGAATTGCACTGTAGGGGGCGAGAACAAGTCTTCGAACCTGTGTTTCTGCCCACTGTGAAATTACCACATCAAACGTTACGTGCTAACATGGATGCAGCTGTTGCTGCGTTTCATTTACCTCGGAGGGCGGAGCTGGGAATGACGTCACACCCGAAGTTGACGGCGTCCGGTTCCAACCTCGCCGGCCAGCTGTTTGTTTACAACTAGCCAGGTTAGTTATTGATACACGGTTGATTAAAAAGCGACAGCGGTATTTACTCACATTAACTGTAGCAACACGTCCACAGACAGCTGTTGGACAGCACTTTCTGCCCGTTCTCATCTCAGGGCGTTATATACCGACGATTTGAGAAAGAGTGACAAAGCGTAAGTATTTTGCACGAAAGGTACCCTTCCGGAAGCGTCTGTAAGAGACGCTCCGGGGCATCCGGTTCGGACCGGAAGTGCTAGCTAGCTAGCTAGCGGTAGCTAGGTAATCTAGATTAATTTCAAAATTAATCTAGATTAATCTAGGGCATTAAATTAATCTATGCCCACCACTAATATTTATTTATATGTATATATATATATATATATATATATATATATATATATATATATTAAAATGTGATCAAACAACATACCTTTCCCTGATAAAGATTGATGATGATTAGTTTTAAATTTGTGTGTATATATATATATATATATATATATATATATATATATATATATATATATATATATATATATATATATATCCCTTTTAAATATATTAAATATATTAAACATATTATCTATTAAGTATGTAATGCACTCAAGTATACATTACACATAATATACAGTACACGATTCATAATAAGTGCATGTGGGTGCGTCTGCTCTTCAACAACCTGGCTGCCTGTACTGAGTTGGGTGGTGTGTGATATGATGCTCCAATTATAGTTTTTGAAGGAAGGAGCGAGAACAGAACATGAGCTGGGTGGCTAGAGTCCTTAATGAAGTTTTGAGCTTTCTTTTTGCAGCAAATGGTGTAAATGTTATGATGTTGTGGTAGCTCTGTGCCAATTATATTTTCTGCTAGTCAGATTGCCAAACCACACAGTGATACAGCCTGAACACTCTATGGTAGAGCGAGAAAAGCTTGTTACTCATCCCAAACTCCTGAGAAGCCTCAGAAAGTTCAGTCTCTGCTGTTGAGAGACCATGTCAGGGTGTCTGAGATGTGTGTACTAACAAATATAAAACAATTAACTATCTTAACAAATGACTCATTGATGGAAATAGGAATATGATTTTCTGTTTTTTTATGAAGAACAATAATTTCCTTTGTCTTATTATATTTAGAGAAAGGTGTTATTCTGCCATTATGATCTTCCCCCTCTCAGATAGGCCCTCTTGCTTATTAGTCCAACTACTGTGGTGTCATCTGAACATGGAACATTTTATGATGCTGTTGTCATTTTGCAACTAACTGTAGTTTTCTTATACGTTATGTTTTAGGTAATCCAGTAAAAAGGCAATCACACTACTCTTAATGGCTAGTAATTTACTTTCCGCATCTTTCTGATTTAAAAAGGTGTGACTTTGGTGATATTTCTAAAAGTAAGATAGGATGCTTTAATTACCTGTGATGGAGCACTAGATAAGTTAGCTGGCTTTGGTGTAAGAGACACAGGTTTGATTCCCACTGCAGCACATCTACCATACACCTAGTTGCTCCAGAGGCGTGCAACCTCTGACATATAAAGCAATTTTAATTCGCTCTTGAGTCAAAATTCACTCCCAAGTTTGTGATGTTAGTTTTAATCTGTTTGCTAAGATTACTAAGCATTAAGTGCAGTTTATTACTTACTGCTTTTCTAAGATTTGAAAATCTGTCAATTACTGATTAATTACTTAATGGTAATGTTATGCTTCACAGCAATGGTTTCTGGACAGCCATGTGATGTAGAAAGAGTTACACAAATTTTCAGAAACAGGGACCTTGGCAATGGATGAAATGTCAACATCAAGTGTTTCCATTAATGTGGCACTCTGTACTTCAATCAGTGGAGTTGTTGACATAACAATTAATATCATCAAGTAAAACAATTGTATCATGACTGGTAAGAACAATGGACTTGAAATTATAAAACTCAGCTAAGATGTTGCCATCATGTTTGAGGGGTTGATAGACTGTCACAGTGCAGAATCAGCCATTCTCCTGTTCTATACAGACCACCAATAGAACATTAAATCCACTTTATATATTTAGAGTTTGGTTTAGTTGACTCACCAGCTGCAGTTGTTGCTGTGCCACCAGTCTGTGACAGTAAAAGTGAAAGTAACAGTTCACAAAAGAAGAGGAAGAGAGCGCCTCGCCCACGCCACATTTCATATGTTCAGATGTTTTAAATGACAGGAAAACATATTTATACAATGTCTGTGTAGGGAGGAGCTCAATGGGAGTGGATCAGTTAAACACGAAACTGTTGTTTGTGTCCTTAGTGAAACTCATTTTCATTCGTGTTTCAGTGAAACACACATAAGGGATGCAGTGAAATGCTTAATAATCTGATATCAAATAGAATCAGATGTCAGTCACAGGTGACATTTACTGCACAATAAATACTTTTACTGATACTTTAAGTACATTTTGCTGATAATGCTGCCATACTCTGGATTGAGAATGTGGTAATTTATTTGGTTTGTTTATTTATTTTTGTACGTTTATCAATGCAAAAGATCATAATTCGAAATTTAAGTTGCAAGCAGCATTGAACAGGGCCACGCCCTGTGGCCGTTGGGGCCGTTGGGGGAGTGACAGTTGAAGTCTTAGCACCCTAGGTACTAGGAAAATGTGACTCTCAGGCACTGGTAGTAGGTTCAAAAAGGTAGTAGGTCCAAAAAGGTAGTACAGTTCAATAAGAAATATGAAATAAGATCCTTCTAATAAACAATCAATGAGATCTGATTTGATTAGTCAAAAGGTGTCTAACAGCATGGATTATTATTGCACAGTGTCCAGCAGCAAACCGCATATTGTACATATTAGTAAACAGCGTGCCCCCCCCCCCCCATTACTGTTACATGCCAGAGAGGTTATCATGCTGAGGCGATCTCAGAGTTCAGTAGCTTTTTGGCACTTTTGAAGAAGCTGCTTAACTGTCTTCCCATTGTTGTTTTTACAGGTGCCAGAGGAGCTGATTGCAGAAACCTCCAGATGTGATTCGCTGTGTCCAGTTCTACACGAGATAACAGCCCCAGCTTCCAGCTCTTCAGCTCCTGCTTTGTGCAGCCTTTTCTTTTTACTAACAACACCTAAACACTACTGATGTGAAATGATGACATCCATCCATCCATCCATCTTCATCCACTTATCCGGGGTCTGGTCGTGGGGGTAGCAGCTCCAGTAGGGGAACCCAAACTTCTCTTTCCGGAGCCACATTAACCAGCTCCCCAGCTCGGGGATCCCGAGGCGTTACAGTCCAGTGTGGATATATAATCTCTCCACCTAGTCCTGTGTAACCCTTATTACGAGGTAGTAATAGTGTACACCTTGAGACCACAGCCTCCCGCTGCAGCGTCAGCAATAGAGGCTTTGAACATTGCCCACTCATGTTCAATGTCCCCAACCTCCTGCCAGAAAAGCTCAGCCGCAGTGTTGCCAAGTCCGCTTATTGTAAGCGACTTTGGGCTTGTTTTTCTGTAAAGTCGCTTACAAATATTGGTAGTCGCGGGTCGCGTTTTTTTGGGCTTGTTTCTAAAGTGTAGTTGCTTATTTGGGCTTGATCCCAGCTCCATAATAAGTTGTCAACGTACGAGTTTGTCTAGCCTGTTCTCTCTCTGTCCCTCCCCTTTCCCCATACACACAGACAGTTTTTCCCCACCCACATCTTGCTTCTAATTGGCTCTGACCCAGATGGCAACGAGTAGCCTACTAGCCAATCAGAGGCAGAGCAGGGCAATCTGTTTTTTTCTGGTTAGGAAAAACGTCGTCAGTAAGTGACGTAAACTTAAATGAATGCGCGCGAGTTGAGACTGATGTTGACTGAGGAGCCACTTTATTGCTGCACACTAACATCATCAATAATTTATCCTGTTTCTGGGTTATAGTTATTTAAAAATGGGATCTTCTGCAGTCCCTGCAATAATAAATGAAGAATTTGTGAATTCCGGATGATATTTTATTGTGTGTGCAAATTTTAATTATAAGAGGTTTACTGTGGTGTAGTCTACGTGATACGCAGGTAGACTCCGTATACCCACTTAAAACAGCGAGATGATACGTAACAACATCGTTTTGTCACAGACCTTTCACTTGTTCACTCATAAATTCACCCCGTCTGTGTTGTGAAGCTCTGAACTGATGTTTGCGGCTTCCGTGGCCTGTGACCGGGATCTGAGGTCAGCTACCAAACAGCTGTGTGGCGGTCACTCGGCGCAAGTTTGAAATGAACTAATGTGAATCACTGAAGGAGATGTGAAACGCGAGCAGACTCAAACTACACTCTTTTAGTGTTTTCGTAAGCCTGCAGCTCAAGCTGCTGCCGCTCCGAGTGACACTGCAGCTCAAGCTGCTGCCGCTCCGAGTGACACTGCAGCTGCAGCAGATGACACGAACGTTAAAGTTACTGAAACTCAGAAAATGAGCCAGATGAGGCTGATGTTACCGTAACGTTATCTGGTGAGTGAAAATAGCTTATAGGCCCAGGTTATCATTAACGCTGTCAGTAACGGAACTGTAACAGCACTGTTGGTCTATTGAATTGAATGTAGAACTAGTTAACTAACGTGGTGGATCAATGAGTGTGTACACAGTAGGAGTTCCTGGATGCTGGCTCATGCATTTAAGCTGATAAAGTACATAGCCTACGTTTGACAATGTTTTTTGGAAGATTAGTGAGCTTGATCCCTTTTGGTGTCCTCAGTGCTAATATTCTGTATGAATGAGTTTGGGTGATAGAACTGCACACAGGCCTGTGTTCATTGTTATTACTGCTACTGAAAAGCCTCAGTTTTCCATTATTGTTAATAGTTGCAACTTGCACTGTGAAATGTTCATTGAAAATTGCCAGATGATAAAACCAGATTCATATAACATCTAAGGCTAAATATAGTTCTTAACTGGCGGAGTTAGATGGTGTTTAACAATAAACATGAGACATTTTCACCAAAACATTGGTGAAAATGTCTCCAGAATGCAGGAAATTAAATGTTTAATGCTCAAAATCTTCCGGGGGAGGACCCCCAGACCCCCCAATCGTGTAGGCTACTCATCAATGAATATTTTTAAAATACTATTAAAATATCTTCTAGTCTTGATCTAGTGACCCCAGTATTCTGGATTGTCACATCTCATATGCTAAGTGTTTTGTCACAACTCTAATCTGAGCCCTAAAATGTCCCTACTACGTTTGAACACAAAGTGACACCCTTTCCCACCTGTAACGTTCATTGGCTGTTAAGTCTTTGCGTAGTTGATAACACACAGCCTAAGCAGTCCTTCAGCATGCTCTCTATTACATCTACATGCATAATATTAGTGAGGGTAGTGGCGCTTATGGTACGTCACGCTGAGACGGGGGAGTTTGAGGCTGGGAGGAAAAAAATCACAGTATACTCACTAGAAAAAACTAGACTACACCACTGGTTTACTATGTATATAATGTACTTGGTACATCACTCTATATTTGATATCCCATCAGTTTTCTAATGTTAAATAATGTTAAAAGGTGGTTTAACTCTCTCTTGTGGTCATTGTCTTGAAGCTCAGGGGGGAGAAAAATAAATAAACTGTACAGTGTGTGCAGTTTTGTGAAACTGCGCACAGTTTACCAATCTGTCCACATGGATGTAAATTGACAATCTGTACCCACAGTTTATTTATTTTTCTCTTCCTGAAACTTAGGGGGGCTCCGTAGAAAAAGTCGCTTGTTTTGGGCTTGTTTTCGCAGGCCTGGTTGCTTATTTGTCTCGCGAGATCTGGCAACACTGCTCAGCCGGAGGTTTGAGTTGAAGTTTTCACGGACAGGGGCCTTCTCCAGATGTTCCCAGTTCACCTGCACTACCGTTTGGGCTTACCAGGTCTGTCCAGAGTCTTCCACCTTCACCAACTCACCACCAGATGGTGATCAGTTGACAGCTCGGCTCCTCTCTTCACCCGAGTGTCCGAAACACGTGGCCTCAATTCAGATGACACAATTACAAAATCGATCATCAATCTTCGGCCTAGGGTGCTCTGGTACCACGTACACTTAAGAGCATCCTTATGTTCGAATATGGTGTTTGTTGTAGACAATCCTTGACTAGCACAGAAGTCTAACAACAAACACCCACTTGGGTTCAGATCCGGGAGGCTGTTCCTCACGATCACGCCTTTCCAGGTATCTCCATTATTGCCCACATTGTGACTGTGAGTATCCCCACACCCGCCTGGCGCGCCTCATACCTTGAGCAACTCCAGAGAAGAATAATGACTATCCCCTATTAAGGAGCACGGTTCCAGAACTGAGATTGGCGTAGAGGTCAGCCCCACCAGGTCAAATTGGTAGCGCTCCATCTCCCGCAAAAGTTCCGGCTCCTTCCCCTACACAGGCCCTCATTTATCATTCTTGCGTAGAAACGGGCATATTTTTGTGCGTGAGATTATGCTTACACTGTTCTCAACGCCTGGTTAATGAAGCCGTGCGTACCTTTGAAATCCAGGTGTACGCACCACCTGGTGTTGATAAATGCGGTGGCTGAAAACGTGCGTAATTTGAATGAAACGCCCCCAATTATTCAAGCTTCAGGAGGCTTCACCCAGGACTTCACGGCAGGGACTGACGGAATACGGCAAGAAATACACGGTTTGGAGCAGGAAGTCCACAAGTTAAAACTTCAGAAACAAATTATTATTTTGTTTTGACAGATTTAAATAAAGATTAAAAGTTTAGTTTCACTACTGGAGCCCCTCCCCGGCATAAGTGTTCAAAAATATTGTGCATTTCAATATTACGAGGTTTTTCATTTGGAAACAATTTAATAATTTTTTATTTGATGATTTAAACTGGATACATTTTTAACAAAATGTTCAACGCGCTTAAAACTGGACATGAGCGGTCAGATGAGCCATAAACAGTTCAGCTGGAGCGGACCAGTGCGCTGTCAGCCCCAGAGGAGGATGCACTCATCCTGGAGGAGCAGGGCACGGGCCAAGAGCATCTCGCTGAGCGTTTACTTTGATGAACGAAGGACACACGGACAGATACGGGGCGGTGTACCCCCAACGTGCAAAGCTAGCCTTCATAATGTTTTGTGGCTTTGGGAAACAGCTCTGCGCTGTCCTGCGACTATTACGCACGGACACGGGTCTGGACGCGCACGGACTTGGATCTGACCATCCGCGGTGTGACTTTTCTTTTATGTTCAGAGAGAAACATTGTCCAAACACAATGATGAGCTGCACCACGTCTGTACCACCTGTTTGTGGAGCGCGTTCTGAGCAAACTAGAAGTTTTTGTCTGTTCCTAGAATTATAAATTGGCTCCTTGTGGAGCTCCAAGAGATTTAGCACTGCTAAAACGCCCATCAAAGTTCAGTCCCAAATAAGCTCCAAAGAATGTTGCTCTGATAAAAAGCTGCTCCATCACCTCCGGGACTGGGCTTTACTCACTGACCCAGGACTCACACATGGACAGAAACCAGCATGCCAGAGTCTGGGGACGCGGGAGTGTCGGTGCTCGCTGTGCGGTCATAATATAAAGTTTGTCTTATAATAAATGCAGGGCTTTGTGCACAACATGTCTGTGCCCGCCTCACCTAAAGGGCGTGGGGCTGTGTCCATTTCGGCAGTTTGTCAGTGCATCTTGTGATGTTAGGAAATGAATTCTGCACATTTCTAACTCAAAACTTGCGTACATGTACACCTCCTCCTGAGCTGGCGTAGGATTTGAGCGTGCCGTACGCCAACGTCATATTGATAAATGTCAAAGTCACCGTGGTTTTGGGTGTACGCCAGGTGTACGCTGGAAATTTGGTGTACGCACTTTTGATAAATGAGGGCCACAGAGAGGTGATGTTCCACATACCTAGATCCAGATCCGTTGAAGCCCCTGACATTCACTGCCACCCATGTGGCAACGCACCTAACCCCCGTGGGTCTTCCGATGGATGGTGGGTCCAAAGGATGGAGAGGAGGTGACACGTTGAATAAGAGAAAGGACAGGAGCAGCACTTATGGTCAAAGACTTTTCTTCTTGTGTAAGGTCTGTGGCTTCTCCAAAAGCCTTTAGAACATGCACTAGTTTCCTAATCTGACTCCACTCTCTAGCTGTGAATACTATCTCTCTGTAGACAGCTTCATGTGGTCATAGACAAGCACTGATTTCAGTTCCCTCAGTGTAGAACAGCGTGTGGAAACAGAGGCAGGGACTCCATGCTGTCCAAACTCTTTCTCAAATCTTTCCTTGAAAGATGTGTTGTGTGGAGCAAGGAGCTCAACTTGGAAGCTTGGGTGAGAGCTGCAATGACTAATATAATCTCTTTAAAGTCATTTCTTATAACTAAAAGAGTGTTTGCAAAACATTGAAGTCTTGTCTGTGTTTTTTCAACCCTCTCTTGCTCTTGCACTGTCAGGTCGTTCCAAATATTAGAATCATCAACGTCATCATCTTAAAATAAGACAAGTTATAACTTTAATAACCCCCTGTGGTGGAAATTTAGGTCAACATTAGGAGTGGGAGAAATAATCAATTCTTAGATGCATCGCGATGCAGACGTGGAACATTATTAATCGATTAACAAATATCTAAAAATGGATTATTAAATGTTATTTGATTGAACGTAATGTTGACGGAAGCAAAAGGCAGAACCCACGGAAGTGCAGCGCCCGGATCATCTGCGGAGCGCACACAACAGAGAGACCAGTGTCCAGTGAGGTCCTCACAGTGTTATGTGGCTTCACCACATGGGTGTCATCTACAGTGTCGATCCAGTGTGCTGTGACTCCAAGAAAGTCTCTCATCCTGCGGTCTGACCATGTGTCTAAAGTCACTGACATATTACCTATTACTGACAGCTTTATTTGCCTTTCTGCCACCAGACTACTTGAAAGTGATTGCTCTACGGCTCACTGGAGAGCACTTGTTGTCCATTATTGAAAAAAATGTTAAGAAAATTTTTATGTCCGACAATGGACAGTGTCATGTTGCAATTTAAAATGAGTTTTGACAATATAGAGTTGTATATATCTGTTTCTTGAAGGCATTCAGTATAATCTGATTTACTGTATAAAAAACACTAATATGTATTCAAACAACTTCAAAAAATCTTTATTCAGGCTGAATTTCAGTCCCAGTTAATTCCTTTTCCCAGCATCCCCCGAGTCCTTTATGGAAGAAATAGTTACTACTTTTAATACTTTTTATTCAATTGTAATTGGTTGGCTCGGAATCTGCTGGATTTATTGCCATGTTCAATGTTCTCCAAAGTTCTCTTGCAACTGGAATTGGGTCTTTTTATCCAGAATTTCATTTATTTCAAGTTTTTATTTTCTCAGATCATTCAGCATGTGTTCCTGTGCGGAAGCAGGATGGACAGGTTCTAATGTTTTGTGTAGTAATAATGCCAAATATTGCATAGACCAAAATCGCTCATGTATTATTTAAGGTTGTCTGTTGATTTCCAAATACGGTGACTGCCTGCCGTACTGAGCCTGTCGATTCCTGGATTACATACCAGGTTGATGTCCTCTCCTATTATAAGAGCTGTGTCTGAGTGAGCAGAGAGAAAGGTGAAGAAAGAATCGGGCCATAGATTATAACAATGCATAAATTAGTGTTTTGAATAGAAATGTTAACTATAATAAATCGACCCTCTGGATCTATATTAGTAGTAAATGTGTTTTTCTATTTATCATAATGGTAACAACTCTTTGTTTGGTATGGAAGATTTTATAGGACTTAATATTTGTAACCTACATAAAACAATCCACAAATGTCTACTACAATGTGCAAATATTTCACTATCAAGAAATATGTACTTTTACATTTGTGATATGTAAAATCATATCAACAAACAGTGATTTCTACACACAAAACAGTTTTTGCGCATTTGCAGATTGCTTTCTGTCCATTTGTGGGTTATGTTAGATTTGTAACTTCCTTTTTGTCACGATCGGTAGTGTGTGTGGAGTGCAGGGCAGAGCAGGTGAGGACCCAAATGCAGGACACACAGAGTGAGCAGGTAAAGTTCAAAGGGTTTATTCATAAACAAAGGCTGAGCTCACTTACGGGCAGAGTGGCTGATTATCAGAGTCCAAAAAATGTAATCCCAACAGAAATTCAAACTCCAAAAACAAAACTGGTAATCCAAAAGAGAAACTCAAAAAACAAACTCCAAAAAACCATAGACAGGGCAGAGCATGCGACAAGACAGAACAACAATGGCAAAACACTGGAACACACGGTGACTTACTATGACAACTGCACACTGAACAATGACCGGACAGGGAATGAACAGAAACACCAAACATTTATACAAAGGGACTAACGAGCAGGGCGGGAGCAAAACAGGTGAGTGGGATCAGGGCTAACGAGGCAGGTAGAGAGACAGCAGGGGGAAAGAGAGAGATCTGTAAAAAAAATAAAATAAAAATAAAGAAATAAAAAAAATGTACAAGTTACACACATATTTTTATTTCACATACAAAGTATTATTTACGCATTTGTGGATTTAATTTTACACACAAAACTGTTTTTGCACATTTACGGACAGTCAATTTGCAGGGACAAAAAGACAGCAGAGGAATTAACATCCTGACTCTTTGTTGGTATTAATGTTTGATATTTAAATATTTTAATTCTTGGACAGAGTTTAACTCAGACAGTAAATAAAATGAGTTATTAGTTACTATAAAGCCTTAATCAATTAATCTGAACAACCATTTCCATAAATGTTGAGTCACCAAATATCCAAAGACATTTCTTTGTACCCTGATGGTGTTCAGTTTTAATAAAATCAAAAAGGTCAGTTCAGTGAAAGTAATTAAACTCGACTTCATGCTGAAAAAATGATAATTAGTTGGTTAAACTCATACATTGGCCCCTTAAAGCAGCAGGAGTCACATCTGATCTGGTCTGTGTGAAAATGGCAGCTGCTACAGAAATGACTGAGACTGGCCAACATCAGTCATTCAGTCCTGAGGTGAAGCGTTACTGCAGGAACCTGAGGTTGATTACTGAGAGCATCAGGCTGCAGATGGAGCTACAGATATAATGTGTTTCAGCTGTTTCTACACACACAGTTCACTGTTTAACTGGACAATATAATGTGTTGCAGGTGTTGAAATTGTTGTATCTGTTCATGTGTTGTAGTCTTGGATTTTTTTTTTTGAACTTCGGCCTTAGGATACTTGGATACTCTGACAGTCTCCACGGTAACAGCAGTATCCTCAGATCAAGTAAAAGAGAAATAAACAGAGAGGTGAATAAAGATGTTTCAGAGAGAAGCCACTTCCTCCCACAGTGTCTCTGTGCAGGTAGAAACAAACCTGTGAGCTCTGTTCTGTTTCATCACTTTATCATCTAGTTTATTAGATTAACAACAGTCCACACTGAACTACAGGGAAACACTTTATTCATCTTTTAGAAGCACAAACAAAGAAAGCAAAGATCAAATACAGAACATGGGATTAAAGATTCATCTGAATTCTGTCTTAAGTTGATGTCATCAGTTATAAAGCATCCGTTCTTATCTGACATGGAACAAAACAAAGAAACATCAGAGCGTTCATCGTCTATAATGTCATTCTGCATCATTCTGATTTATCTGATCAGCAGTTTAAATGATCTTCATGCTGTTTAATGTTTCATATTTGCTGTGATATTTGTGATTTGCAGAGAAAACAGGGTGAATGACATCTAAACATTTCATTTCACTTCCATCACAAACATCATGTTCTTTCTCATCTTCAAAAGAAAACGTTTTTTTGTTTAAGTAATTACTCAAACAATTAGGCGAACAATTCTGCTCAATGGTGTAACATTATACTAAAGTGTAGCAACAATTTGATTTAGATTTTCAGTCTAGCTCACAAATTGCTATGCTGACATTGCTGAGTCTCTCTGATGAAAGAAACACACAGTTATTGAAAAGGCAGTAGGCTAGTTAACGCTCACGTACATGTTGGCTAAATGCAGTAAATGTAATGTTATCATGTAACGAGCATGGATTAGTTCAACGTCAGTATTACTGTAACGTTGCAGTGGGAGTTTACATCAGTGTCCAACATTTTGTGTGATGCTGTCTCTTGCTCGGCACTGTCATTCGTTCAAGCATGGGCATGAGTACACGGTTGGGAAGGCAGTGGTTGCAATCAGAAACCTCACTGCTAGAGGTCACGGAAAACTACACATGGCCCCTTTTAATTATTTTGTTCATCAATCTGATGTGTGATTTAAAGAGTTCTAATAAGGTAGGTAGAGTGGGGGTGAGGAGAAGCAGTGGATGGACACTGCATGTCACTGCATGTGCTGCAGCTCAGTGTGTTTCTCCACCAGTGTTTTTGAGGGCTTGCCAAGCATCATAACGCTGATTTCGGCAGTTCAGGAGCAGTGTTTTCTGTGGGAGATAGGAACTCCCTTTGGGCTGGACTTTGGGCTTTTTCAGTTTACAAAACTGTTACATGCACAAAATAAGTTATATAAAGCAATAAAGGAGAAGGAAAAAGCCAAATAGCAAGATATGACCTCTTTAAATTGCAGCTAATGTAACGTTGTAATCCAACAAGCATGGATTAGTTTAATGTCAAGCTGACACAAATATTACTGTAATATGCAATAATGCAGTTGGAGTTAATCTGAGCTTCCAGTGTCTGCCTCTTTGTGAGTTTGAGAATGCACACTAGCACAAACCTGGTTGTAATCTGAAAACTATAACCACTATAACTTATTTGGGTAGTGTATTCTATGCTGCTGATTCTAACAATGAGAAGTATTTCTGTGGCCATGGTATGTGTAGTCAACTGCAAAATATTACAATGAAACCTCTACTTCTTTAAACTTCCAGTCATTGAAACCAAAGGAAAACAGAATAAAGGAAGAGCATCTGAAAGTTGATGAGACTTTTACATGAAACAAAGGCTTATGAAGAAGAACAAAACGACCGTGATATCTTGAATGAGTTGGATCTTTTCTTTTTGAATTCATTAAACTCTTCAGCTGTCTTTCTGGCATCTTCTTCACATATCTTCTTCTGATTCTCAAGTTTTTTTATATAGGTCTCTATGACTTTTTTCTCTTTTTCCTCTTGTTCTTTTCTGATTCTGTCCTCTTCCTTTCTTCTCTTTTCATAATTTTCTCTTTCCTGTTTGTATTCTTCTTGAAGCTTTCTAAGTCTTCTTTGTTCCTCCTGTCGTCTCCATTCTTCTTCTTCATATCTTTGGTCCCACCATTCATTTTGTCTTTTCTCCCAGTTCTCTCGTTCTTTTCTCATCTCTTCTCTGCTCTCCTTCATCTGTCTGTCAATGGTTTCCTTTAAATCTAACTCTGATCTTATTTTTTGCTCCAAAGCTTCAACCCTTCGTTCCCACTCCTGTCGTTTAATTTCCTCCTGTTTTTTTTTCTTCCTGTCTTCTTCATCTCTCATTTCCTGTTCTTTCTTTCTCTCCTCTCGTTCCTTCTTTATCTTCTCCTCCCTTTCTTTAAAGTCTTTAACTCTCAGTTTTTTCTCCATTTCAAGTTTTGCTGTCAGTTCTTCCATTCTTTTTTTCATCTCTTTTATTTCTTCCTCATGTTTTCTTTGAAGCTCCTCCCTCTCTTTCCTCATCTCTTCTTCCTTTTCCTTCAGGATTCTCTCCATTTCTTTCTTTATAGCTGCCTCGGCCTCTTGCAGCATCTCATTGGTGTAGCAGCTGCCTCCATTTTCCTTCACCATGGTGTCAATCTTGGTTATCAGCTCACTGACTTGGGTGTGGTTTTGTTTGTTTCGGTTATTAAACACATGGTATCTTCCTCTACAGTCAGAGATCAGCTGCTTAAAGGAATCATCACATTCCTTTTCAATGTATTCTTTAACAGACTTCTCCTCATATTCCAGTGAATCTCCTCCAGTTAAAAGAATGATGGTGAACTTTTCAGCATTCTTCCCAAAGCCTTTCTTGATGAGTTTTAATGCCTCCTTCTCCTCTTTTGTGAGTCTCCCAATCTGTACCACCAACAGGAAGACATGTGGTCCTGGAGCCAGAAGACTGATGCAATTCACCATCTCATCATTAACCTCTTTAGGGGTCAAAGTTGTGTCAAACAGACCAGGAGTGTCGACCACAACGACCGGACGACCGGCCACTTCACTCTGTCTTTTCTGACAAAGTTTGGTGACTGAAGTTTGACTTGATTTGGCTTTAAACTCTTTCCTTCCTAGAATGGTGTTTCCTGCAGAGCTCTTTCCACAGCCAGTCTTTCCTATCAGCACAATCCTGAGACTCTCTGGGCTCTGCTCCTCATCATCACCTTGCAAATAAGAAGACCTGGAGTTACTTTAAATATTTACAATTACAAAAAATAAAATCAATTCAAAGTACTTACAAGTGATCTTGTTCTTCTTCATCAGCCACTCAACCTTTTCCATTTGTGCCTGTGCAAATGTCACAGTTGTATTACAGAATGGTTTATTTTAAGGTTGTCTCATCTTTTCCACCATGAGACAAGATGAATTGTCTTGACTTTTTGTACTTACTTGACGTTTTGTTTTTCTGGGCAATAACACAAAGCAATAGATGTTTAAATATAACTTAGGTTCATAGGTTCACCACGCAGCCATTTTATCCTAATTAACTAGCATCCTCCACATAGGTTTGGTTTCCTCTGGAACAGAGGACGTCTCTTACTTTATATTCAACTGCAGTGAGCTCACTGATCTGTTACTTAACATCATATTGTACTAAACCCAACACAATGGTAGATCTACGGCATTAATCTAATCACACAGGACAATCACCGTGTTAAGATGCACCAATTGCAATTTTCCTGTCTGATTCCAATCACCAATTTTAAAGCTCTGACCTGCAGATTCCAATTCTTTCTTTTGATAAACTATAATTGACATACACAAACATTTCTGTGACTTTTCTTTATTGGACAATTATTATTTTGTCAGGATCTCCATCTGCACCAGCATAAACATTGGTTATTCTTACTGGCGTCCATTGAATTGTATGGTCATAATAAGATAGTGATTATTAAAAAACTTTAGCATTTTTCTGTAGGCAATGTTTTATTTATTTTAATTGAAAATATTTGTAAAATATATTACCATATTTCTAGTAGTTTATTTCTATAAATTCCTTATTTTAGGGCTTAGACACAAACTACTTTAATACGCTCCACTTGTTTCTTCCTTTAGACACAAATACCTACACCCGTCTCTCTGCTCTTTTGACTTCTGAATCCCAGAAGTCAACTCATCTGAGACGCTTCCAGTGGAAGTTGACGCGGTTCAGAGGATGGAACCAAACCCTAGCTCAGCAGTAACGCGAGGCAGATGAACTCAGTGTTCTCTCTGGGTAAGGCAGTGAATACTTACTTGTGTCAGTGTTGCTTGACTCTGTCCTCTAATCTCTGACGAAACTCACTGTGTCACCAACTGTCCTGTAACATGTCAACATCATTACAGTCATCATCAGACAAAAATAAATCATCAGGATACAGTTTAAAATTCACTTACAGCTGGATGTTTAACAGTTTTTGGTAAAACAAACACAATACATATTTTGAAAACAAAAAATTAAAAACAAAGATAGAATAATAATGTTAACAATAATATTAAATTGGGCAAACTGGGTAGGACGTTACTTAGTTAGTGAGGCTGAGAGGCTTTGCAAATTTATTTACATTATTAAGTTCTACTTTTAAAAATCAGCTACAGTGTACTCTATGGATTGATGTAGTCATCACAGGGCTGTGTGTGTGTGTGTGTGTGTGTGTGTGTGTGTGTGTGTGTGTGTGTGTGTGTGTGTGTGTGTGTGTGCAAAGTAACAAAACTCAACAACATATGCACTATGTCACCTGACTTCCTGTATCATACCGCCACTAAAAGTTGTGGTCTAACAATAAATAGAAAAGGGTCGTATTAAGCTGTTGCACAGTCAAGTTTTTCTGGTGAGGACAGAATACCTAGCCCCACTTTATGTGCCATTTAATGTTGGCTGCTTTTCAGTTAACATAAATACTGACAATAAAATATTTCAAAAAAAGAATCTTCATCATGTAAACTACGTTAGATTCTAACAGAAATTACTGTAGATAAAGATTTCATCTGTTTGGTTGTTATTTTTGTAAAATAAAATTCTGCTTCAAATTTAATGATCTATCTTCTTTGGTCAGTATGTGTGAGTGAACAGAAATTATTTTTAAGCTCACATAGTGAAGTAAAATAAGGTGTGGACAGCTAAGGGTCTTGCTCAGGGACACATTGGTAGATGTGCCACAGTGGGAAATTAACCCGGATCTCTCACACCAAAGACGTGTATTTTCCACTGCCATCACTTTTATATTATATACTTTTGTCTGAATTTGCTCCCCAGCCAAAGCAAGAGGAAGAGATTTGATTCCCACTGTGACCCAAACTGGGTAAACAGGAAGTCTGGGTTAGATACGCAGTCACAACTGGTTTTGACCACACAGAGGCCTGATAGCAGATAAGTGATGAGAAAAAGATATAGCAGCCTGGGAGAGTTGAGTGTTGAAATATAAAAAGACATGATGTGTGTTTTATAGGCTGATTTGAAGTTCATTATATTTAAATCTGACAAGCGTTAGGCCAAGAAACCTAAGAAGAAAACAGAAGAAAATTAGTATCTTCCCACCACTAGTTCTATCCTCAGTCACAGTTGGATCTTACGGAAAAACCAAATATTTTTTGGCTCTGGGCTGTGTGGTGCCTTGGTGGATCTCTACAGCATATTTCAGCATTAAGGCAATTCAAAGTGCTTTGCATAAAACATAAAAGCAACACAGGGCATAATAAAAGACAAATAAAATAGATAAAACAGAAAAAATGTAAAAAGAGTTAATTAGAAAATAAAAACAAGATAAAACAGGAGTGTATTTTTTATTTGTTCAGATTATTTAACCTAAGAACTGAAACAGGAAGTCTTAAAGTTATTTATGAGACTTCTGACTGACTGTTGTTCTAGTTCTGTCACACTTGAGCTAACTGTGGTTAACATGTAACTTCTAAATGGTACACATGTTGGCAAAACAGTTCAAAGATAAATGTCTATTAAATATCTGCCCCCCCCCCATTAACGGCTACTAGGAACGTGCAGCTGCAGACTCCAGGGCTCTGAGAGCTCCCATCTCCACCTATATTCCGATAACCAAGGTGAGGGGTTTCATTGACCTGGGCTGTCCCCCTGTGCCTCCCCTCGAGCCTAACCTCAACACATTCTTCGTTAGCCCGGACAGGCTTGTTAAACCTAATTTCCGCACCCTGGTGGACACTATGAGGTCAGCTGCACGAGTGAAAGGGAAGTATCAGGTGGCACATCAACTGGTCTCAACCTGATCAACCGTCAGAACGGTTGACTGGCAGGAAGTGCTAATGC
Organism: Lepomis macrochirus; assembly: GCA_024633595.2. Taxonomy (NCBI): domain Eukaryota; kingdom Metazoa; phylum Chordata; class Actinopteri; order Centrarchiformes; family Centrarchidae; genus Lepomis; species Lepomis macrochirus. The sequence continues at coordinate 34,193,358 of JALXJV020000005.1, forward strand.
AACGCCTTACACTTTTCCACAGCCATGTTATGCCTGTATTTCTCTGTTGAGACAAACTTTTTTGAAATACATAAGATATCAGCCAAGAGAGTCAGCGATGTGGCAACCGTCAGAACGGTTGACTGGCAGGAAGTGCTAACGCAACGCCTTACACTGTTCCACAACCATGTTATGCCTGTATTTCTCTGTTGAGTAAAACTGTTTTGAAATACATAAGATATCAGCTAAGAGAGTCAGCGATCTGGCAACCGTCAGAACGGTTGACTGGCAGGAAGTGCTAACGCAACGCCTTACACTGTTCCACAACCATGTTATGCCTGTATTTCTCTGTTGAGTAAAACTGTTTTGAAATAAAGAAGATATCAGCCAAGAGAGTCAGCGATCTGGCTGCCCTCTCTGTGGCTCCTTCATGTCTCAGGATTCAGGATGAGCAGCTCCATTGTTCTGCATGCTAATCATGGGGAAAAGCATCAAACAACAGAATTGTAGAACAAGAAACTTCTGTTCTAGATTAAAATGGACTTCAAAAATCATAAAATGTTAAAGGGGCTATATGTAGTTTTTCTACTAAAATGAATCATTTTTTTATTGCCTGTGTGTGAAGGGGTTGTAATCTGACATTAAAATGATCCACCTGCCGGGTTTGGCTATTAACTCTGAAGGCAGGTATTCCTATTCCTATTCGAAGGCTCCGGGTCGGATTTTCCACGAAATCCAGTGACTGACACCTGCATGCGCGCTCCCGAGCCTCTCGTGTCTACTTTGCACTCAGCAGCGACGACACTGAAACTTACGACATGGAGTCTGCTAACACTAAGAAAGACCTGCTCCCAGCACAATACAGACTCAAACACAAACTCCACATGAGGATAAGAAACAAAAAAGTTTTATCTGCTGAAGCTCGTCGGGCCAAATGTGAATCGGATAGACTTTGGACGAAAACACGGAACAACATCGGCAGGGCTTTTGAATCACAGAGAAACCTCCGCTTTGTTTTAGGTAATAAAACAGACCCGCAGTTGGCTTTCATCCTATTGGAGAGCTAAGCTAACATTACTACAAAGCATGTAAAATATAATTTGATTTTGTGCTTCAGTTGGCTCAAGTTAGATAGCGTTAGCTCGCCGGCTAACGCCTAGCAGTTGCTAATGTTGTCCGCTGCAAAGTTATATAGCTTTCACATTAACGTTTCTTCACCAACCAATCAGCCATGTTACTTTTATTGCCTTTTACTGATGGGTACACAGCTTCTCCACCTCTCAGTCGCTGTAACTAACATGACCCACATAATATACAACACAGAGGAAGAAGAGCCATCCACTAACACTAGTTATAGATAATTTCCTTACTGCTGACTGTTATAAAGTGTGACACAATCTTATAATATTCAGTCCAGCTCTCTACCCGTTTCATTATCATCCAGTACATGTAGCTGTGCTGACATTGCTGAGCCTCCGGTGACAGATTCACAGATAGTAAAGATAGTTACTGAAAGCGGCCTTGTTTAGCGAGCTAACGATGTAGCACGTCGGCTGAATGTAGTAAATGTACCGTGATCATGTAACGAGCGTGGATAAGTTCAACCTGCAGCTGATAAAACCATTACTGTAACGTTGTAGTGGGAGTTTCCCTGAGTTCCCAGCTCTGTTTGTCTATAGCCGCTCTCACTTTGCCTTTTTTCGGGATTACTGTGTCGATATGCCGCTGTCTCGCTGCGCTGAATGAAGTAACGTTACGGCGCCGGTGTTGATCCGCCTCTGAAACGGGAACCTTGAAGAAACAGAGTCTGAACATGTCTGAGTGAAAAGCCACAGCCTGCATGCTGCTGTTCCTGCATTTATTGCAGGATTTCTGTATGAAAGTGGTTGTGTTTCGGATTCTGCTCGCTCATGAGTTCGAGCGAGCACACGTACGAGCGCACACCTGGTTGCAATCTTAAAACCACACCGCTAGTGGCCGCTGGAAACTACATAATGCCCCTTTAAATATTCTTCAGAAGGTATTTTTCTTTGGAGGCGTTAACAATGAAAGAATTTAGTCTTATTTAAAGTGCATTTTCATCGGTCAGTGGGTGGTCTGAAGAGTTCCCACCATCTCTGGCTCGCACAGGGAACAAACTGCCTCTCCCCAATTTGATTTCTTATAACCCCTGAACATGCCACATCTTAAAAAAATGGCGGACAAACTGTGCTGCAACTAAAACTCCTTTTATAGGTAATAAAACACTCTCTATCCGTTGTCCCTTATGCAATATTTTTTTGGCAACTCTCAGAGCTCTTTCCTGTTATTCTCAACTCCAGATGCCTGAATATCTATCTATGATCGTTTCCCTGTCAAACAGCTGTTTCTTGCCATTTTTTTAAATTTCCTTCTATAACAGAACAGTTCACTTGTGGCTAGTCTCCTGTCCTAAAATAACCTGATGTAATGTAAAATGTAAAACTGATTAAAAACTATATGTAAGCATTTATGTATGTTGATAATGTTTTTGGCTGGCAATTCTCCCACATTATCATTGTCAGTAACATTAGTAAAATCATCTGTACCATTATTCCCTTTTACTGTGGACTTCTGTGTGGATACTGTGTTTCATATTCAGGGAAGAGGGGATGTTGAGGGTCTGCTTTAATTTTCCTAGCCTGTTTCATAACTGCCTGTTCATATACATGTTCTGTATAGACTCATAGTCTCTCCTCCCCACAATTTTCATGGCTGTTTTGTGCATGTTTGCAAGTTTGTTGTTCAACATAACTATTGATTTGCCAAACCATGCAGTAATTCCATATCTGATGACACTAAGATTACTTCTGTGTGGATTCTGTTGTGTTGGCTGCTCTCCCATACCCCCACCCCTGTCCTGTCTCTCCCTCTTTATTGCTATCTTTCTCTCTCTTTCCCTGTCAAGCTCTGAATTTAAGCAGCAATGTGTTTTCAGCTAAACTGGAGGTTCTGATGATGCTTCATTTCCTTGCCACAGGAAAAATGCAGCAATGCTGATGATTGAGGGCCATCACAATCATCTATATTCTGAATTGTCATGAAAACAATTATGGCACTTACAGCTCCACACATAGTCACATATTTCATCGACTTCCTAACAACACCCTGCGTAATCCAAGAGAAGCAAACACAATTCCTGCAAACAGCCGGCTTCCACTCATTTGAAGATTATTGCTCCAAGCATGAACAAGAATTTTTATGTGAAAGGAAGGTACCACAGCATCGAGACACAAGTTTTGTTTGATGTAGACCTCAATATTTTGGATCTGGTACCTAAATGGCCTGGGCCCACACATAAAGACTGGATAATGAATGTAAATTGCCTGCAGTAGCTGGTTGAAAGGCATTCTGTGCCACCGGGTGCCATAAAATGAGATCAGGGATCATGTATTCTCCTGAAAATTCTTTATTGTCAAATGTGTGTTGAACATGTACTCCTCTTCACCATTCATTGTAAATTTTTCTGAGAATATTCTTATATAAGGAAATCTATTCAGTGATTGGTCCTTGCCTCTGTCGTCATGCAAAATCCTGTTTGCAGCACAAATAAGTGTGTTGTGAAACAGCTCTAAGACTGACACTTAGGATTTAGCCCTACACTTCACTTAAATTAGGACTGAGATGCTTGATAACTGACTTTCAAGTGCAGTTTTGAGCCAAGAATATTTTACTCTCTGTTAAGTCTGTTCTTAGCAGTGTTGTTTTGAGTAATTCTGAGAAGCTGAAAGAGTGGTGTTAAAAAGGTATTAAATGATCAGAAACAGGGACCTTGGCAATGGATGAAATGTCAACATCAATACTCCGTGCTAACCAAATCCAGTGTGTTTCCTTAAATATGGGTGACATTGTGTACTTTCATCAGAGTAGTTGTTGACATGACAATTGAAATCATCAGGTAAAATAATTTTATCATGACTGGTAAAAACAATCGACTTAAAATCGGTAAGAAGTTGCCATCATGTTTGGGGTCACAGTGTAGCATCAGCCAAATCAATTGTCCTGTTCCATACAGACCACCAATAGAACATAAATCCACTTTAAATGTTTAAATTTTTGTTGAGTTGACTCACCAGATGCAGTTGCTGCTGTGCCACCAGTCCGAGATAATAAAGTGAAAGTAAACAGTTCACAAAACAAGAGGAAGAGAGCGCCTCGCCCACATCACAGTTCATATGTTCGGATATTTTAAATGACAGGAGAGTGCTGTTTGTGTCCTGTGTGAGACTCCTCATGCTCAGTCATGTTTCAGTGAATGGGGATGCTAGCAGTAAAATGCTGCCGTAACAACTTATTAACAATCTGATAATGTCAACTAATGCTTTTACTGCTGATACTTTAAGTGCATCTTCCTGATAATAGCGCATTACTTTTATTTAAATTTAAATGCACAACTTTTACATCACCACTGTTAATGTCATGTTTAATTATTCATTACTAGATTTGAAAATTATATTATTTTTATCCTGTTTGTAATGGAATACAGGCTCTAACACCACTCAAAATCATGTTGTCTTCAGGGTTAAATTTTTGTGTCACGGGCACCATCTTGTGGCTTCTTCTGCTGTGTGTTTTACTAGGCCTATCTGTTCTGATGGAGTTGGGATTGTGAGAAAGGATTATTTCCAATTACCATTTTAAATAATCCTGTAACCATATTAGTAGTGTGTAATCTGTTGAGCAAATCATAATATCATAATATTGATGACTTCACTAGCTACATCTCCGTGGTCAAACATTAGATAATATGGAATGCCATTTCAGTCAATATTAAATAAATAAAAGTGCAAAAACATTAATTAACAGGTTTTTAATTAAAGAGCACTGCTTTATTTCAGGGAATAAATGAATAAGTAACAAATTTAAAATGTATACATTTAATGTCTCATTTAAAATGTGATGTATCTATTTATGGTGACAATTACACATTAAAATACATAAATATTTATTTATTCTTTTTTTAAGCACAGCAAAGTCAGAAACTTATGAGTTATCATCTCCACTTTTAACAACAAAAAAGTGACAAGAGCTAATATATTTTACAGTTAATTATAATGACTTGGAATAATACACATTTAATACACATTTGAAAGAATGAGACCATATATTTTAAAAATTCTCAGCTCAGTGCCCACTTACCAGGTTTTCTTTTGAAGCTTTCAGCCATAACTCATGGTCGTCATCTACAGTTGGAGTTTGCTCAGTGACCATGGATACAGTTTACATGTTATTGTCAAATGATTTGTTGGTAGGTTTAGAGTATTTAATTATGACTAACCCATCTGGCTGCTGACAGGCCAAGGGGAAGTTGTACAACATATCATAAGAATGTCTTATTATTGTGAAGGTAACATAGAAAAAACATGTGTTTTATATATCTGTCTGACGTTTCTGTCTTGATGAATAAATAAGTGAGGAAGCATTTTCAGAGGATGATACATTTGTTTTTGTATTTCTCTTTTGGTTCATTAAGTTCTCGCTCATGTGCTTTCTTCAAGTCCTCCAGTTCTCTGAGTTTTTGTTCTCGTTGCTCGAGTTCTTCTTTCAGCCGTGTTTCTTTGTGACTTAAGAGATCGTCTAACAGTTTATACTCCTGCTTCAGTGCCTTCTTTTCTTCCTCGTGCTCGTCCATCAGACCTGGAAAGTTGCTGATGTATTTCGTTCTGAACTCATTGAATTCTTCAGCTTGCTTTCTGGCCTCCTCTTCATGTTTTTTCTTCATATCAACCTTTAGTTTCTTATATTTTTCATCAATCTTTTTCTCCTGTTCTCTTCTGTTTTGTTCTTCATTTTGCATTTCATTTTCAAGTTTTTCTCTCTCCTGCTCATATTTCATTTTCAGGTTTTCCAAGTCTTCTTTTGTTCTGTTTTTGTTCTCTGTTGTGTTTTTCCCAATAATCATTTATTTTCTTGTCCCATGCTTCTCGTTCTTTTCTCATCTCTCCTCTTCTCTGCTCTAGTTCAGCTCTCTTTTCTTCATCTGATGCAGGATGTTTTGTTATTTTTTCCTGCAAAGCATTAAGCTTTGTATCCCACTCCCGTTGTTCCATTTCTTCCTGATTTATCATCATGATGTCTTCTTCTCTTCCTTGCTTTATCTTCTCCCACTCCTGGTTAATTTTTTTGACTTCTTCAAGCTCTCTGACTCTCAGCTCTAGCAGCATCTCATTGGTGTAGCAGCTGCCTCCATTTTCCTTCACCATGGTGTCAATCTTGGATATCAGCTCACTGACTTGTGTGCAGTTTTGTTTATCATAGTTATTAAACACATGGTATCTTCCTCCACAGTCAGAGATCAGCTTTTTAAAGGATTCATCACATTTATGTTCAATGTATTCTTCAATGGACACTTCCTCATGTTCCAGTGTATCTCCTCTAGTCAAAAGAATGATGGAGAATGTTTCAGCATTCTTCCCAAAGACTTTCTTGATGAGTTTTAATGTCTCCTTTTCCTCCGGTGTGAGTCTGCCAATTTCTAACACCAACAGTCCAGCCTTTCCTTCTGGTAGGACCAGGATGAAGGCAGGAGGTAGAGTGGGTTGGCTGTTAATTGGAAGGTCGGCGGTTCAATCCCAGGCTGCATGTCGAAGTGTCCTTGGGCAAGACGCTGAACCACAAATTGCCCCTGGTGGCTGTTCCGCCAGTGTATGAATGTTAGTTTCTGTTTGAGCACTTAGGCTCAGTGAGTGAATGTGAGTGAAAGGTGAATGCATAAGTTGTGTAAAAGCGCTTTGAGTGGTCGAAAAGACTAGAAAGGAGCTATACAAGTGCGGAGCATTTACATTTACATTTACATGGTGAAAGCCAGGTTGGGAATTTTGCCATGACACCAGGGAACCCCTTACTGCTTAGGTACTGCATATGCAACTCCCAACAAAGATCCCAAGAAAAATCAATCAATCAATCAACAATCAATATATGTGTATATATATATATATATATATATATATATATATATATATATATATATATATATATATATATATATATATAAGAGAGTTTATGACAGAGTTGTACATGAATGCTAAACTACTAACATACTAAACTATACTTACAGCTGACGGTGGTCTTTGTTTTCAGGTTCTTGAGTTCAGCCTGTAAAACTATTATGTTTTTCTGTGGTTGTAAGACCTTATCCTTTTCAAAGTTAATTATGATCTTGCACCACCTCCTCTTAAAGGATGCATAGCATTTTCTGGCAGTGGCAGTGCCAGTAGAACAAGAGCATCATCTAGGTGTTATTTGGTACCGCATTTTAGAAAGACAACCTTTGGTCAATCCGCCTTCTCTGTTAAAGCACTAGGGAAGTGGAATTCAATACCTACAAACATTAGAAAGTCAGGAAGTTTTGCAGTATTTAAAGCCAGCCTCAAAATTTGGCTAAATTCAGCACAAGAGTGTCGTCATTAACGATTGCATTGTACCCTCTGCATTTGGTATATATATCAAACCATCTTTATTATTTTCGAATTGATGGATAATATGTATTTTTGTAAATTTATGTAGTGTAGTGGTTGCTCTGTGTTTTTTCTTGTTTTGTCTATCTGCCCAGGGACAACGGATGCAAATTAGCTGTTAGCTAACTCTGGTGCAGTTGTTTTAATTGTGCGCTGTCCCTGTCAAATAAACATTTTAAACTAAACTAAACAAATGTTTCTTTTGTATAGCAGAGATGTTGTCCCTTAGATTGTCTCATCTGTTCCACCATGTCCAGCAGCTCTGGGATCTGCTGCTTGTCCTTGATGTTGAGAACAAAATATCTTCCTCCACAGCTCTGACAGAGCTCCTGGATTTTCTTGTTTTCCTTTAGAAAGTTAACAACAGCTGGAGTTGCAGGATCTGACTCCACAGTGAACAGAATCATGGTGAAGTCATCGACTCGAGAGCCGAATGTGTTCTGGATGGTCTCTAACTCTCCCTTGTCTTCATCAGTGAGGGGACCCACAGGTAGGACCAGGATGAAGACATGGACGCCCTCAGGATCACAGAGGGAGATACACCTGAGTGATTCCTCCATCACTGCCTCCTGAGGTTTTCCATACAAGGCAGGCAGCTCCACCAGGGAAACCCAACGTCCACACACCTCTCCCTGATGTTTAACACACTCTGATGAGTTGGAGACTGAAAGAAACTCTGTCTGACCTAAAATGGCTTTGGCTGCTGAAGTCTTCCCTGCTCCTCTCCTCCCACAAAGAACCAGGTTTAAAGCTGGTTTGATGTGTCCAAACTTTGGACCGATGGTCTCTCCAGTGAAGGTGAGGAAGGTTCCTTTGTTTTCATGCACAATGTTCTCAATCTTCTGCATTAACAATGTGTGATCATTTGCAAACATGCTGTAGTGCCTTCCACCACATTCCTCAAGCAGCTCATTCACATAAAAATTTGCAGTCGTTTCATTTGTGCTGATGACCATTGAGTGTTTAAAAGCATCTTGACCAAAGAAACTCAGAATGAACTGCAATGTTTGCATCTTCCTATCGGTGAATGTAGAGGGTTTCACTAACAGCAGCAGAACATTCGGTCCAGGCGAACACAAAGCCACACATCTCTTCATCTCTTCTTTAACTGTTTCCACAGACAGACTGGGCATGTTTCGGGGTTTAACTACTGTTACACATTGTTCGTTCCACTCCCCGTAGCTGACTCATTTATGTTTCTTGGAATGAGCCCCTTGGTTACCAATGATGAAGTTTCCAAGTTTTGTCTTTTTTTTCTCACTTTTCCCCAGCAGCACAATCCTGATTGAAGATTCTGTAACACAACAGTGAGATAGAGAAATAAATCAGGGGGAATAATCTCTGTAGTGAACAAAACCAGAACCTGTCCTTAATTATTAATGGAGTAACATGGAAATCTATTATATTATATATATTTATATAAGTATATGAGGTATGAATGCCACACGGACAATAACGTCACTGTGGAGTTGACACCATGCAATTTGTTCTGAGAGAGTTAAAACTGTGTCTTGAACAGTATGGTTATCGAGGATGAATTCTTACCAGAGACTCATGCAACAGATTTTAAAGGTAAAGTTAGCAACAAACAATATGCAACGTCAACGGTATGACTTTCAAAATAAAACACTAGTGTTTTGAAACTGCCATTTTGAAACAGAGTGTTATTAAATAAAACCTTGCAATTTGGTTGGGTTTAGGCGCAAAAGGTATTTGGTTTGGTTTAGGCAACAAAAATACTTTGTTAAAGTTAGGAAAAAGTCATGGTTTGGGTTAAAACAACTACATCTGCCAGTTAGCATGTAAGTCAACTTATGTCACGTGCAAAATTTACGTAATCTGGCTAACTTCAATACAAACATTGACGTTGATGTTTTGTTTCATATGGGACACGAACCCTGTTCTCCTGGTTCAAATTCAGGGTTCTGGCCCTCCATCCACCCAAACCACCTCCTTAATCAGTGTTTTCTGTTAAATATCATATATCTACCTTTACTTTCAAAAACCAACGCTACAGGGCTTCCCCACTACATTCAACTTTGACGCTATAGGGATCCCCAGTACGTTATAAACTGACGCTGTTGGGTCTTGACCATGCGTCCATATAAATCAGAGATTGAGAATGGGTTGGTGGAACATGTTAATTTCAATGTTAGTTAATGTTTAATGTCCGGTTCAACTCATTCGTACATTTGCCTTCAAATGTAATGTCAGTCAATCTCTATGGACCCCCATGTCAAAATGGCCAATGTTTCTACAGAAATAAACATATTTACAGACTAGCATAAAAAAAATTGTTTTGATCTACATAGCTAAATTCTCCCATCCCCAGACAACTGTGCAGGTGTGGGGTATTTTTTTTTCAGTCAATTTATATTAAGCTTAATTAGGCTTAAAGTTATCCATAATTAAGAATGGGACACTTTAAGTGACAGGTGGGTGCCATCTTGGGTGGCTTCCCTCTTGATGACTAGCCACCAACTGTGTGCTCACGCCACCAATGTTCTACCTCTTTTCCCATTTTTTGGATTAGCTGGGAGCTAGGCGGCGTCAGGCACTGACAAGATGGTGAGGGCCAGAGCCACCACACTGTGCTTCACAACGGAACCTCAGAAACCTATTGGTGACATAGAGAATACGTCCATGTTTTAAACAGCCTATGGTTATCCGTGGCATGTCATCCGGATAATGACTGGAAAAGTGCAGGGTAACACCATGCCACTACAATGAACATTGTTGAGTTTTTAATGGATTCAATTTGTGATGGCTCTGGTTTTATGTCAGCAAAGTGTTATCACACTTAATACTCATTTACCATTACTGTTTTCAGGGTCTGAGAATGTTTCCTGTGCTTCACAGCTCACATGCTCTCCTCTGTTCTGCTTCACAGTTTGGTCCAAGCATGCCAACAGCTCTGGAAGTTCAGCGGTCTGATTCCATAGAAATTGGCCTCTACATTTTCTGATGATGTCTTTTAAGGGTGCATTGTTCATGTAGTTTTTCCTGACACCTGGAATCTCATCTGTGGGTGTTGATATTAGAACCATTGAATGGTAAAATGATTGATCACTGAAGAGTTTCAGGACTCTGCAGAGTCTCATTTTCTGTTCCTCAGTGAAGTCTTCAGGCTGTAGAACCAGCAGGAACACATGAGGTCCAGGTTCAGAGAGTCTCACACAGGTTTCTATAAACTTGGCTAGTTTCTCTTCAGAGATGTTGGGATGCAGCAGATCTGGGGTGTTGATGAGAACTATTTCTTTTTCCTCCAAATGTCCTCTTTCTCTCAGGCAGTGGCCTGGTTCTTCCTCATTGTTGAACTTAGTCTCTCCCAGTATGAAATTCCCCACTGAACTCCTCTCAGACCAGCTGTTCCCCAGCAGAACAACCCTCAGCTCAGACACTGAAAAGAAAACAAATAAAACAAAACAGAATAATCTAGATTGATTCACTGAGTGAAGGCATGAGTTCATAGCTGCTGCTGTGCTTCACAGGTTTATCATCTGACGTTGTCAGGAAACAGAAATTATGACATTTATAACAGGTCTGCTTATAACAGTTACATATGGGGGTATTTATGTTTCAATATTATTTATGTGAACAGATGAGCAATCTGTGTGTACATGTGTAATCTGTATATATAAAACACTGTACAAACACAAAATGAAGATTTGTAAACTCACAAAAATATTTTGCAAATAGAAAACGGATCTGCAAATACACAAACAAATTCCACAAATTATAAAAATATCTGTGAATATATTTAATAGTTTACAAATAAATGAACCGCATTTGTGAATATCTTCCTAACATTTACAATTTTCAAACAGGCATTTGTGAGTCCAGTTTTAATTTAAAAATTATTGAAAAGTATTTGTGAAGATCTTCCCAACATTTACAACTTTCAAACAGGCATTTGTGAGTCCTGCCTGTATTTGTCGATCGCAGCTCTTCAGACACGGTGTTTTGAAACAAACTTTCCACCGATGCTAAGACAATCGACTTGTGTCATTTGGCTGTTTTCGGAGTCTACGTGATGATGCCTACTGACGCCCGCCGATGACATGATTTCCACCTTTCAAAGTAAAACGGCCTCTAAACTGCCTGAATGTGCCAGCTTGTTGTTATCGTGAAGGAAATATAAATTGCTGTTTCAACAAAATGCGAATGCAAACTGAAAATCAATGTGCTTGTAGTGCTTACAATGTCAAGGCCCCCGGGGAACTTGGGCCTTGAATAGTGAGCTGACCACTAGGGCACCTAGGCACCTGGTGCTGAACGCTTGATCTGACAATAAGTCAAGTCAAAGACTACGTTCAGACTGCAGGCCAATGTGACCCAAATCCAATTTTTTTGCCCATACGTGACTCTGATCTGATCTTTTTATTATAATGTGAACAGGCCAAGTCATGAGAATCCAAGAATATGATCTTTTTCAGTTCAGATACAGATACAGATAGCTTTATTAATCCCCAAAGAGCAATTCAGTTTCTACAGTTCGGAATTGGGACACTTCCATAAATGGTCCAAATACGACACAGATCGGATCTTTTTAAATGTGACCTCAGTCTGGACACTCAGGTCACATTTGATTGACATTGACATAACTGTAGAGCAAATTCTTCTGCGCATACGGGTCACTTTCAGGCCACGGACACTTCCCACTTGAGTCTGATATGGGCCACATTTAAACTATAATGTGAACTGTCAAACAAAAAAATTGGATTTGGGAAAAAAAAAATCAGAACTGGGCATTAAGGCCTGCAGTCTGAACGTAGCCAAAACATCAAGTCAAATTTATTTAAAGTGTAGAATCATCAGCTGTGTGGTGACACAAAGTTTGCAGGATTGGATAAAAAACGCTGACAGCAGATAAGTTACACACATTAAAAAACAACAATAAAATACAGAATTATATAACTAATAATCAATAAAAAATATTTTAAATGTATAAAAATTCATAAAAATACCCTCATTCAAACCTTAAGCCTTCTCACAAAATAAAGACAAAACATCCCTAACTAAAAGCTTTACTAAAAAAGTAACGTTTTTAGTCCACTCTTAAATATGGAAATGTTGTTTGCTTCTCGAACCCAGACAGGGTTCTGATTACACAGCCGAGGTTCTTGATGACTAAAGGCTCTGGCTCCCATTCTACATCTAGAGACCCTAGGCACTATAAGAAGACCTGAATTTTGGGAGCACAGTGTTCTAGTGGGGCAGTATGGTGTAAGGAGTTCTTCCATATAGGATGGTGCCGGACCATTAAGGGCTTTGTATGTAAGAAGAAGTATTTTAAAATCAATTCTCAATTTTACCAGGAGCCAGTGCAAAGTTACTTAAACAGGGGTGATATGATCTCTCCTACTGGTTCTTGTCCGTATGCATTTAGCAGTGTTTTTTATTAACTGGAGAGACTTAAGAGATCTTTTGAGCAGCCTAAAAGCATAAACTTACAGTAATCAAACCTTGAGGTAACAATTGCGTGGACAAGTTTTTCTGTGTCATCTCGATGCAGAAGGTTTCTAATTTACGCAATATTGTGAAGGTGAAAATAGACAGTCCTTGTAGTTTGCTTTATGTGTGAGTTAAAAGACAGGTCTTGGTCAAAAATAACTCCCAGATTCTTACGGTGGTGCTGGAGGCATTCAAGAAATTATAATACATCCAGTTCTTCACATTCTTGATGAACATTGGAAGCCTAGCTAACTGGTTGGTTTCATCAAGTCTGATAGAAAGGTATAACTGAGTATCATTAGCATAACATTGAAAATTTATACTGTTGTTCCTAATGATATTACCTTGCAGAAGCATATATAAGGTGAATAATATAGGTCCAAGGACTGAACCTTGTGGAACTCCATGGGTGACTCTGCAGAGCAGAGAGGACTTATCGTTTACATGTACAAACTGGGTCCGATCTGATAACTAAGATTTAAACCAGCTTAAAGCAGTTCCTTTAATGGCGATTAAGTGTTCAAGTCTCTGTAGTAAAATATTTTGATCAATTGTATCAAATGTCACACTTAGATCTAACAAGACCAATACAGAGACTAGTCCCTTATCTGATGCTGTTAAAAGATCATTAAATATTTTTACCAGTGCTGTCTCTGTACTATGATGCATTGTGAAACCTGACTGAAATTTTTCAAATAGGTTGCTATGCAAAAATTTACAGAATTGATTTGCCACAGTTTTTTTTCAATGATCTTGGACATGAAAGGAAGGTTAGATATCAGTCTGGAACTGTCTAAAACCCCTGGATCAAGAGCAGGCTTTTTAAGAAGTGGTGTGATAACTGCTTCCTTAAAAAACTGAGGTACATAGCATGTTGTCAAGGAAAGATTGATAATATTTAACACAGAAGTGCAACTGAGGACAAAACCTCTTTAAGCAGTTTGGTTGGGATGTGGTCTGTGAGGCAGGTTGTTGGGTTGGACGAGGACCGTTGCTTCCTGTCAATATGTCAATCCTGTCAACTCTTATCATGTTATGGTGCACCTGATTCCTACTTACAGACAAAAATTAAAACTCTGTAAATCTGTAGTGAGAACATCAAATAAATGGACCAGTGAAGCTGTAGAGGATCTTCAGGCATGTTTGGACTACACTAACTGGGATGTTTTCAGGGCTGCTACTAATCTGGATGAGTATACAGAGGCTGTGACGTCCTACATCAGCTTCTGTGAGGACAGCTGCATTCCAACATGCACTAGGGGGAGTTATAGCAATGACAAACCCCGGTTTACAGCCAAACTCAGACAGTTGAGGTTGGAAAAGGAAGAAGCATTTAGAAATGGCGACCGGGCCAGGATTAACAAGTCAGCTGTACACAGAGAGACAGATCACCAGCTACAAACCTAAATCCCTCCACTCTTTAAACATCTTACGTCTTTCCAACAAGTTGGACCAGTTTTACTGTCGCTTTGAAAGATAATGGGACAGAGCTGACACTACCACCCATCACACCACTGATTGGCCTCAGTTCACCATCTCATCCCCCTCTCTTACCATCCAGGAAAGGGACGTCAACAGAGTGTTCAGAAGGCAGAAACCACGCAAAGCACCTGGGCCGGACTCTGTCTCCCCATCCAACCTGAGGAACTGTGCTGATCAGCTGTCTCCGGGGTTCACGGACGTTTTTAACACCTCGCTGTTGCCATGTGAAGGCCTGCTTCAAAGCCTCCACCATCATTCCTGTCCCCAAAAAACCAAGGACCACAGGACCACAAATCTTTTGAGCGCCATGTGTTGTCCCACCTTATATCCATCACAAACCCTCTCCTGGACCCCCTGCAGTTTGATAATGCAGTTAACATGGCCCTTCACTTCATCCTCCTGGATGCCCCAGGAACCTATTCCAGGATCCTGTTTGTGGATTTCTGCTTTGACTTCTATATCATCATCCCGGCCCTGCTGCTGGATAAGCTCTCCCAGCTGAACATGCCAGAAAACTGTCATCACAGGGTTCACAGGCCATTGTTTATATCTTTTTACCCCAGTGCTAAAAGAGGCATCAATGGCGTCTTGACAGCCAGTGTCAGTAGTTACAGTTTTTTTCAGTCGCTAACAAGCGTTTGTCCAATCAGTTGTCACATTTTCAAAACTCTAAACACAGTTAGCACAGCATCGGTCTTTTGTGGCCATACCATTCACACATTTCATGTCGTTTTCACACAATACGCAGTCAGTGAACACATTTCCACAATGCTTAAATTTTCTTAACAGACAAGCTATACCTCCCAACAAAATTATGGATTATTTTTGCAGTATTTACGAATGTTAACACACACCATCCCACAATAACAAAAACAATATTCCAAACCTTAGATACAGTATAAAAACCTCTGTTTCTGCAATGATATCAGTTCGAAAACAATATATCTCGGCTGATAATAAACAAAAAATTAAATAATTGACACATCGCTGATTTATGTTGGGTAAATTGGGCCAACCACAGCTGATTCCAGTCTGGCTTAGACTTCAGCCACATGACCAGATGTCCCTCCTTGAAGCCATGGATGCTGGCTGCAGGGACATCACAGTTCAGGATTGTCAAGGGTGGATCCGACATACCAAGCGGTTTTATCTCAAGTGCATCGCCTTGGATAATATCAGATGTGATGTTGACGAAAACATGTGGCCTAACCCTGAAGATCGCAGAGATTAGATACCCCCAATTCCCCCAATTTTTATCTGGACTTTTTGCTGTTGTTTTTTTGTTCAGAATGGTCTTGTGTGTTTCACAGATATTTTGTTCACTGTAAGAAATACTGTAAAACTTTTTCTGTTCTATCATATCATGTGTCTACTGTACCTCCTGTAGTAAACAGTAAAGGAAAAAAAAACGGATTTGCTTTTTACTGGAACGCTTTTGAATGTGAACATTACGGTGGACATACAGTTACCAACCAAGAAATTTAGTGTAAAAACGGTGGATTGCATGTTTTGCATGCAAATACCTGTAAAACTGAAACATAAAAGTCTATGTAGTTTTTGTAATGTCAACAATAGCCAGTATTTTGAAACCTGGTGTACTTTGATGGACTGCATGTACTTTGTGAAGTGAAAACAAGTGTCATTCTTTGACAGAATAATTTCATTTTGAGTCAGATTTCCAGTGTTTTGGTAAAGATAGTGTGTGCAGAGAAAAATGTGTTCTATTTTGAAATGAAGAGTTAGTATATATTTAACAAAATGTGTTTTTGAGAAGAAAATTATCCATTTGGCCAATTGTGTTTTGTAGGTGTGAGTCTGTGTTAAGAGTTTAGAAAAAGTATCTGAAGTATGGGTAAGCGCTTGTTAGCGACTGAAAAAAACTGTAAGAGCAGGACTTAGATATAAAACCTTGTGACATAAAACAAAGTCTAACTATATACACCAAATGCACTTCAAACGGGGAGTAATAATAAAACTTGAGACTTAAAAACTTTAAGTCTCAAACAGAACCTCCGACAGGTAGGCACAGAAGCTGACGCAAGCGCATCAAGGACCCCTGGCCCCCTCAGCACTAACTGTGTGAGGGTCCCAGGGCTCCTCTCCACTGCATGAGCTAACCACTAGTGCCCCTGTGTGCTTATAGTATGAGTTAACCACTAGGGCCTCCAGGCCCCTCAGTGCGTGCATAAAGCATAACACCCAGGCCTCTTGGTACAAACACTGCATGCTTAAAATAAGAGCCCCTCAAAGAGTACAGTGCTTCTGTACAAGTGAGCTGCCTGCTACCTCTGTGCTGTTGCCTTTTCTGCTCCTTTTCCTTAAGACGATTCCAAAAAGCAGGTGCCCAGGGGCCTCACTGTCACAGCTCTGTGTTTCTGTCACCTTCTGAGAAACCTTCTCAGGATTCTCACCCTCCTGTCACATCTACCACCTAATAGCTGACCACTGGTGAGTTTTGCTTTTTGGCAATTTAGCCAAAAGGTCTCAAATAGTTCAAATTCTGTTAGCTTACTAAAATCATGTAAAGCTGCAATGTCCTATATCACTGTAGTATTTCCGATAATATGTTTATATGTTGTAGTTTCCTTGACTAACTTTCTGTCTGTACAAACGGAGTCACTCATCTAGCTGACACTTGGAAGCAAAGGACAAGTCTGATCTTTAGTGAAACACTGCTTATCACTGTTTTAAGTCAGAATATCAGCATATGTTGACTGACGTGTTGCAGGTCTCTACAGGTAGATTTAAATGCTAATAAGCTGAAACTAAACGACTGCATAAAAAAAGAAACTCATTTAGAAATGTAAAACATGTTTGTAAAATAAGCAACAAGTCTCAGTGTCTCTAAAGAGGCTTTCTTAATCTGCAGGAAACACTGGTGGAAATTTCTGTACTTCAACAAAACAAACTCCTCTCTCCAACTCTTCCTGCAACAACTCGCCTCTCATGAGATTTTAGAGGGAGAACTGTCCCTGAGCAAGGGATCCATTGCATGACTTTGATGATGATGGACAATATAATGAGGTTTTGAGGGTTTGTTTTCTCCCAGAATTAGTACAACTGTTTTAATGAAGCACTTATTGTGTTACAAAGTAAATCATAGCTTCAAATACTGATCATCTGATGAAGATCTCATGAATAAATCTGCAGATCATTTTCCATTAATTGTTTGGTCTATTAAATATCAAACATCACGGTGTCCTCCATCCCAAATTGATGTCTTCGAATGACATGTTTTGTTTAACCAACAGTGCATTATTATTATTTTCATTACGAAGACAAAGAACAAAGACAATTTTTGCTTGAAGAAATAACTTAAACTTTTGATCAATTATAAAAATAGCCTAGATATTTATTATTTCTATCCAGGTTTGAAAATGATATCATTTTGTTTGTATAAAAAAGAAAAGAAACATCCAAAAAAGTGTCCAAGATTCCCCTCAAAAAACAATAAATCTGAGTTTGAACCTTGATAAATGAGATAGATCAACATACTTCATGTGTCTATGTGAATGTTTACAATGGTAGAACAGCAGCAGAGTTCAGAAAGGCCACAACATGAAAGGGATGTGAAACCAAAGAGGCTGAAATAAACTAACAGCAAAGTCAAATAAAAAAAGAGAAAAATATCTTAACTGTGTAAAGCATGAACAGAACAGCTGATTAAAATATGTTTTACCACTGAGATCATAGTGTCGGTTTTGTACTCAACTAATATTCTGACCCTCTCATGCACGTAATAAAATGTTTTGTAGAGGAGGTAGAGGGTGGGTTTGTAAAGGGCAGCACTCTCGAAAGAAGCAGCAATTTTTTCACAGCTCATAAGTTTTCTCCCCTGCTCAGCTGTCTTTACATGTCTATTTTTATCAGAGCAGCTCACACCTCTGAAACATGAAATTCGCTTACAGGGGCCTATATTTGTTAGACAATCAATTAATTAAAGAATATATAATGAAGCAAGAAAGTAGAAAAAAGATGGTGGTGATGGATAACACACATACGTTATATTCCCACTGCATTATCCCCCAATGTGTCCCTGAGCAATTAACCTTTAGTTGCTCCAGAGGTGTAAGACCAGTGACATAATTTGAAATTTTAGAAACACTGTAATTCCAGGTGGTAATATAGAGAGGAAGAATTCTGACTCAGTTTAGTTTAACTCACTGTTGGGTGGCAGATATTTAAAGCTGCTGCTCAGCTGCAGTGGTTGCAGATCATCTGACACTGTAAGAACACAAAACAACGATTTATTCACATTATCTATAATTTAAGGGACACTGTCTCTGGAAGGATTTATTGATTATTTTGTGTTTTTATGTGTTTTTACTTACTCAAGTTTGAGTCTTTGAGATATTTTTCTCTCGTTTGGTGTCAGAGGTGTTACCCAATCAGCAATGCCATATTTAAAAGGCAGTGCAGTGTGCTTATGTACAACAGTGTTCCAGGCAGCACCATTTCTGTTTAAACAAACAATTTGCTGTGTTTTGTCAGGGCTGATTGTGGACCTGCTGTCTGGTGGTCCAGTGCTGACCCATTCTGGCAACTACCTAACAAATACTCAACATAACTAACTAATACTAGGTCGAACATTTGGAACACAAAATGTTGAACTACAAGCAAAGCTAATCAGGAATGGGCAGTATTTATCATTACTTGTTTATAAAATGCTTATCTTAAATACAAAAAAGGTTTTTAGTATTTAATACGTTGATGAAAATGGCTTCATAGTTTGTATGAAAACACTTTAGCGTTTTGTATTTTGAGGTTTAAAAATATTGTAAAATCTATGTGATAACATAATAAAAATGCTGCCGCTGATTGGTGCCTAATTTACCCAGACTTGTTTGTTGTTGTCTGTCATTGCTATAATCTGTTGTAACATTGTTCATTATTTTGTAGCTGTTTATTTATTTCTCCTGTTTGGTTTTAGACCAAAATACAAAACAGAAAATGAAGCTACAATTTGGATCACTTAGGCACCCTTTATTTTGGACTCACAGGCTGCTTCAGCACAAGGGAGCTCGTGGGAAAACTCCTGGTCTCACCACTGCTGATTTAAGTGACACTATCAAAACTTAAGACTCCAGATGGAAGTGCTGAAAGGACTACGTTCCCTACGAGAAGAACTTGCAGAGAACTCTGAATTGGACACTAACATGTTTGACTGGTCTGATTCTGTATTTGCTGAATAAAAAGCCTTAGTGATGCCCATACTACCAGGTGTAAAGATTGCTGTACCACTGTTAGCTCTCTGTGGATGTTGCATTATTCCATGTGCCAGAGGTCTGATTGTAAGAGCTATTGCTAAATGTGTATCTATTAAAATGATCACACTCCATGAACAAGTGAACATGCCATTGTTGCAGCAGCAGAACAGTGATGACAGGAAGGAACCAGATTCGTTTTCTCTTTTGAACTGTTGTAGATTACATCATGATGACTTTCTATGACCTGATGATCTTTTTGTACTGTTGTATATACTTGAGTGATCAAACAATGATCACAAGGGAGGAGTATGTGATGAACATTTGATACAAGAAACAGTCAAGCACAATAGATAATCATCACAACACAGCCATGAGAGCTGAAATAATAACAATTCTTTTAAATTAGTAACTGAAAGAAAAGCATCAAAAATAATTCTACCTGACAACCTAAATTTGTTTGTGTCTATGTACGAGACTGTGTGTGTCTGTGTGTGGGTGTGTGCACATAAGCCTGAGAATTTAGTTGTTAGTGAGAGTGTGATGCACCGACCCCAGCAACAGGCAGGCAAGAACCCCAGTCGCCAATAATAGGGGTGGAAGTAATAAATACATTTTTAAAAGTATATATATATATACTCTTATAAATACACATACACACACACACACACACACACACACACACACACACATACATATATAAAACAAAAAATGATGCACTAGACGTGACACATGAGACCCCGACCCAACCAAGAGACGGCCAAAGAAAACAACCATCCAAATGCCAGTCGACAACGGACTGCCGTCAGAACGCAAAAGGCAGAACCCGTGTAAGAGCTTGGACCAGCTGCGGCGTACACATCACAGAGACCAGTGCTCCCCCGAGAATTCCAGGCACAAGCCCAGAATAAACCGGAGCACAGCCCTGTCCCGCACCCACATTGCACATCCCGATAACTAACTTTATACTTCAGTCATCAGAGGAGTCCAACAACTGGCCGACAGAGAGATGGGGAAGCATGGATCCGAGGCCAACGAAGCTTGGTCCCCCCAAGCTAATGAGGAAATGCCCCCCCGGACTCCAATGCACAAACGAACGCTCATCAGCCCGCCAGAGATCCTGCACAGAAAACATAAAGATGCATCCACAATCGCCCTACAATCCCATCGCAGCCCTCCGAACCGCAACCGGATCAACCCACGCCGCGCCCAGAGACAGAGACTGCCGAATGCCAAGGCCAATAAGAACCACCCACACAAACACCTTCAAACCCATCTGCCTCTGTAAATCTATTGGATTGTGTTGGATGCATGTCATGGATTGTGAAGTGCTGTATGGTGGAGTAAAGATAAGGTGTGTGGTAACTAAGGTGCAGTTAAAATTGGAGGGTCGTTGCGACACAGACACCCCATAACTTTAGTGGGGTGGAGCCTCCCAACGTGCCCCTCCCTCCCCCCAAGCCCTCTGTGTCTAATGTGTAATTAAAATTGATGGGGGGAGACATGATCAAAGGGGGGAAGGTGAAGTAGGTCACAGGGAGGCTAGAATGGTCCCCCACACTGGATCTAGATTCCTGACACGCCCCATCATTCAGCCACATCCCCCACCCCACTAAGCAAGAGGACGCCAGGTCCCTCCAGCCCAGAGCTTTTAGCAAGAGCTCCTCGAGCACCGGCAACACCCAAGAGCCAGGGACAACCCGGGCCATCCCCAGGATGGGTCCAGGGGGTGCACAGCTCCCCCCAGGGCGGCCCAAGGTGGTTCTAAAGAATGTCTTCTAGTATCTTCAACCAAGCCCAGTTGCCCTTGACTTACACCCTATTTTGGATGTAAATACTGACATCATTAACGATGATAATGATGACATCATAAAAACACTGCCTCTGATTGGTGCTTGCTCAGTAATTAACCCGAACTTGTTGAAATCAGAACAGAAAATTGATTCAGACTGGAAGGTGAAGGTGAAGGTGAGAAACGTGTCGGTTTCCAGCTTTCCATCCATTTTTAGCAGAACTTCCTGTTAAGCTTTGGTATTTGTTACAGCAGCCTCGGCTAAATCATTTACCAATTGACATAATGTTCATGCTAACTTATCTGAAGCAGCTCTCACTGTTAACGTTGGCTTGCCACTTTCTGCCTATCTTACGTTTCTTACCTTCAGCAAACTGTTAGTTAAACATTAAACTGTACGTTAAAACTGACGTTCATCACAGGGATATGTGAATATTTCACCTGTTAACTGCTTGCAGATTTATCGCATGACTTATTCAGCAGAGAAAGGTGTGGCTCTCGAACATTGAACCACCGACAGTTTTTTCCAATCGCTATGACAGTTTTTTAAATACATTTAACAAGTTTCCTAAACTCTTAACGCACCAACACACCTAAAACACACAATTGGCAAAACGGTTCATTTCATGCTCAAAATCACACACTGTAAACTAAACTCCAAAACTTATTTTCAAAATACAATAATACACTAACACAATACACTATGTCTAACAAAACACTGCAAACATGTTTCAAAATCAAATAATTATTCAAAACACTAACACATGTTCTCTTCCAACAGGAACATTTAGTCAATCATAACACAATGACAAAAAAACCACTATCATCAGCTGAAATTACAGAAACTGCATTATTTTATGTGTCAGGTCTTTGGTTTCTCTTAAAATACGGACAATGGATGCCACTGTGTCCTGGCGAAGATTTGGCTGTACTCGTTCACCAGCCTCTCTGTATGATAGCCCGTGGTTTATGACATGGTCAATGATAGTAGCTCTTACTTGATCAGTTACCCTAGCTCTGGTCCTTCTTTGAGCCCCACCACGCATTCTAACTCCTCTCCCTTGTCCTGGTACTCGTCTTCCTCTCCCTCGTGCAGGCATTTTTTTCTTTCTTTCTTTCTTTCTTTCTTTCTTTCTTTCTTTCTTTCTTTCTTTGTGTTGCTCTATATTGTTCCTTTTCCACACAAGATCAGCCCAAAGAGTTCTCTTTTATGAGTGAGTGTGCTTCCTAGATGGGAATCAGCTGTGATTTATATATTTGTTTCTCATTAGCAATGGAATAAGATACAGGGAATATATTTGTGTTTTAATTCACAATATGAACAGCTGTTCACTTTGACTTTAGCCTATATAAGTTATGTTTAGAACATGATGTTATCTGTTCTGACATACAGTGTGAAAGCATTTGTAAATTTGACTGTAAAATTACATGGTTTTGGTCTCGGTTGAGCTTGTGTGTGAAAGAAGTTCAAGCATTTTAAATTTGCGTTAATTGTATGCATTTTGTGTTAAAGCAACAACAAATGTGTTAATAGTATAGCTTATACAGACGGATGTAGTGCTAACTGTGTTAAGAGTTTAGGAAATTTGTTAAAAGTATTGAAAAAATTGTCATAGAGATTGTAAAAAACTGTAATAAGCTGAGTCTGTGTTCTTGTGAAGGGATATTGTTGGGCTTCTGTAAATAACTTCAGAGTTCGGTCTAGACCTGCTCTTTATGAAAAGCGCTGTGAGATAACTGTTGTTGTGATTTGGCGCTATATAAATAAAATTGAAATTGAAATTGAAATTGGATAGAGCAAATAGATTTTAAGGTGCCTTGAAAAAGTATTTTCAGTATTTCTGAAATACAAATATACAGTAGATTATTTTGATACACCTAAAATGAAGATATATAGTATCTTATTTTAAAACACATTTTGATGTATCTTTACCCTCGCATCTCTTGTCTTTAGTTCAATAACTCATCTTTTTAAAGTTTCTAAATTTGTGAATTGAATAAATCTTTCATTTCTGACCAAAAACAAGCAAAAGTATCATAAATTGTCTTGTAGTGTGTTTGACAGGTGTCTTTTATTTTCTCTTCCAACATGTGAACATGGTCCACGTACCTGAAGCGGATGCTGTTATCTTGAACTGTCAGTCTGCTGTAGTGTGTTTTTATCTCATGAAAGTGAGAATAAAGCAGATTGCTTTCAGTTATTGAAGTCACGGTGGTAGCTGCAAAACTGTGACTGCTCCATCTGATCATCAGGCCTAAAGGGTCAACACACATAAGGCCCCGTGTCCACCAAAGCGTTTTTTTCTGACGCCAGCGTCTTTTTTCAATTAATTCCAATGGGAGCGCCGCGTTTTTCCGAGCTGCTAAAAACGCCAGGAGCGTGACGAGGCGCTGAGCGTCTTTTTTGCGCCGGGCGCCAAGCGCTGAGCGTTTTTTTCACGTCGCCGAGAGTTGAAAAATTTTCAACTTTGGGGAAAACGCTGCGCTCGTCACTGTCACTTTTTACCCAGCCGTCCAATCACAGTGCAGGAGGGGCGGGACAAACACCGCACCGAGCACATCCGATCTTGAACGAAACGATGTGCCTACTCGCCGAGGTGTTGCCTCGGCCGCAAAATCTCATGAACACACGTACGGAAAAGTCCGTACTCTCATGTTTCAGCCTTCTTTTCATGCAGAGGGAGGGCCAGAGCAAGTAGGCCTACGTACTTTGTGGTGACATTTTTACATTCAGTAAATTAAGTAGGCTACTCTACTTGTAGCACATCGCCTCCACGGAAATTATGTATCATAGCAACCACAGCTTCTCGAAAAAAAACACTGCGCCTCCAAAACGCACCCCAGCGCTGGCAGCTACGCGTTTTCAGAACAGCAGGTGGCGTTTTCAGCTGGCAAAAAACGCTTTGGTGGACACGGGGCCTAAGAGGACTGTTTAAACTTGAGTGACCAAATATATAGAAACCCATGAGAACTGTACAGAACCTCAGTACAATGTTGCACAACACTGTGATGTCCGTAGAGACTTTCATACCAGCACCACAAAGTAAAATTATAGAATAAAGCCACATTACAAATAAGTATTCATACGAACAAAAACTGAACGTGTAGACTGTTTAACTGTACTGAAAAAACAGCTGTTAGCTGTTTCTGTTAAACTCATCACTCTGTGTACATTTTTAATTTATTTTCTGGAGTCGACTCACCAGAACTTGTTTCTGCGCGATTTTCCCTCCAATAAAGGAACGTACAGACTTCACAGTGACAGACTCACTGAGAGCAGAGAGGAAACAGAAGGTGTGTCAGGAGGAAACAAGGAACCTGATTGGCTTAGAACCACCATCGTCTTTCAATGTAGAGGTCACTGTGGACACTCAGTGATACACTCCAGTAAATCAGACCTTTGATCTGTCTCACACCAAATGAGCAACAGGAATAGTTTGATCCAAGTGCAACTTTTAGTTCTCAGAATTAGTGTTAGTCAGAGAATTAGTTCTCTGAATTCAGTCTAAACTCAGCTAGCAGCCAAGAAAGCCTTGTTCAGCAGTGTGTGAATGACAAACTTCAGGCCAGACATATGGAATATGACAAGTGTCTATAGGTGCTGGAACATGACAAGATCTCAACCAACATCCTGGTCACAGTTATAAATATTGTTCAAAAGGACCTGCTGACAGATCTTCTGTCAGATTCAAAAAGAAACAGGTTTTCTCAGGTGAGCTGGATGTTTTACTTCTGGTTATCAGATCTGTGCTGCTTTGACAAAGATCAAATCTGACTCACTGCAGCAAATTTCATAAACAGGTTTGTCTTAACCACTGTGTGTATGAAGATTTTAAATGAGTATGAACATTGACCATCTGCAGCGGTTCAGAGTAATCTTATATTATCTGAGAGCTCGCAGTCAGTGTCATTGTTGGTGATAAATTTCAGTCTTCAAACAGAGAGGCTTCATCTCCTGGATTTAGAGACAGATTTGTATAAATCATTCATCTCTGGCAGCTGATACCATTAAGTGTTTATTAAAGAGGATAAAGTGTTGAAACTGTTTAACATTAAGCCATATCAACTGGTTCACTTTATCTGTCAAACATTTTTTAAATATAATTTTCATGCAACCCAAAATCCTTTCTAATAGGACTTACATGTCCAACATGTGCAGTATACTTCAGTACCATAGTCCTGTAACTGACTTTATCTGTAAAAATGAATGTGTTGATTCAACTCTGAGGTTATTTCTGATGCTGTAGTTGTACAACAGGGTTAAGATTACAGTCAGCAGTAATGGTCCCCCTCTGCAGGCAGAAAGCAGACCTGTGATGAGTTTACTGCCTGCTGGGGAAGAGGAGAGTTCAGTGTGTTTTCAGTACCAATACATGTTTCTGATGATATAGGTCATACATGCTGAGCTAAATTGTCAATTCTTTTAAATGTGAAATTAATACAGATGCAAATGCGGCATTTGCCAAAAAAGTCAGGAACAAAGAACAGAAAATCAAAATCCACAAAATCATAATTAAACAGCTAGTTCATTTTATAAAAAATACATTTTTATGATTTTCTTCATTAAGTTTAACTGAGATGTAAGTAGTCATTTCTCTTCATACCTTTGGTGTGTGTGTCTTAAATACTTAGCAATTGTAAGTTGCTTTGGATGAAAGTGTCTAAATGAATAAATGTACATGTAATGTGAGGACTTGGTAAATGGTAACAAGTTAAGCCTTTCTTGTGTTTCAACTGTTTTCTGCAAACACATATTTCTTTTTTGAACATTGGCCAAATGCACTAAGGATACTTGGATACTCTGACAGTATCCACGGTAACAGCAGTATCCTCAGATCAAGTAAAAGAGAAAGAAACAGAGAGGTGAATAAAGATGTTTCAGAGAGAAGCCACTTCCTCCCACAGTGTCTCTGTGCAGGTAGAAACAAACCTGTGAGCTCTGTTCTGTTTCATCACTTTATCATCTAGTTTATTAGATTAACAACAGTCCACACTGAACTACAGGGAAACACTTTATTCATCTTTTAGAAGCACAAACAAAGAAAGCAAAGATCAAATACAGAACATGGGATTAAAGATTCATCTGAATTCTGTCTTAAGTTGATGTCATCAGTTATAAAGCATCCGTTCTTATCTGACATGGAACAAAACAAAGAAACATCAGAGCGTTCATCGTCTATAATGTCATTCTGCATCATTCTGATTTATCTGATCAGCAGTTTAAATGATCTTCATGCTGTTTAATGTTTCATATTTGCTGTGATATTTGTGATTTGCAGAGAAAACAGGGTGAATGACATCTAAACATTTCATTTCACTTCCATCACAAACATCATGTTCTTTCTCATCTTCAAAAGAAAACAAAGATCATCTCTAATGAGCGAGCAGAGCTTCTGCTGCTCAAGTCTTTCTTTACTGAGCTGCTGTCTGTTTTTATCAGCAAATAATTACACAAACTATCAGGACAAAAGAAAAGAAAACACACAGCAAAAAGGCAATTATTCCCAACAAAAGAGTTTTAACAGAAGAAACAGAAGATTTTCTACAGACTGAAAAGGTGCAGGCTGAAACAGCAGCTCACTGTGCCCACCCTTTTTACAATCCTCAACTTATTAGAGGTGAAAAAGTCAAACCAAATGACACTATCTCTAATATATAATATATAAACTTTAAGGTGAAACAGAGAAGACCCGGGATGTTACAGAGGAAACAATTATTTTCAGTAAAATAGAGCAAGTTTAAAATAAATGATTGAACAGAGTCAGTGAGTTATTTAGATATTAAAAGCCTGATTAATCCCTGCAGACAGACTGAAGGAAACATTTTGTCACCTGAAGAAATATTTTAGACTCCACAGTGGAGCTGACCCAGAGGGATATATCAGCAAATAATCAAAACACAAAATAGAAAAAACAAAACATGAAAAGATTTTATTAAAACAAAAGTGTTGTTTTTTAATCAGCAACTGAGACACAGTGTCCCACGGTGACTTCTACAGTGCACGATCATTTGCTTGAGTTACAAATCTCCTCAACCAAAATAAAGTAAAATATAAAATCAAATCAGAAACAGCTGGTCTGAGATCAGCTGCGTAGTCAGTGCAGCTCTACATCCACATGATCAAAAACTGTCTGAGCAAAACAAGTCTGACACTTTAAAGTCTTGTATTCTGCACGATGTTCTAGTTTCACCAGTCTACTACATCAGTACTGTTGCTATGGTGATTATGTTAATATTATACGCTGCTGATTTGGACACCTGACAGCCAATGAGAAGTATTTATGTGGCCATAGTAGGCATCACTGTGTAGTCCACTGCAAAAAATTACAGTGAATGTTTCTTTAAAGTTTCAGTTATCTAAAAAAATTTTTGAAATGGTACCAAGCATTTTCTAAAAGTGATCCATTTCCTTGGTTCAGAAGTTTATGTATCAACTGATTTAGCTCTTCTTCATGTGTTTCCTGCATATTTTTCTTTTCCTCCTCAGTTTTCATATTCTTCATTTCTCGTTCATGTTTTTTCAGTAAGTTGTTGATTTCTTCTATATTTTTTCTCTTTCTGATCACACATTTCACTAAGTTACAAATTTCATCATGATATTTTTTCTTTAGTTCTTCTAATATTTTCGCTAGTTCTTCTACTTTTTTCTTTAGTTCTTCTTCTTTTTTCCTTAGCTCTTTTACTTTTTTCTGTAGTTCTTCTTCTTTTTTCTTTAGTTCTTCTACTTTTTCCCTTAGTTCTTCTACTTTTTCCCTTAGTTGTTTTTCTATCTGAGCTGAAAGTGCCTGTAAGATGTCAAATTGTTTATCTTTTTTTGCAATTTCTTTGTCAAATTGTTGCTTCTGAGCTGCAAACTCCTTTTTGTATTTCTCTCTGAATTCATTAAACTCTACAGCTTTCTGTCTGGCCTCCTCTTCATATGTCGTCTTCTGATTCTCCATTTCTTTGTTATGTTTCTCCTCAATGTCTTTTTTCAGTTTTTCCTCTTCTTCTCTTCTGACTCTGTCCTCTTCCAGTTTTTTCTTTTCATAATTTTCTCTTTCCTGTTTGTATTCTTCTTGAAGCTTTTGAAATTTTGCTTGTTCCTCCTGTCGTATCTGTTTTTCTTCTTGACGTCGTTGTTCCCACCAGTCTTTTTGTGTTTTCTCCCAGTTCTCTTGTTTTTTTCTCATCTCTTCTCTGCTCTCCTCCAGTTTTCTCTCAAAGGTTTCCTTTGATTCTGACTCTGATCTTACATTTTGCTCCAAAGCTTCTACCTTTCGTTCCCACTCCTGTCGTTGAATTTCTTCCTGTTGTTTTCTCTTCCAGTCTTCTTCTTTTCTCATTTCATGTTCTTTCTTTCTCTCCTCTTGTTCCTTCTTTATGTTCTCCTCCTTTTCTTTAAGTTCTTTTTCTTTTAGTTCTCTCTCCTTTTCAGTTTCTGCTCTCTGTTCTTCCATTCTTCTTTTCACTTCTTCCATTTCTTCCTCATGTTTTCCTTCAAGCTCCTCCTTCTCTCTCTTCATCTCTTCTTCCTTCTCCTTCAGGATTCTCTCCATTTCTTTCTTTATAGCTGCCTCGGCCTCTTGCAGCATCTCATTGGTGTAGCAGCTGCCTCCATTTTCCTTCACCATGGTGTCAATCTTGGTTATCAGCTCACTGACTTGGGTGTGGTTTTGTTCATCATAGTTATTAAACACATGGTATCTTCCTCCACATTCAGAAAGCAGCTGCTTAAAGGAATCATCACATTTATGTTCAATGTATTCTTCAATGGTCAGCTTCTCACGCTTTAGTTTATCTCCTCCAGTTAAAAGAATGATGGTGAACTTTTCAGCATCCTTCCCAAAGCCTTTCTTGATGAGTTTTAATGTCTCCTTCTCCTCTGGTGTGAGTCTGCCGATTTCTAGCACCAACAGGAAGACATGTGGTCCTGGAGCCAGAAGACTGATGCATTTCACCATCTCATCATAAACCTCTTCATGGGACAAACTATTGTCAAACAGACCAGGAGTGTCGACCACAACGACCGGACGACCGTCCACTTCACTCTGTGCTTTGTGACAACGTTTGGTGACTGATGTTTGACTTGATTCAGCGTTAAACTCATCTCTTCCTAGAATGGTGTTTCCTGTAGAGCTCTTTCCACAGCCAGTCTTCCCTATCAGCACAATCCTGAGACTCTCTGGGCTCTGCTCCTCATCATCACCTGTGAAAGAAGAAGATCTGGAGTTACTTCCTCAGTAGTAAAATCAATGTTAAAGACTGTAATGTACAAAATTGTGAAGGACACAATTAAAACATTTCAATTCAAAGTACTTACAAGTGATCTTGTTCTTCTTCATCAGTCTCTCAAGTTTTATGACTTTTTCCATTTGTGCACGTGCAAATGTTACAGTTGTATAGCAGGATGGTTTATTTTTTGATTGTCTCATCTTTTCCACTTTGTCCAGCAGCTCTGGGATCTGCTGCTTGTCCTTGATGTTGAGAACAACATATCTTCCTCCACAGCTCTGACAGAGCTCCTGGATGTCCTTGTTTTCCTTTAGAAAGTTAACAACAGCTGGAGCTGCAGGATCTGACTCCACAGTGAACAGAATCATGGTGAAGTCATCGACTCGAGAGCTGAATGTGTTCTGGATGGTCTCTAACTCTCTCTTGTCTTCATCAGTGAGGGGACCCACAGGTAGGACCAGGATGAAGACATGGACGCCCTCAGGATCACAGAGGGAGATACACCTGAATGATTCCTCCATCACTGCCTCCTGAGGTTTTCCATACAAGGCAGGCAGCTCCACCAGGGAAACCCAACGTCCACACACCTCTCCCTGATGTTTAACACACTCTGATGAGTTGGAGACTGAATGAAACTCTGTCTGACCTAAAATGGCCTTGGCTGCTGAAGTCTTCCCTGCTCCTCTCCTCCCACACAGAACCAGGTTTAAAGCTGGTTTGATGTGTTCAGACTTTGGTCTGATGGTCTCTTCAGTGAAGGTGAGGAAGGTTCCTTTGTTTTCATGTACAATGTTCTCAATGTTCTCCATCAGCTGTCCACGGTCTTCTTCCAACATCCTGTAGTGTCTTCCTCCACAGTCTTCAAGCAGCTGGCTGACAGAGCCACTTGTTCCATCATGTGTGCTGATGACCATTGAGTGTTTAAAAGCATCTTGACCAAACAAACTCAGGATGAACTTCAGTGTTTGTCTGTTCTCCTCAGTGAAATCAGAAGGCTTCACTAACAGCAGCAGAACATTTGGTCCAGGAGGACAAAGACTGATGCAGCTCCTCATCTCTTTTCTCAGCTTCTCCTCAGACAGACTGAAGATGTCTGGAGCTTTCAGTACTGTTAATCGTTTTCCTCTCCACTCTCCACAGGCAGACATGCAATGCTTGATCTGAGACTGGTTTTGGAATTGAAATTTTTCACCTTCTAATATAAAGTTACCAAGCTTGGTCTTATCATCCTCACTCTTCCCAAACAGCAAAATTCTGAGTGTAGATCCTGTAATATAACAAAAATAGAAAGTAATAAAAACTGCAGCAAGCATGGATGTTGATTCAGTCTTTTACAAACTAAAAAAACCCTAAATCCAAAGATTATCACTGTGCGGATTTGTTCATCCCTCTGTATAATATTGGGTTCTTTCATTTAAAAAAATTAGTCCTACATGTTTGTTTCATGTGTCACTTCTAGAAGCTATGTTAAGCATAATTGTCACATGACTGTAAAACATATTATTTAAAAGCTGATAATTCTGATTTACATATGTTGTATAAATCATTTAGTCACCTTGTTTGATTGTGCTTTCAACTGCTGATGATGAACTGTGAGATGAGCTTCGTTTGATCCCTGTGAAAAAAGAACCATCAGCTACTGACGTCAGATTCATCTTATTGATCTTTATATACAGTACATGATCATTCCTCTCACGAATGTACAGCTGGGTAAAGATTTTCCTTTTGTGACTCGATAAAAACATCAAGTGTAGTAATGTTTCAACCTAATCAGTAAATACATGCATTGATCACATTATCAAAACTGTTCCTACACTTACCAGGAACTTCAACAGGACCGAAGTCAGAAGTGTTTGTTTCCTGTTGCTTCAAGCTTCGATGATCACCAGATACAGCAGGTGCTTCATCTTCAAACACATCCCAGCTGACATGCTCCACATTGTTTTCTTTCACAATTTGACCCAAAAGTGTTAACATCTGAGAACGTTCAAGGCTTTTCTGCTCCAAGCATCTCTTTCTACACATACCAATCATGTCTTTTATATATTTTTTAGTAACCCCTGAGCTCTCCTCTCTGGGTGTTGATATCAGAACCAGTGAATGATGAAATGATCGATCACTGAAGAGTTCCAGGACTCTGCAGAGCCTCAGTTTGTGTTCCTCAGTGAAGTCTTCAGGCTGTAGAACCAGCAGGAACACATGAGGTCCAGGATCAGAGAGTCTCACACAGTTTGTCACATGTTCTGTCAGTTTCTCTTCAGAGATGTTGGGATGCAGCAGATCTGGGGTGTTGATGAGAACTATTTCTTTGTCTTTCAGCTGTCCTCTTTCTCTCAGACAGTCGTCTGGTTCTTCCTCAGTGTTGAACTTAGTCTCTCTCAAAATGAAGTTCCCCACTGAACTCCTCTTAGACCAGCTGTTCCCCAGCAGAACAACCCTCAGCTCAGACACTGAAAAGAAAACATTATATCAGAAAAAAACTGTTCAGTTAGACTAGGACGAAAATAAAAACAATCATATTGGAAATTCACCAGTGAGCTTGAAATATTATTGTAAATAAACTGAGTTTGTACCCACCAAATACAAACACTGTACACTTTAGATGTTAATATACAGAAGAATAATTCTGACTCAGTTTAGTTTAACTCACTGTTGGGTGGCAGATACTGAAAGCTGCTTCTGCTGCACTTCAGTTGTTTCAGATAATCTGTCACTGTAAGGAAACAGAACACTGATTAATTCACATATAATCTTTAGGTTAAGGGACACTGTTTCTGGAGGGATATATTCCTTATAGGTATTTAGTATTTTTAGTTGAATGTTTTACTAGTTTTCTACTAGCTTCTGTCTCTGATCCAGACAGAGTGTGCAGGCAAAACTCTGATAAAAGTAACATTCAATTTTATTAAATTGCATTTAATTTATATAAATTCATAATATAAGTTATCTCATTCCATTTCTCATATACAGAGTGTCTAGATCACAGGCCACTAATAGGTGGACCGCGGTCCAGATCCGGACCCAGCAGATGTCCTCTCCAGACCGCCGACCTACAGCCAATTTATTATTGAGACTTACTACCTCATGACAGATCGTTTAGATTTTAACTCGCTCAGTTTTTCTAGCATTTATTAAACTGGTTTAGCGGCCCAGGAAACTCACAGACCAATTGCATGTGCTCCAATCGTTTCATGTGATGTTGCTCAGCCAATCAAATCTGTGCATTCGAGTCAAGTGCATTTTTGCGAGTGAGATATACCAGAGAAGTTTTGGAAATGCACACAGAGAGAGGAGGCGAAAAAAGAAAAACACATTTCACAAGAATGTAGAGCTTTTTACATGTACATTCCTTCCACGAGCAGTTCAAAACCAGAATATCTCATAGATTTCCAATCCTAGCTGGCAGGACAAACTAGAGCTCACGTTTCTGACTGAACAAGAGAAAGTAGGAAAGAGGTTGAGAAGAGGGAATGAAAGAGGAGAGGGGGCATTCTGTTGCTGATTGCAACAAGAGCTGTTCATTTGATGTGTTGAGTGTTTATTATAAAATTGGTTAAGACTACACTTTATCACTTCAAGCTACACTTTTTATTTCATTTTTTCTAAAAAAAAATAGGGTCTTTATTTTAGTTTACTTAAATTTAGAATGTATTATTAGAGTAGGTTATTTATTATTTATTGTCCCTCCAGTTTGATGTGAAAACTGAATATTGTTGAAATATTGTCAGTTGTTGATAAAAACATATATGTTGATACAACTATACGGCACTGAATGATAACGCAAATTAGTCGTTATGATGTTCTGGATCTTTGCTTCGGGAAATTTTCTCTAACTGGACCTCTTTGAATTCTAATTGAATTTCCCTGGTTTAGAGTGTACTCTTTATAATGTTTATTCTGTTTCTGCCTCTTTTGTGTAGTTATCTTATTCTGCTCTGTCAGTTGTTTCTGTTTCTGTCTGCTTTCCTTATCTGTCTGTCTGTGTTGGTTATGAACCTTGGTTTGTCTTTCAGTGGTGTTTATTACAGTTATATTTATTAATTTAGCAGACACTTTCATCCAAATATTTATTACAATATTTTAATTAATTATTACATTATTACATACAAGCATCAGCAAAGCATCAATATAACACGAGATTTACAACTGAAAATACATACTAGTAACAGCAGCAAAAAATACTAGTAAGAGCTAATAGCATGTATGGCATCAATGGGGTAAATACCTAGGGAAAGAAGTAAGAGTTAACAAAAAACTACAATCAATACAAGAGAATTATAAGGGGATAGATGAAGAAGGATGGCAGAGCCAGGCAGCGTTCATTGGAGGACCACAACTACCGAAAAGGTAGGAGATAACCATGGCCTGTACCAGAAGCTGAGTGGTGTACTGAGTGAGGTAGGGCCTGATTTTCCTTATGTTGTATAGAGCAAAGCGCACGACCGAGAGACAGCAGCAACATGGTCTGAAATTCAATTCAATTTTATTTATATAGCGCCAAATCACAACAGTTATCTCACAGCGCTTTTCATAAAGAGCAGGTCTAGACCGTACTCTGAAGTTATTTACAGAAGCCCAACAATTCCCACCAAGAGCTTGGCTTGCTCCTATTTTT
The DNA here is from genome assembly GCA_024633595.2 of Lepomis macrochirus. Taxonomy (NCBI): domain Eukaryota; kingdom Metazoa; phylum Chordata; class Actinopteri; order Centrarchiformes; family Centrarchidae; genus Lepomis; species Lepomis macrochirus. The sequence goes on from JALXJV020000005.1 coordinate 34,227,573, forward strand.
GTCTACTTTGGTCATGTGGAAAACATTCAAAATGGAATTGATCAACTGGTCACTCAGCGCTGTTGAAAAGATTTTCTCCCTCAAACGTGCTTCACCGGGTGAGCCGACCTGCCCCAGTGGAACATTCGCTGCAGACTACGCTCGCGATTCGTGGGAGAATTGGCAAGCGGTTTGCTTGGATGTTTTATCTGTGGAGGACATTGAAGACTTATGGATACTAATTGGAATTTTGTTAGTGGGCTTCCTGATATTCGGCCTTGGAATCTCCCTAATATATCATAAAATTGGTAAGACAGCCGCCAATAAATTTACCCAAAAGTCAACGAGAAGCTGAAGGTTTTACATCAAAGGGCTGATCAGAACGGTGAACTGTTTCGTAACATCTCAGACCGGTCTGTGGAAGCGCAGAGGAGGATTGACACCATCGGGGCGCAGTCTGTTGAACTGCTGAGAGGAACCGCCGGGCTGACAATGAAAGTAGAAGGACTGTCGAAATCACTACATGAACTGGATACACGTATGATGCTGGTGATGAGAGAGATTGACAGACATTGATCTGGACAAATGGATAAATCAACCTATCCTATCCTCCTCCTGCACACTGGCTTATCTCTCCTCAAGGACAAGGCCGAATTGAACTGAACTTTTTCTACACATTCTGGAGCACTAAGCTCTGAAACCGCACCTCTTATTCCAGTCACGGGAGCTTCGCCCTCTAAGGGCATCGCTATTGTGTACACCCCCAGCGTGCACATGCGCAGCACTGATAAAAATTGTCTACCCCCAACCACAGCATGGGCCTCTCCTACGTCCGCACCTTGTGTATATATACAATTAGATGTAACTAAGCTACTTTTGCCACATTTCTGTAGCTTAGCTTGCTACATTTCACCTTAGCTTCTGTGTAGTGAAGCTTCATTTAATGTAGAGTAGCTTAGCTCACTACATTTTCCAAGTAGCTTGCCCAACACTGCAGATAACACATGAAAAATGTTACTCAAGTAAAAGTCATCCAGTATAAATCTACTCAATCGATCTTTTTTAAATTCACTCAAGTTTGAATACAGCATTATAAGTTACAGTGAATCACAATAAAGAAAACTAAGTGGCAAGAGGTAGGATAAGTCTGCGTAATTGCTCTGCTGTTGTGGTAGTATCCCCTTCAGACCATCTGACAGACAGAGAACCCCATTTGGGACTTTGGGTAGGTGAGAATGAGACAAGAGCAAACCAAAACTAACTGAAACACAATTAACAATGATTCACAATCTCACCAAAAATCCACTCTTTGACTTTAGCACCTCTCAAAAAATGCAGCTCACAGTCCCAAACAGAGCAAGGTTGGCTTAGGTTTTCACATGTTTTTATTGCAAAACGCTACCAGGTATGTTACCACTCTGTCACAAATAGGTTGCGACTCACAGTGCAAAAACTGAGCTGCTTCACAGTTACACGTGACACCACAACGCTTTCACTACAATGCTCCCTCTGTAAGAAGCCTGAATAGAAACCTCTTCTAGAAAAGTCCAGTGCTGGTTTGAACAGAGCTCTGCGCACTAACTCAGTCGTCATTCAGTCAGTCTAAGGACTAAGGGCCAGATTAAGGGCCAATCTGCTTTGTGTCATGTGCTTGTACTGACTGAGGCTGCCTGTGTTTGACCTGGGTCTGTGGGACCTGCTTAAAATGATTGGACTGGGTCTGTGCTGGTACTGGCTGAGGCTGGATGTAGATCAGCTGTGCTTGTACTGAGTGATGATCCAGCATCTACTCTACTGAAAAACTTCAGCACAGCCCCTGTAAATTGTAGATATATTAATTTTATTGGCTGTATCTGTCAGGAACCCCGCATCTCTCAACTGAGTTTGGGACTGAGTGAGTGTGTTTTGGTTTGTTTTTTGTTTTCTCTCCTTTGGGTGAGTGAGGCATGCTTGGTGGGTGTTTGTGGGTGTGTTCTGTTTTTCTTAGTTTTCTGAGTCCTGGGCGTGTCTGGGTTCCTGAGTTGGCACTTGCTGCACCTGCTGGTAACCACGCACCTGTTCCTGATCAGCCATTCCTACTTAAGGAGAGATCAGACTTCCATTCCCTGTCGGATTGTTAAGTCGCGTACCGTAGGTCAAACCTTAGCATCTTGTCTCAAGCCTGTGACTCTTGAAACCAGTTTACCTTTACTAACATTTTCTCTGCCTGTCTCCAGATCTTCTGCTCAGCCAGCCAACTCAGTCCTTCAAACCTGAGAACCCAGCCTTCTGACCAAACTCCAGCCAACCACGCCAACCAGCCAGCCCTCGCACTCCACTACTTAGAAAGAGACTCCCAGCCATCTCACCCTGCCAAGTTTGCTCACCCCATCTCAGTCAATAAACTGCTTAACTGCTGCCTTGCCTCCGTGTCTGCATTTGGGTTCTAGCATAACTCCTGACAGTATCAGGCCCATTCCAACTGGCTTTTCCAGGTTTCCTTCAAAAAATTTTCAAATATAAAAAACTATTTATAAAATGACTGGTCTGAATATGTGATGCTTATTATTTACTGAGATGTGCATCCATATTGCCCATTCTCTGCTGCTAACATTTTAATTGTGAATGTGAATCCACTGCTTCTGATCTCGCATTAGTCCAGAGTTGTAACTAAACTTCTCTGTCTTCTTTTAAAATGATGTATGAGGAGTGCCATCATCTGTGTCTGGACCAGTCCCACAGATGTTTCTTGATGGAATCCGTGGTTATATTTTCCAAGCTGCAGTTTGGCCCACCTGTGTTTATCTGACATAATCAGAATGTATCACTCAACATTGTTCAGTCACAGTCTGACAAGCAACCAAGACACAGACAGACAAGACCTGTTCTGCTAAGCTGCTTAGCAGGGCGGACAGAGAGAGATTCACTGCAGCGTCACATTAACAGAAGGCTACATGTTATCTGCTGACCTCAGATTTTCAGAGAAGAGAACACGTTTACCTAAAGTTCACACAGTTCACTCTCAATGGGTTTCTTCTTTTCTCATTCCTAGAAGGATAGTCCCTCTTCATCCTCTTATCATTTGTAAACACTCGCTTTCATCTTTGACATGAGTGACCAGATTTCTATCACTCCGTATGCTGGTTTCCAATGAGCTGGGCGAAGTTGATTCGCGCCCTGTCGGCTTTATCAGTTTTACATTTGTTTTTCACTGCTGCTGGGCCTCATGTCAGCAGCTCACGTGGTCAGCCTCATGTGTGGCCTGCACACATGAGGCTGTAGCGGTGGTTCATTTGCCTACATGTGGACCCGGTAAGGCAAAGACGACACCTGATCACCAACCCCCCGTATGTGAGTCCAGATCTGGCTTACTGGCAGGACCCCCTCTCTCGTTTGTGGGTTCCCATGGGTAGGGTCACATCCCATGTCTCGGTCCTCAGTCTTCTCTCCCCCGCTGGGGGGTGGACGCCTTTGCACACCAACGATGGCCTCTTTGGCTGCTTTATGCTTTTCACCAGTTCGGCTGATCCAGCACCTTCTGGACTGCCTTCAGCACATTCTGGTTTCTTTGCCTACTTCTCGGCCTGCCCCTGTGGGTTTCGCACCACTGTGAAATTTTTTGCGCTGGTTTTACGTGCCCTGACCCACGCCCCTTTTGAGCCCTTGGAGACGGCGGACCTGCAGTTCCTTTCAGCCATGCTCTGCCAGTGGCCTTGACGTCAGCCAAGAAGGGTCAGCTGCCCACTATGTGGCTCCGTTGTGTCTCCAGATTCAGGGTGACGGCAGCTCTGCTGTACTGCACCCTAATTCTGCTTTTTTTCCAAAGAGCATCACCAGCTCTTTTTGATGGCTCCCGCTTTTCAGAATGCCATTTCTTCCATCCGGACGGTGGGGAGAGTGTCCGCCGCTCATGCTGGCCCTGCTCTATGCACAGCTGATGCGGTTGCTGTCATGACCTCGCCTGCGCGTGCATAGCTGCAGGCCCCCCCACCATATCCCTGGAACTTTACACATGGGTTGGCTCGCCGCCTACACATGCCGACACCAATGCCATGGGTTGTGGGGAACTGAGTGTTTATGCTTGGCTCTGGGCAGGTGGTTTTGTGCTTGGTGGTACCGTAAGGGCGCAGTGTGGCGTTCACTCCTCCTGCTTCCCCTCTAAACCCAATAATAAAATTAGAACAATAGTAACACATTGTAACTTCAGATTCTATGTGTATAGGCGCAGTCCTGTAAGTAGTGGGCCTCACTGGGGCTTGGTTGTCAGTCCTGAAAAAAAGGCAGCCGAAGGCTGGGTCTCACACTGTGGGTGGGCATAGACAAGTTTTATAAGTGTCGCACATGCACGCATAGGGGGAATACCCAATAGCGATGGCCTTTGAGGGTGCCGCATATACGCATAGAATCTGGAGTTTAAATATGTAACAATTGTTCTTTATGTTTGCACTGTTTAATTGCAAATCTAAATAACAGGGAAAATACGTAAAAATGACTTCTTCATATATCAAAATTGCATTAAATTAGAGATCAACTTTTCTTATCAATTCGGTAACTAAACTGTCATGGTCCTAGCAGTGCTTCTCCCTGCCCTTTTGTTTTCCTATCTGTGTAGAAGTCGCTCTTCAGGGGCCCGTTCTTCGTACGTCGCTAACTCACTTAGCTGGATTTGATTGTTGGGGATTTGGCATGATCTTGGATTGCTTGGTTCTTCGACGCTCATCCTGGATTTGCTGTCATAGCAACAGGTGCGTAAGCTTGAACCTGCTCGCGAGCAGGCTTATATCATGTCAACAGGATTAGATCCCAGCTTTCTAAGCGGAGGTGATAGGGGAAATCTTTCGCAGCCATGTCTTGTCCGTTTTTACGAGAAGAACCTGTTGCTGAAGGTGGCAGAATAATTCGAAGAGCTTTTCAATTAATCGGTATTGTGCGAGACAGACAGGATCCATTAATGCAGCGATAATTTTCTTATTGAGAGATATCGATTTTCTCGTGAGGGTGTCATATACATCATTAATTTGTTGGAACCACACGTTAAAAGTTCGACTCGTCGGGAGCTTTAACAACGGCACAAACTGTGTGCATTGCCATGAGATTCTTTGATTGCGAGTGGCACGTTCCTTTACACTATTGGAGATGCGGAAAACTTGGGGAAAGTGCTGTCTCTCGTGCCATTCGCAAAGTGTATCTGGCACTCAAGCAGTTTTAAGGGGGTTTTGTGGTATTTCCAAGCCACTTCAGACCACAGGTTGTTCTTGTATTTCACTTTCACTTGTTCCCATGTTAGTGGCTCCTGAGTATTAAAATACAAGAATATATACTGTAATAAGTGATAGAACCATAACATGGAGCACTTACGCATTTAATTTGTCTGCAACTTTTTTCCAGCCCTCTCTCCTGGCTTTTGCACACTTTGAGGTGTTCCCTGGCGTTTTAATTAAGTTTTCAAATTCTGTATATCCTTCTAGCAACAACTCTTGCTCTGCAGCGGAGAAAAACTGAGCGCGCTTTTTGGCCATGGTGAACAGCCAATAGCAGCGTTGCTGATCAATGTTTCTAATATCGATACATGTCCCCTTTTAAACCAGTGCATGAACGCGCAATTATCTCCGATAACTCAATCCAGCTATACTAATCATAACCGGCAGGTGTGTTCGAAGAACCCAATTAGCCAGATCATGATTAGGCCGATGATATTATCCTGGATGTCTCATTTGATCTCGGATGTTTTAAGCAACGTACGAAGAACGGGCCCCTGGTGTTGTGTGTTGTATTATGTCTAACTATGTTACCTTGTACTTTGTGATGACCTGCCGGGGACTACTTTTTAATTCTGGAATATTTACATTGCTGAAAAGCTTTGACGTCCATTGATATGCACTGTCCCTTTTAAATAAATAATTAAAAAAAAAAAGGTGTGGCATCCTCTCCTTCCCCTGCTGTCTATCCCCACATATACACCTACATAACTCAGTCCAGTAATCAGCAACAGCAGTACTTTGACCCTGACTCAGCACTCCTGTATTTGCCAGATTATCAGAATACTAAACATGGTACTACGCAATGGCCAGCTCAGTGTTTTTGTGTATTTTCTGTTCTCTGAATGTACATCTGTGACTAAACCCTCTGTTGTCCATGTGCTCAGATTCATCGGTTCTCTGTGGTCCTTGCCTCCTTGTCTGACTCTGTACCCACTATGCTGTACCACCAGTAACTACCAGCTCTGATTTCTACTTCTCAATCCAGCATCAATGACTGCTCACATTATTATAATAAAAGTGCTTGTTGAACTTGACAGTCTTGAGTTGAGTCGGGCTCTAGGGTTCAGAAATCTCTCTAACTTCAACACTATAGGTCTGACCGTGTGTGGGTGTGGTAACTTGACTAACTTGTTTTCTGTAAAACTTTCATAAAATGGAGGAGTTATATAAAACAGGTAGGCTGTAAAATAACAACATCTATGAGTAAACTGTATTTATTAAATTAATTAACTTTCTGGTTCTGTTTAACCAGTGAAATCTGAAATGGCGGCTTTGATTTCTCATTTTTAGCCTCTTTTCACTGGCTTCCACGTTGTTTTATATTTTAAGAATTCTGTCATTACTTTTAGGGCTCCTCAAGGCCTCAATATTTAATCCTGACTGCTGATGTCAGTTAAGTTTCTGCACATTACCAACATAAAGCATTTACTGTATTTGTTTTATAATTTTTAGTTGACTTAATGTACCTGCTGAAAGCTTTGCGCTTATTGACACTGTATGTTTTCTTTGTATTTAATCCTTAAGTATGTGAATTGGGTGAGGCCTGGACAACAACACGTCTGGTAAAATACCTACTATACATGTTCTTCCTCATATCTAAAATGATGACCATGACATCTAAAGAACTTAAACCCATTTCTATGAAATCTTGACAGGGAAAGATTTACATCAAAATTTTGTCCTGTTAAAGTGGTGAAACATGAAGTCTGTGCACAGGATGTCTTTCGTTATTACACAAATATAATTACAAACGCTATAATTGAAAACACCATACAAGTATAAATGGTAGTTCTGAAGAATTGAGAGGGACAAAATATTAAGATGACTTGAATCCCAGCATTATTCCTTTATGAGGATGTAAACAACCTGACGTAGCTGAAAGTCAGCATATAGAACAAAAAAGTGATTATTTCTGTTTGCACCTTATAAAGTGTGACTGGACTCACCAGATGTTGCAGTTGTCAAAGTGTATCTGCCGGAAAACTCAACAGGAAACCAACAAGAAATCTAAATGTAAGGCAAAATAAATAAAAATTAGCTTCTGTATATTAAAAAATACATTAAAGAGACAATGTTCTCACTAATTCAGTAACTGAACATCTGTGTGTGTGTGTGTGTGTGTGTGTGTGTGTGTGTGTGTGTGTGTGTGTGTGGATTAACTGGACTAACCTGTTTTCTGTAAAATAGAGGACTTATATAAAACATGTGAAACATGTAAGCTGAAAGATGTAGTTAACTTGAAATAAAGGTGGACAATGTTCCTGTAAAAGTTATAAAACCAAATTTGACTAACTTTGGCTTTAATTAGAGTTACATAAATACTCTTTCTCGCTACATTTAACCACTGAACTCTGACATGTTTTGTCCTGTTTTAGCCTCTTGAAACAGGCACCCAGTATGTTTTAGAACAGAATTTAAGATTTTACTGGTTACTTTTAAGGTCACTTCATGGCCCCTCTCCCTGCTGTATCTCTGACCTCTTAGTCCCATACATATATACTGAGATCCTTGGGAAAGTCTGTTGCTGAAAATTAAAGGAAAGCTAAGTCAGTGATCTCATTTAAGCTTGTTAAAACTAATTTTTATTCATCATAGGGACTTTCCAGATTTTACACAGGTTTAAATGTTCTTTGGACTGGAAAAAATTTTCTTGTCTTTTTCTGTTCTCTTTTTTTTCTGCTATTTAAGTGAAGCTCCTTGCAAGGTGGGTTTTCAGTCAAAGAACTGAAAATCATCAGTTTTCTTGTAGACTGTTTGATACGAGTACATTTCTGCTGAACACCTGAACGCATTTTCCTGAAATACACAGTTAAGTATCTGAAACTGTGTTTTTCGTTCTGTCACTACATATATTAAGTTTTAGTTGGGTTCACTCACCTGAAAGTCTTGCTGTCTTCACACCAAGATGATTAAAGAGATTAAAGTGAAAGTAAAGAAGGTCCAAGAAAAAAAGCAAGACGTCAGAAAAGGATCACATGATCAGATGTTTCTAAATATTTCATAAAGGACAAAAGAAACGTGTTTTTACATGTGAATGACTCTCAAAAGGTAAGCTATATTTAAAATAAAGGTTGATAAAATACATTTGTATTTATAAAATATGATTTTTGAACTCATCTCTCAACATATTTTAAATAGTGTGAAATGAGTTTCAAACTATTTTTCAACATTTTTATTTATTTGAAGTTATTCAAATTTAATGTCCATTTACTTCACAACATGACAGATTTGTTTGCCTTTCATTAAGTATTGATTCATAAGTTCACTGTTATTCTATGCTGATGCAGCTTTTGCCTACCAAAATACAGTATGTCATCATTGTAATATTGGCCCAGTGTTGGAAGGAGACAGGGATTACAGTAAGCTTCACTTGGTGGTTTATGTTTTTATTTTATTTTATTGTGGCCTCAAGTCAAGTGCAAAGTATATAGCAAATGAAGATTCTTTTACTTTATTTTTGTTGTTACATTGCCTGCTTTGTAGTTAAATCATGTATATTGTGTGTCTACATTTTTAATTCAAGTTGTTTTATGTCTTATGTCTGGCTGTAAGATTAGCTAGTTATACAAATGTTACAACCTACCCCAAGAATGTTTATTTGTATTTATATATTTTCCTTGAATTTCAGAATGTAGCCATGTTACTGCACTGTCGCCCGGAGTGGAAGTGGCTTGAGGAGCAGGCTTACCAAACCACTGAAAGATTGTAGTTTGCTTTCTCTTTTCTCTAACAAGACCATTTTTGTTGGAATATAATCGATCGGTGGAGGCTTCATAGGTGAGTCGCGTCAGTTTTTCTTGTACTGGTTTGACTGACAGAAGCTGAAGCGCTGATTTACCTGCTGTGGTGATTGTATCTTGGAATTGTTTGCATTAGTTGAATCACGAGGATTTTTGCTTTCAAATGGTTTGTCATATGAGCATGAAGTTCACATAGCAGCTGTGTGTACATACCAAAAGCTGCCGCAAGGACCTGACGTTCCCGTGGGAGGGCCGTTGGAATGTGAAGAGGTTAAATCTTTAAATGTCAATCACTGAGAGACAAAGTTCACAAACTAGAAAGTGAATTGAAACATTGTATCCTTTACACTTCACAATTTAATGACCATAAAATGACATTTTTCAGACAACTACCAAACATACAGACTTCCATGTTAGTATTTAGTTATGTGTCTTCAGTTATTCCTGCTCCTACAAAACAGTCCCTCAAGCCTAATCAGGAGCTACTTCTTACACTGATAAAGATGCCTCTTTTGGGATTCATCAGTCAACAGTATCACAAATCTTTCACTGTTGGAAACAGGTAATGGAAAGCAGACTTTATCTCTTAATATTGTGGCTACAAAGAGAAGACTTAAGACACAGCTTACTTCTTTGAGGTGTGCATAGAGCGTCCTTCAGATTTAAAAGCTCGAGCTTAAACATGGAGCAACTACAAACAAAACACTATTAAATTTGTTATTTTAATCACACCACAAGGAAGCAGCTCTTTTCACTTGAAGAATCAGCTTAGTAGCAAAGAAATTGAATCTTCTTGAGAAATTTCTTGTGTGAGAATCCATGTTGAAAGAGTGTAGAGGCAGAAATACACCATTCTGGGCTCAACACTGCAGGTAAGCCTCATTAGAGTGGAACAAAATGGCAAAGGTGAGGACAGCCTTATAGACAAGACTGTGTTACCATGTTGTGCTCTGTGTAATGTGTGTGAAACCATTGTGCCTTCAGATTGATGTAAACATCATGTACAGGCCTGGGTGATATGGCAAAACATGTTATTAAATGTAAAATATAAATGTAAAAACTCATACAAAAACTCATGTAAATTTTTATTAAAATAACCCATGAGATTTTGACTCTGATACTAACAATCTCTCAAAACTGAGATACTTTGACCTTAGAAATGATTTTCATCAAAAAGACGATGGGAAAATGTGGTACGTTTTGTAAATACTTATTTTTCAGTGTATAAAGTATTTTCACAGTATTTTTTAGTATTTTCACAATTTCTAGACAACTACATTCCATATACAACATAAGACTAACAGATAACAATAAAAAGACAACACAGAAAACTCTAAAACCTTCACAAGCTGCTCCTTCAAATGTGAGGTAGAAACACCAGATAACAGCACACAAGCAAGAGTCAGTAATTTGTGACTTCATGTTCAGTAGCAGGGACGTGCACAGACATTTGGTGTCTTTAACTCAATAAGAGTGACTTTCGGAAGCAGCAGTCTGGTAAACTTGTGTTCTCCTCTCTGAAATTCTGATGTGAGCAGGTTCATGTGTAGCTGCAGTGAGTCACAGACTACGTCTGTTTTGTCTTGGTTGCTTGCCAGACTGTGACTGAAACATATGAGTGAAATACAACTACTTATTACCTTTGATAAATGCTGATAGGGAACAATGTTTAGAAACTGCAGCATGGAAATGATAACTACATCATGAGTGAACATGCGCTCATACATGAGCGTACGAAATGAAACTCCAGCTGGGTGGTGCTACAGTCTGCAGCCGGACTTTATTGCATTCCAGCAGCAACATTAGTTGGACCAGTCCAGACAACACACCGATGTGAGGGCGCTCCTCATAGGGCCGCATTTAAAACAAGACAGAGATTATCTGTCTCTCAGTGAAGGTTTAGTTACAACTCTGGACTAATGCAAGGTGGAAAGCAGCAATAAAATGCCAATTAAACATCACTTATTCAGTCAAGTCATAGTATAAATTAGAGCTGGACAATAAAACAATAGCCTAACAATGATTATCACAGTATAACTTTCCTCAATAACAATGTAACAAATGTTCAATAAATATTCAATAAATCTTTGATCCTATTCATTTGAATCATGACCAAATTAGCACTTTTTCTACTGAGATATTGATTTTATTGAGTAAAAAAGATTTAACTTCATTTTACTCATGCATATTTGTTTAAAAAAGTTTTAACATAATTGTTTTGACAGCTCTACCTCAGATTTGTGAAGTGATTTTCATGTTCTCGCCATAAGAATAGTTTAAATCTAATTCACTATCTGGTTTCTTCAGCTTTCACTAAGGAGCAAAAATCAGCCTTTAAACTCGATAGAAGTAATGATTTGACATTTATTCTAATAATTATCAATATCAAATGATAGGAATTTTTTATTGTGATAACATTTTTGGTCATACCGCCCAGCCCCTGTATAAATAATATTTTAGTTTTCAAAATGTTAAAGGAAACCTGGGATCCAGTTTGAAAGGGCCTGATGTAGCTGATAACATTAATATCTGGCAAGTATTGATATATATTATTTAATAAAGGGGTTATGCTTAAATTTGTCAGTAGAGTAGACACTTGATCATAAGCCAGTACGACCACAGTTGATCCAAATACCAGCACAGTCTTAACAGACTTAATGATGATTTTTCTAGAAGAGGTTTCCATTCAGGCTTGAGGTAGCAGTGCCAGGCGTGACTATGCAGCAGTGGCAAATTGTCAACATGGCTCACAGGTAACAGCATACATAAAATAGGTATTTGTGCCAATGCTTGCAGTCAGATCCTTTTCTGACATGACCAATATTAATGTGCTAAGCAAGGGGGGCTGGTAAGGCACATACCAACACATTTCATACACTTCAATCAAAAATAAATCAAAAATTTACATAAGGGAGGTGGGGGCCTGTGCCCCAGTAGAGCTTATCTAGCAACGCCCCTGCCCTAGCGGTTTAGGATAGCCACCTTTCAGAGCCACAGGGACAAAGTCTTTGGAGTTCACCGAAGCTCTTGGATTTCCATGCTTGAGCTTTCTACTCTGTTCTGGGACATGTCATATCAATAGAAGACAGTTCAGAGCAGGATATTTTACATTTATTCATTTAGCTGACGCTTTTATCCAAAGCGACTTACAATTGCTATACATATCAGAGGTCGCACGCCTCTGGAGCAAGTAGGGGTTAAGTGTCTTGCAAGTAGGGGTTAAGGGTCTTGCTCAGGGACACAGTGGGGATTGAACCCGGGTCTCTCACACCAAAGGCAGGCGTCTTAACCATTGCGCCATCCCACCATCTTTGTTTGTATTGGCTAAAGCCACTGACATGTCTGTAGTGAGGATGCCCAATGCACACCATGCCCTTCATTACCATAACTGCAAACATCTAAGCTGCTACATGCGAACAAGCCCTACAAGTCCTGCCACACATGTACAATGAGCTGTCAAAGCTGTCCCTGTCTTCTCTGTAGCTATCCAAGGATTCATTGGGGGTGCGAGCATTCACTGGCAGTCTTTCACCTGCACAAATATTGCTAAATGGCATTAGTGAGTGTCAGTATTAGCAAACAAAGCAGGTTTAACTTTAGCTAACTTAGCTACAGTTTTCTAAATGAAAGTTCAAACAAGTAACGTTACACAAACGACCACAACATCCATAACTTGGATTCCTGGCCACATCTCAATGTCCATGGACCACTGATTCTTCGGAAAGCTGTAAGGATCACTGTCGAGTCCAACTGTCTTTAATTGTGATAATTGTGTTACTCCCGTTTTCCATGGTTCCGCTGCTAATCGCTACCATGTTAACGGGGGTTTTGCCACTCAGTCCATCAAGGGGGGGCGAGCTCAGAAGGGGAAGTGACATCTGTGCATACCCTCTATCAGTGTCTTTGCTAGTAACAGTGCTAACAAGGCAGAAACATGCAGTTTAAAGTGACATTTTTACAATACAATTTTTAGTTGTTTTATTTTTAACCATTTAACCACCACCACCTTAACCATTTTAACAGCAAGAAGGGCTAGGGCCAGTATCTGGCAAAAGCGATGTACAGTGAAGGAATCTTAACAGGGAGCAGCTGTCTGCAATGATCCCATGCTGCTTCAGGATGTCACCAAACTACATATTTTGTCATTGTTTTGATGTGAGAGACCAGCAGCCATTGGAAAAGACAGAATGTTCATTTAAGCTCTTGAATAACTGTCCACATTCCACTACTGGGCGTGTGTGTGTGTGTGTGTGTGTGTGTGTGTGTGTTGGGAGGTTGGGGTGCATACAGTTTTGAAAATAAAGAAACAAGAGTCAGACTGATATGTCTACAATGCAGCAGAACCAGAAGTATTAGTTAGAAATCGACATAAAAATAAAAAGTCAACCGTGACTAAAAAACAGGACATATTCTTTCATCACCTGAGTGTTATCTAGACTAAAAACAGGAGCTGCAGTCGCCGTGATGTCGCAGCAGCTGGGTTTAACCTAAAAACATAAAGAGGGTTAATAGTCACTTACTGAGAATGTTTTTGTTAAAGCTATTTTCTGCTGTTTTCATCCAGTCACTTGTGTGCATTTGTGTGGGTTTTTTTTGTTCATGGTTAACAGACTAGTATATGACAGTATATTGTGTTTGTACCTTTATCCTATGCTGTGTGACTAAATATTTCAGCTGCTCTTGTCTGATGAAGTAGAGACCGGATGAGTTTACAGACCGTAATCAAAATATTATGTTATTTTTTCATCCCCCTTGGTTTATACTTAAATTACATAATATTACTCTGTTTTGACTGAAATGTGATTGTGAAGTGTTTGCAGTAATAAAACACTTGTTGTCTCAATCAGGAAAGGTGTGGCAGTTTGCATGCAACATGTTTAAAGAACATAGATCAATCATTGACAAGACATTTTGAGAAAGATGGCAGACGGTTTATTGGTATAAAAATCTATTCAGTTCAGGGAAAAGGTGGAACTATAATTTAATAGACAAAAGCGCCTCTAAAAATAGAATAGAATAGAGGCACAGCCAGTTCAACAGGCTTCATCTGGTCTCTGTCAGACAAACATAACAACCCACCCTCCTGAAACATTCAGTTCACATACCTGAAAGTCAAAGTATGTGTTATGTTTGAAGAATTACATGAGTGTGCTTATGCATGTCTTGAATCATCTCATATGGTGTGTTTATCAGAGTTGATCTCCGCCTATATTAAAACTACTGAAAATGCTCTTTTAGTACACTGGTCATGCGCGGGCCGGTGTAAACATGAAACATATGGTCTATTCTGTAGTTATAGAAGATTTGGCGAAATAATAAAGTAATGCAGATGAAGAATTGCACAAGATTTTTTTTTTTTTTTTGCACGGACCAATAATGAGCTGGGGTTGTTACTGAATGTAACATGGGAGTTAAAAGAGGCTGTGGTGGTGGAAAACAGACTGGGAGTTGCCGCAAAGTAAATTGCGACATGCACAGGAACTTACAAGTATAGGCTATAAGTGTTATTTGCACGGTACAAAATATTTAAATAAAAATACTTAATCAAGAACTCAGCTCAGTATTACGTAGTATTGTGTTGTTTGCTGCTTTGCATGACTTATAAGACCTAATCAGAGCCAAATGTGAGTGTCTGCGTCCTGGAGTTTTAAGACAAAAATGGGGGTCGGCAGCGTTTTCAAACTTCGCCATTTTGTTTTCGCCATTTTAGTCTAGAAGGGAGGTGCAAATGTAGCAAGGGGTCTCCGTTTTAAAATTAAAAGCAGTAGCGTGGATGGGGCCTATAAGGTCTAAGGCCTGAATCCGCCTGTGGCGCTTTATGGCTGCGCCGTGGGTGCCGGAGCTAATGGCGGTCATTCTACTCAATTCTCCACTGATAGCCTACTGCAAGTGAAGTGATGCCAGGCTGAGGGTGGAACTAAGCCAAGGCGCAACTTTAACGCGCTGTAACCAGAGTCAGTGGACTTCAGCAGTAACTCTACATCCATTCTTCTACGTTTCTGTTTTAAAATAGAGTATCAGAACTGATCTCCCTCTATATTAAAACTGCAATCGCACATCACATTTCCATTTACATATAGTGGGTATGCTATATGGTGGTATACTGCTAGCACCAGTAGTTTGGCAGTTTGCCTTCAGCTCAGGGTTATATTTTTTCAGTGATTATATTTGTTTAAAGAACAGATTATAGACGATACATTTCGAGAAAGATGACGGACGCTCGTCTTGGCCAAAAAAATATTTTTCACCTTCGTTAGCAGTTTATTGTTATGAAATCTATTCAGTTCAGGGATAAGGTGGAACTGTGTCATTGTATTGAGGACAAAGGCGCCTCTAAAGATAGTAGAGGCACACCTAGTTCAATACGCTTCATCTGGTCTCTGTCAGACAAACATAACAACCCACCCTCCTGAAACATTCAGTTCACAAGTCTGTACGACTCCTACCCAGTACACAGGCCTCCTGCTTCTTTGTAGTCTTGTTGGTGCTAATTAGCCGTGTGTTAGCATGCTCTTGTCCACAATTTTGAATCCACGGTAAAGTGGTGTCATTCCCACATAATCCATTCACTTCCACATTCACTTCTAACCTTTGGATCTTGGTTTCCAGCACAGTAACTTTGTGTAGAAGTTTGCAGAAGTCGTCCGTGGAGAAGGGGGGCATCTTGTTGCTAATTAGCATTAGCTATAGCTCCAGTCACTGCGGTACAGGCTAGTGCTATTGATAGGCCGCACTCGCTTAGCACTAAGATCATAAAAGTATGGCAGGAGCCTACTTTACCTGAGGGTCCCAGTGATTTAAAAGTACCCAAGAGCTGCTGACTTCTAGCAGGGGAAAAAGAGAGTTTAAGCAAAAGAATGCAAGGAGAGGCAAGAGCGTCTGCACTGTATGCCTTTTTTCAGAAAATAAAACTTTGTTTTAAAGCTGTCACGGTGTGGTGGAGGCAGAAGAAGAGGAAGAGGAGGAGGAGGAGTCTAACGTTCCAATTCAGACGTTTTCTAATAAAGTAACTCCAAAAGGTGCAGACAGGCAAGATGGACACACACTAAAGAAGACTACAGAGAAGAACGGCCAAAGACTGAACTGAACTGAAGGAACTAAACACAGATGAACATTGATTAACAGAACACAGGTGGAACGGATGATGATGATGGTAATTAACTAAACACAGGTGATGCAGATGAACTAATTGACAGAAACCAAGGAAACAGATGAGTGGCTGGAAGGAAGACGTGACTAGGGGTGAATGTGACAACATTACACATTTCAAGCACTTTTACATTTTTATTGCATTAAATTACATTAAACTCTATATAAATTAATTATTTATCAAACGACTGTTTTCCAGAACAGCTGTGGGGAGGTTGCTATACATTCATGTCAATAAAGTTAAGCCAACCCCATAACCTAGAACATGGGTTATTCTTTGAAAAATAACCCAGAAACCTTAACAACCCAGGAATTGGGTCAAAATATAAGCCAGAAAAAACAGAATATGGTTACTCATAATTTTAACCCAACACGACTAACCCAGAAAATGGGTTGAAGAAATAACCCAGGAGTTTTTAGTGTGTAACAACAACCTTTTTTTTTATTTAGAAACCAACAACTTTTTTCCATTTCTAATACGCTACTTCATCACTAAATACTGAGGCGAGAAATCTGTTATGGCAGAAAATTACATTTAATATTTCATATATGATCTTTATTATTATTATTATTATTATTATTATTATTATTATTATTATTATTATTATTGTGTTTTTTATCCTTAACCTTTCCTCTCCTATCCTCCTTATGTTGGTCTGTCCACATTTACTTGTGTTTAGGTCAGAGCTGTGAGAGTGTTTTGGTGTTTTCCTCTCTTGTTGTTCCTCTCCTCTCCTTGAATGTTCGTTCAAGGTTGAGAGAGGATCTCTGTTCCCCAAAACACAGAAACCTAGATTGTGTAAATGATGATGCATGGCTTTGCTCAGTGCCAGACGCCCGAAGCTGCCCTGGGCGGCAGGTCTCTGGACCAGCTGTTAACGTTTTATTGTACTTCTCTGTTTATTCTCTTTTATTAATACATTTTTCAAAGGGAACTGGTTGTTACTCAATTATTTGCTTAATCCATCACCAGCAAGATAGCATTTCCACCACAAAACCAACTGTGTAGATTTGAATATCTGCAGTGTAACGAAAACTGATGGCGAATCGAAAATGTGCTCAAACGTTTTTCGGGGTTTAAAAAAAAAATAAAATAAAAATTACAGTAGCATGAAAGGGTACTGTCATTGCTTCATTCTTGTCATTATTATGAACATATTAATTATATTATTAGTGTAGTATACTATATAATTATAGTATAGTAATTTACAATGATTACTATGTTGACACTATTTGATGTGGAGGTCTTTCTGCCGAGTTGCTGAAATAAATGTCATCACGTTTTGAGCATAATGGACTCTGGGACGAAATATATGTGGAAGTTCAACTTCCTTCAGCTTCCATCACGTTTGTTTGTGGGCTGCAGCTGGACCCTTCTCATGAGATTGGCAGTTGAATCATGCTCCACCCCTCGAAGCATTTAATCTCCGACTACTCGGGGTTAGCCCTATTAGTTTCTATGATTAACTTTCTAACTTTGTGGTTAAATCCAAACAGATAGTAGATAGAGTAGTAGATAGTAGAATCTCTGAAACTGACTTCAGATCAGTACTTAATGTTAGAGTGCCACCTGCTGGACAAAACACTGTCAACACACAAGAAGATCAGAGTGATCATACAGGGGGTGGACACAATATAACAAAAACATTATCCTTATCGGTTATCTTATGGATTCTCATTTGGTGAGGGAATAAGTACAAATTTGTTTGTATTAACTCGCTTTAATTTCTGATCAGAAGACATATCACAGAGTATACACAAATTATGTGTAACAACCTCAGAACAAATCTAAAAGTAGGTGAGCTACTTCTCAAAGTAAAGTCCAGGCTAGGCTAGGCTAAAGTCCCCTTAGCCTAGGGCAGTGTTTCTCAACCAGTATCCCATGGCACGCTAGTGTGTGTCTTGAAAGACTATTAAGAGTGTTTCAGGATTAGAAAATTGGCCAGAATCCTTGGCCAGACATCTTTAAGTCATTTAGTAATTGTTAATTAATAAATGGTTTGATTGCAAAGTATCATGCTGATGGTCCCAATTAGCTCTTCAGTTCCCCTCTACCTTATAACCTCAATGCCCTTTACTACTACAATTCTTTTTTTGTACTGCAAGTAACAAGGCAATGATGGGGGTTTTTTTGTTTTTTTTTTCATTTTGGACATTAAGACTTAAAGGTAGCATTATAACAAACACTAACTAAGATCAGACGTTTTGCACGCTTCACAATTGTGTTTATTTAATTTGTTATGAAATCTTCACATTTTAAATATCATGAAAAAATATATATTATCCAGTGTGTCAAAGAGGTTGCACAGTTACACATTCTGATAAACAATCTCACTTTTGTACAACTGAAAATAACAGCAACACCGAAATGACTTGTTTATACTAGAGATGCTAATTTCATAAAAAGTGGTGAAAATTTTTACCACCTTACTGACTTTAATACATGGTCATTTTTATTTTTTTTAACTTAGGTTGTTACCAATTTACCCTTAGCTTAAAATAAAGAACATGTTTTGATATATAAAATTCCAGAAGCCGTAGCAATGTTCATGAGCTTTTTTTTTCTTCGATAGAACTTCCAAAAACATAGTTTCTTTTAACTTATCTGAACAGTTAATAACATCTCTGCAAGATCTCTGCTGACGGTAGAGAAGCACCTCAAAAGCCAGAATGAATTAACCTTCATGTATACAGGTGTGAGACATTGACATAATGTTACTGTCGGCCCTTTCTCTTAGGCAGGAATGACCAAGTTAACAAACGTTAGCTAACCTTACCACTAAGGTTATATCCTTAAAGTTGATGTTAATTACTTTAAACTAAATGTCACCCAGTACATAATTGTGCCTTGTAATTTTATTTTATTTCCATTAATTGCTTTATTTTCCAATATTATTTTCTGGTTGGAACAACAATCTGTCAGTTAAAGTCACTCTGTTCAGTAATGTTTCCTATTGGTTATATCAGGCAAGGAAGGCTTCTGATTGGTTAGGGTAGATAAGTCGCACCCCTCCATGAGAGAGGCAGTAAGAGCTGACAAGTGTTACATAACGTTTGGTAATTGTGGTAAATAATTCTGTTATGAGCACAAGTATGCACAGAGACGACAGCTGTGGGTAGGGATAGCGACCGTAAATTTTTTATTGATATTGATACCATCTTGGGGATGTAATAGAATTGCACAACAGTTCAGATGAATCATAGTGTGTTCTCCAGACATGACACATCTTTGAAAGCTTTTGAAGCAGTCTTGTAACGTCAAGTGAAGGACTGAGGTCTTACATCAGGATATTTCAGTAGCAGATGAAAATATTTGCCTTTTGGATCCCAGATTTGTTAACACAGTGTGTTAGTGTTTATACCTAGATAATAGGGCTGGACGATATGGCCAAAAATGTTATCACGATAAAAAGTTTCTTATCTTTCAATATTAATAATAATCATGATAAGTATCAAATCGTTGTATCTACTGAGTTTAAAGGATGTTTTTTGCTCCTCAGTGAAAGTTGAAGAAACCTGATGGTTAATTGTGGTTTAAACTTTTCTTTATGGTCAGAACATGACAAACATTTGATTCAAACATTTGAACAGTGAATCACTTCACAAATCACAAATCTGAGGGAGAACATTCAAAACATTTATGATAAAACAAATATGCAAGAGTAAAATTAAGAAAAAACTTTTTTCTGTCCTTTTCCCTCAACAAATTAAACATCTTAGTAAAAAACTCTTTTTATTGTATATTTTTTGTACATTTGTTATATTGTTATTGAAAAACGTTATATCATGATTGTCATGGAAAATTACATTCCTGGTGAGAGGTTAGGCAAATAATTGAGTTACAACCGTTGTCTTTGAAGAATTTATTTTACAAAAGAGAATAAACAGAGAAGTACTACACAAAATCTGCTGGACCAGAGGTTCTGTCTCCTAAGACAGTCACTAACGCCTGGCCCAAAACAAAGGGGGGATAGTCATTTACACAGCCTGGGTATCTATGTTTTGGGGAAATAAAAACATCCTCTGCCTGCTGATTGAGAATAATAATAAAAGAAACATGTTGAAGCTTAAGCAATGTATAAGACATAATAATAACAGAAAAATAGCACTATTATAAGTAAAATTTATTCATTTAGCTGACGCTTTTATCCAAAGCAACTTACAATTCCTATGCATGTCAGAGGACGCACGTTAGGTGTCTTGATCAGGCACACAATGGTTTATGGGTCACAGTGGGATTGAACCCACTTTCTCCCAGTCTCTTTTTGTTTTTTATGTTGGCACAGTGCTCAATTTTAACATGTACAAGACTGAGACAGACTGAACAGATATTCTTTAAGCAATTGCCAAGTACTGAGTTTTTTCTGCTCTGTATTCTGTCAAAGAATGTTATTCTTTGTGTATATTATTGTGCTGTGGTATCAAATTAATTAATTAAATGAATAAATTGACAATAAAACAGTGACATCCATCTGGTCATTAGTAAATTAATATAGAAAGAGAAGAAAATAATAATATGCTTGAAATAAGAAACTCTTACTTTCACACAGCATTTTTGTACTTGTAGTGTTTATTAAAACAGCTTATTGTGGTAATTATTTCAAGGATTAAGTTACTTAGAACCAGCAAAACAATCTCAGTAACAAGATCTTAATAAGATATTTAAGGACAAAAAAACTTGAAACAAGTAAAATTCTCTAACATAAAAGCTGGTAAGCGGAAATATCTTGTCAGCCAAAAACAAGTATATTTTGCTTTCAATTAAGATTAATCTTACTTAGATTTTAGTGGCAAACAAGACGAAGCAGTGGGAGAGCAACAAGGGAACAGCAGTTACCAGAGACCTATCAGGACGTGGCCTGACCTATTCAGACAGAGGCAGCAGCGACAGAGAAGAGAGTACTGTAGCAGCCAGTGTCCGCCAACGCGACTTTACTCAGGCCTTGGCGGACAGTGTAACTGTTGCCCTGGAGATCCATGAGTAAGAGTTTTATTTCAATTGGCTGGCCCAGATTGGACCTGGACCAGAGTGGCTGTAGAGGTGGGATTGCAGGACCTAGGCTAACTTGAATGAGAACACACTACTTGCCGGTGCTTCTCTAATTGCAGGGGCGGTGGTGCTGGAGTGGCCTGCGGTGGTGAAAGTGTGCGACTGGTGTACTGAGCGAGTGAATGTTGCTCCACTGCTGAGAGCTGCCGCACTATTCTTAATCCCCCTTTTAGTATAGTTCCCTTTTTAACATTGTGCTAGCACCATATTGATTTTAGATAGGCCTTTTTAAATTATATATTTTAGTTTATATTGTATAAAAATTGTCAGATTTATTTTAGCTCAGTGTGGTTTCCGCTCTTCTCCAACTCTGATTTTAAAAGAACCTGTGCACTTTTGAGTCCTAGGGCTGAAGGTAATCTCTAGGTGGTGTTGTCCACATTTCTTTTAAAATATATTTTATCCAAATCTTTTACTTGAGAATTTTACTTTTATTCAGAACGGCCAAGGCCAAATTGTTTTTAATCTGGGCAGGTGGCTTCAGGCAGAATCCCCGTACTGGCCACAACATATTCAAAAATACATTCACCAAAAGTGCTTCTTTTTACCAGCGACAGGCTCAGACTGTCAGACCAGGTGTCTGACAGTCTGACATTCAACTCTATTGAATAGAGTTAGTGTAACTCTATTGAATAGAGTTAGTGCGCACGTGACAGTGACAGTTTGGGATCTCAGCAAGATGAGCAAGTGACAGCGATGGAGAAGTTTTTGAGAAGGGAAAATGCAAACAGGGCCCTGGACAAAATTCTGGCCCAGATGAAGACCCAAGTATGAGTGGTCAAAAGAAAAAAGACAAGATGGTGAGCGAAAGGTATCTTTCATTTGGATTTACTTTCACCAGGGATGCGACAGCACAGACTCCGCTGTGCTTGGTGTGTGGTGAGAAGCTATCCAATAGCGCCATGGTGCCAAGCAAGCTTAAACGCCATCTCTAAACGAAACACCCTTTCATTCAAAATAAGCCGATGGACTATTTTGTACGCTTACGTACAAACAATGAGAAACAGGCAACTTTTTTGAAAAAAACCACAAAGGTAAACGAGAGAGCCCTCAAAGCTAGCTACCTTGTTGCTGAACTCGTAGCTAAATCAAAAAAGTCCCACACTGTAGCAGAAACATTAATACTGCCAGCTTGTAGAGCAAATGAGATGCTCGGCCCTGACGCGGCCAAAGAGATAGCTAAAGTGCCTCTCTCAGATAACACAATTGCCAGACGTATTGATGACATGTCTGCGGACATCGAAACTGTTGTTTTCGAAAAGATGCGCATCAGTAAGACATTTGCCTTGCAACTTGATGAGTCGACGGATATTAGTGGACATTGTCAGCTCTTGGCCAACTTGCATTTTGTGGATGGAGAGGCCATTAGAGAAAACTTCCTATTTTGCAAGGCACTGCCAGAAAAATCAACAGGAGAGGAAATATTTCAGGTCACGTCGGAATATCTTGACAAAAGCGGGCTTACGTGGGAAAACTGCACAGGTGTCTGCACCGATGGAGCCGGAGCCATGGTCGGGCGCATCAAAGGCTTCGTAAGTAGGGTCAAAGAAAGAAACCCAGATGTTATTGTTACGCACTGTTTTTTGCACCGTGAGGCCCTCGTTGCAAAGACCTTACCAGCAAATCTAGCTCCTGTGTTGGATGATGTTGTGCGCATAGTGTACTTTGGGAAGACGCAACCTTTGAAATGTCGCTTATTTGCCTGTTTGTGTGAGGAAATGGGAGTGGAACATAAGGTCTTATTGCTCCACACGGAGGTCCGGTGGCTGTCACGTGGCAAAGTGCTGGCCTGTGTGTATGAACTGCGAGAGGAACTTAAAGTATTTATGACAAACGAGAGGTCCGTTTACTCAAAGCTGCTTGCAAGTGATGAGTGGTGTGCAAAGCTGGCATACCTGGCTGATATATTTCATCATCTGAATGAACTGAACACACGGATGCAAGGCCGAAATGAAAACCTGCTTACAAGCACTGATAAAATGAACGGATTCCGTTTAAAGGTGCAACTCTGGCAACAACATGTGCAGCGTGGCAACCTTGAGATGTTCCCGCTCACCGAGAAACTGCATGATGGCAACACTGCTGCAATGTGCGAGGTGATTGGCACACATTTGAAAACTCTCGAGGAGAAGTTGTCATTTTATTTCTCTTCAGCCTTCACAGAATGCCTTGACTGGGTTAGGGACCCATAAAGCTCAGCATCTGTTGCTGGAAAGGACATGACTTTAAAAGAGCAAGAGAAACTCATTGAACTGAAACAAGATCGTGGTTTAAAGCTAAACTTTGCTGATCTTCCTTTGGACAGGTTTTAGTTATCTGTTGCCAAGGAGTTCCCCACTCTGGCCAGCAAAGCTATTTTGACATTTCTCCCATTTTCAACCACATATCTATGTGAGCTGAGCTTCTCAAGCTTGACTGCGATAAAAACAAAAAACAGAGAGAGACTGAGAGCTGTTGAGGAAGAGCTTTGTGGTGTCTTTCTACCATTCCTGCCAGGATATCTATTTTGTGTTCATCGAAACAGGCCCAGGTTTCACACTAAGTGAGTATAAATACATTTAGAAACTATATTATTAACTATAGGCCTATGTATTATGTGTACTGTGTTAGAGTGTCAGTTAGTTAGTTTTGTGTCATATTGGTTGGTGGTGTGCCCCAGGATTTTGTAAATGTAAAAAATGTGCCATGGCTCAAAAAACGTGGAAAATCACTGCTCTGGAATGCAGGAAATTAATCTTACACCCTTGGGCCATGGTATGCATCACAGTGTAGTCCATTTGAATACTATTACAATGAAATCTGTTTCTTTGACGTTTTAGTTATTGAAACCACAAAAAAAACAGAAAAAAGGAAGAGCATTTAAAACTGCCATGTTGATGAGAAATTCTCATGAAAGAAAACACTCTGATGTGCTGTCTTGTCTCACAAGATGCTGTAACAGGTCACTTATTTGTTTTTCATGTGTTTCCTGCAGATTTTTCTTTTCCTCCTCATATTTCACATTCTTCATTTCTTCTTCATGTTTTTTCAGTAATTCATTGATTATTTTCAGATTTTCTTTCTTTTTATTCACACATTTCACTAAGTCACACATTTCACTGTGATGTTTATTCTTCTGAGCTACAAACTTCATTTTGTGTTTCTCTCTGAACTCATTAAACTCTTCAGCTTTCTGTCTGGCCTCCTTTTCATACATCATCTTCATAGTCTCCATTTCTTTCATAAAATTCTCCTCGATGTATTTTCTCTCTTTTTCTTCTCGTTCTCTTCTGAATCTGTCCTCTTCCTTTCTTTGCTTTTCATAATTTTCTCTTTCCTGTTCATATTCTTCCTGAAGCTTTCTAAGTCTTCTTTGTTCCGCCTGTCGTCTCTCTTCTTCTTGTTTTTGTTTTTTCCACAATTCATTTTGTCTTTTCTCCCAGTTCTCTCGTTCTTTTCTCATCTCTTCTCTGCTCTCCTTCAGCTTTCTGTTAATCATTTCCTTTTCTTCTGACTCTGATCTTATATTTTGCTCCATAGCTTCAACCTTTCGTTTCCACTCCTGTCGTTGAATTTCTTCCTGTTGTTTTCTCTTCCTGTCTTCTTCTTCTCTCATTTCCTGTTCTTTCTTTCTCTTCTCACGTTCCTTCTTTATCTTCTCCTCCTTTTCTTTAAGTTCTCTTTCTCTCAGTTTTCTCTCCTTTTCAGTTTCTGCTCTCTGTTCTTCCATTCTTCTTTTCATCTCTTCCATTTCTTCCTCATGTTTTCTTTGAAGCTCCTCCCTCTCTCTCTTCATCTCTTCTTCCTTCTCCTTCAGGATTCTCTCCATTTCTTTCTTTATAGCTGCCTCGGCTTCTTGCAGCATCTCATTGGTGTAGCAGCTGCCTCCATTTTCCTTCACCATGGTGTCAATCTTGGTTATCAGCTCACTGACTTGTGTGCGGTTTTGTTTGTTACGGTTATTAAACACATGGTATCTTCCTCCACAGTCAGAGATCAGCTTCTTAAAGGAATCATCACAGTCCTTTTCAATGTATTTTTCAATGGACGTCTCCTCATCCTCCAGTATATCTCCTCCAGTTAAAAGAATGATGGTGAACTTTTCAGCATTCTTCCCAAAGCCTTCCTTGATGAGTTTTAATGTCCCCTTTTGTTCTGGTGTAAATCTGCCGATCTGTAACACCAACAGGAAGACATGTGGTCCTGGAGCCAGAAGACTGATGCATTTCACCATCTCATCATTAACCTCTTCATGGGACAAAGTTGTGTCAAACAGACCAGGAGTGTCGACCACAACGACCGGACGACCGTCCACTTCACTCTGAGCTTTCTGACAAAGTTTGGTGACTGAAGTTTGACTTGATTTGGCTTCAAAGTCTTTTCTTCCTAGAATGGTGTTTCCTGTAGAGCTCTTTCCACAGCCAGTATTCCCTATCAGCACAATCCTGAGACTCTCTGGGCTCTGCTCCTCATCATCACCTGCAACATCAAAAGAACTGGAGTTACTTTAAATATTCATAATTACTACAAGACTGTGATGTACAACATGGTTCAGGACAAAGAAAACACTCCAAAGTACTTACAAGTGATCTTGTTCTTTTTCATCAGCCTCTGAAGTTTTATGAGCTTTTCCGTTTGTGCACGTGCAAATGTTACAGCTGTATAGCAGGATGGTTTATTTTTAGATTGTCTCATCTGTTCCACCATGTCCAGCAGCTCTGGGATCTGCTGCTTGTCCTTGATGTTGAGAACAACATATCTTCCTCCACAGCTCTGACGGAGCTCCTGGATGTCCTTGTTTTCCTTTACAAAGTTAACAACAGCTGGAGCTTCTGACTCCACAGGAAACAGAATCATGGTGAAGTCATCGACTCGAGAGCTGAATGTGTTCTGGATGGTCTCTAACTCTCTCTTGTCTTCATCAGTGAGGGGACCCACAGGTAGGACCAGGATGAAGGCATGGACGCCCTCAGGATCACAGAGGGAGATACACCTGAGTGATTCCTCCATCACTGCCTCCTGAGGTTTTCCATACAAGGCAGGCAGCTCCACCAGGGAAACCCAACGTCCACACACCTCTCCCTGATGTTTAACACACTCTGATGAGTTGGAGACTGAATGAAACTCTGTCTGAGCTAAAATGGCCTTGGCTGCTGAAGTCTTCCCTGCTCCTCTCCTCCCACACAGAACCAGGTTTAAAGCTGGTTTGATGTGTTCAGATTTTTGTCTCATGATTAAACCTGCATCACGAGCTTCACAGCTGACATGCTCTCCATCGTTCTCCTTTGCAGTTTGACCCAAACGTGTAAACAGTTCTGGAAGTTCAAGTTTCTCCTGTTTCAAGTATCTGTATCTACATTTTCTGATCAGGTCTTTTAATGGAGGCTGTTCCATGTATTTTCCTATCAAACCTGGAACCTCCACTCTGGGTGTTGATATCAGAACCAGTGAATGATCAAATGATCGATCACTGAAGAGTTTCAGGACTCTGCAGAGCCTCAGTTTGTGTTCCTCAGTGAAGTCTTCAGGCTGTAGAACCAGCAGGAACACATGAGGTCCAGGATCAGAGAGTCTCACACAGTTTGTCACATGTTCTGTCAGTTTGTGTTCAGAGATGTTGGGATGCAGCAGATCTGGGGTGTTGATGAGAACTATTTCTTTCTCCTTCAACTCTCCTCTTTCTCTCAGACAGTCGTCTGGTTCTTCCTCAGTGTTGAACTTAGTCTCTCTCAGTATGAAGTTCCCCACTTTTCTCCTCTCAGACCAGCTGTTCCCCAGCAGAACAACCCTCAGCTCAGACACTGAACGGAAAACAGAATTTAAAAAATGCCTCCAAATTTAGAGCTCCAAATTGAAAAAGCTTCTGAGAAAACTAATGAAAAATCACAGCATCATTTTGGACTTTCAATCTATCAATATGCAAACTCCCATTTAATGGTCAGTTTAATTTAACTCACTGTTAGGTGGCAGTAAATCATAGCTGCTGCTGCGCTTCAAGGGTGGAAACACATCTGTTTTGATCATTAAAAAAGAAAAATGTAAACACCATTAATTCTGTAATTCCCTCACATGCAATCTATATTGGGCATGGATACAGATATGAAAAATGGTAAAAAAAAGGTTAAATACATTGGAAGGTTTCATAGATTTAGTTTATTTCCTACTGTTTTTTCCTTATGTGTAGGCTACATTACTGTATGTGGAAGGATAGAGCTTTTATTTTGTTTTTATTTATGTTTTTATTATTATAAATGTATATTAGTTAATTCACCTTTCGCAAAGTGACAGTTTACAGAAGTCCGACCTTTTCTATACTGCAGTTGAACACGTGCTAGAGAGACTTTGGGCAGTAAATTTAATGTTTGTTTAATAGTTCAGCTTAATGTTTAATGTTAATGTTGTTTTTGCATGGCATGTAGGATAGTGTGCAGACAGTGTTAAGTGTTAAGCTTTAGTTATGAATCCATCAAACTTTTGTTGCAGTCCAGTAAATATTGGCTCTGCACTGTTTGACAATAAAATTGAAAAAGTGTGTTAGAAATTTATATAAACGAGATAAAGAGATAAAATTGAAAATGCATTAGGTCACAAAATTCAAACCAATGAAGGACAGTAAATAAAATACCAGTGTATAACTGAAGCAAAACAGAAATCATGATTATATTTAAGTATATGATGAAGAATCTGTAAACCTTAATAATAATGATAAATATCAAGTTACAGCTGTGCTTCTGTGTGAAGCCTCTGATCCAACACATTCTCACTCCCAACTTGTCACATATGGATGCTTGGTCAAGACCCCTTGGCTTTAGCAAGAATAAAAATGCAACATCTGGTTAGACTTTCAAAATAAAACTAGTCGTTAACGTTGTGAAACATTACACAACACAATTTTGCTAGGTTTAGGCTCCATAACTAGGAAGTTTAGGAAAAAGTCGCAGTTTGGCTTAGACTAATGTTACTCACTTAACTTACATAAGTTTAGTAACGTACTTGTGTAAGGTACACAATTTACGTAAGTTACATTACAATATAAACATTTGATGATGATGTGATGACTAGGGAGGAAGAGCGGGTTGTCTGATCCAGGGACGTGCACAGACATTTTTGTGGGCAGGGGCTCAAGTGAAAATTAAATATATTAACACAACTCTGACTTCCCTCCAATTTATTTTAATTTCCTCACACTCATAAAATTTTTTAATACTCAACATTTTTATTTTTCTACAAAATAATCAGTTCACACAGAGACCATGGTCTTCTTTAGTATACACCAGGTTTATCACAGGAACAGGAAACAGCAAAGCAAACTATGCCAAAATGTGCATGTTTTCTATGCTACTAGTTTCAAGTATATATTTAGAATAAATGACATAGTTTTATTAATAATTTGTTTATTTTTCACAAGGCAATAAATCGTTTCACTTCTTTTAGTGTTAGTAGAATACATAACCAGGGTTGGGAGGGTTACTTTAAAAATGAAATCTGGTACAATTACTAATAACTTGTCTAAAAATGTAATCAGTAATGTAATCTAAGTACCAGAAAATAAAAGTAATGTAACCAGATTATTTTTAGTTACTTTGGGATTACTTCCATACCAAATAGGCAAATAAAGACAAGAGAGAATCAAAGATGCATTGTCTGCTCATTGCTCATTAAAATCGATGTTTAGGTATAAATGTTTTTATGATGCTTTGAACTGGGCCTATAGGTCATAAGGTTCTGGCCCATCAATGACAAAAATGTTGTTTTGTAAGTATTCCTGAGAACATTTTATTTTGTGTCATTTCCTGGAAAAATGTTGATGAATCATCCTGCACTGGGGGCCTGTATGAATTTAGTGTCCACTGAAAAGCTTTCTTTATTTTTCTGACGCTGTTGAAAAATAGTGTTTCTGAGACCAGGCACCACTGATGCACAACTTTATTCACTGATGTTGATGAAACTGGATCTTATTTGATGGAAAATATTTGGTTTTCCCGGCTGCTCTGCCTAAACTCTGTGATTTACGAGTTTCCATTATGTAATTAGCTCTGTTAGCCTACAGCTACTGGTCAAATTAGCTTACTCTGCCCGTACTAAGCACAGGAGTGTGTTTTAGGTTTATACCTTTACTAAAGCACTGGAGTGTTTTCAGGCCAGCGGCGGGGGACCTGGTGGGAAATGATTGCGGGGAGCAGTGCCGGGCAAGCGGGCAAGGAAACTGCGCTCAGCAGCCTCACAGTGAACATGACATGAACAGGACCAGCCTCATTAGTTATTTTCTTTATCGTATTCACCTGCAGTGACTTGGCAAATGTGTGCAAATTAGTACATTTTAATTAGTTAAAGCCTAATTTGCATATCAATGTGGTGATTTTGATAATGTTATTAGACACATGTTACTGTGTTCAGCTGTAGTGTCTCCATTAAGTACAGTACATTAGCCTGTATGGCCATGATATCTGTTTTTGAACTTCAGATAACTTATCACATTAGCTCAGCTCATGAGTCACGCATGTTTGCAAGACATAGGCCTTTATATGCCTTTTGTCCAATAAGTGGTAAACTCGAGGCAATGGTAGTCTTTTGTTCATACTACTCGCCTCCACACAAGCCGAGAAAAACACTGCTCGGAGGGTCTGCTGTCTGTCTGTTGAGGTGTTGCAGTGAGACGCAGAGCAAGCGAGAGGGAGAGACAGAAGGCATCAGAACTCGCGAAAGTCTCATCTGTCGATCTGATAGCCTATTTAGATTTTTTCTAGAGGTGGGCATAGATTAATTTTTTAAATCTAGATTAATCTCACTGTAATCTTGAAATTAATCTAGATTAATCTAAATAAAAATGGCTCATTTGAATTCTGCCGAAGCCTTATAAAATATGTGTGCAAACGGGTTTCAAGCCAGGTGGCGCATTAGACCAGGGGCTCATCTCCTGTTTCCAAAATGCATCACAAACTGCTTGAGAAAGCTGTTCTACTATGATAATTGGTGATGAAAATAAATCATGTTTAATAAGATGTACTTGTGTGTAGCGTGTGATGTGCTTTGCGTTTAGGTGGTACTTGAGACAGGAAGAACTCCTACAGTAAACTAATTCCGCATTGCACAAGGTGCAAACAACCTTAGTCTTGTCGGATTTTCCATTGGGAAGCTTCTTAAAATTAAATTTTCCCAGAAGCAAACCCGACGGCTTCAGAAATGTTCGTACACAAAGTGCTGTCCAACAGCTGTCTGTGGACGTGTTGCTACAGTTAGTGTGAGTAAATACCGCACATGCGTTTTTAATCAACCGGTATCAATAACTAACCTGGCTAGTTGTAAACAAACAGCTGGCCGAGCGAGGTTGTTAACTGGAACGCCGTCAACTCGGGTGTGACGTCATTCCCAGCTCCGCCCTCCAAGGTAAATGGAACGCAGCAACAGCTGCATCCATGTTAGCACGTCACGTTTGATGTGGTAATTTCACAGCAGGCAGACACACAGGTTCAAAGACGCGTTCTGTGCAAAAATATCAAGGTGAAAGTCATCATAGCTTGCGTAGTATAGACCCAGCTCCCAACTCAACTTTGAGAATAGATTAACGGCGATATTTTTTTTATCGCCCGATAAGAGTCTCACGTTAACGCAGCACGTAAACGGCGATAACGGCCCACCACTAATTTTTTTATTCAATAAATATATTTGTTTGACAAGGAATCTTTGCAAAAACAAGAATGTATTTATGTATATTTATTTATTTAAAAAAGCACCCCAGAAAAAGGAGACTTTCTCTTGAGGAAGAAAAAGGACAGGTGCTGAAGCCCCTTTTTTGTGTGTGTGCACATGTAACAGATTTTATGTAATATATTCTTCCACTTTCTTTAAGTCATTCATTTATTATCCATGTATCTGTGGGGATTTATTGGCTCAATTTATTCAATGCGCCTGTAATGTTGTTAGTTGATGAGAGACGTGCCCGAGGTGAGTTGCTAAACTCAGCACTGTGTACAAATATCGTGTATTATGCCTGTAAATCTGAACTACGAACACATGTGCACTGTAACTCATAAAAGGTTGATAAGACGAGTTATGAGTGGATTGTTGTAATTTTAAAGTGCTAAAGTGTTAAAGTAACATCAAAATGCATCTTCGAAACCAGCTAGCATCAGTGCTAAAACAACTTGCCCTTCTTTTCTTTTGTGTGCTGTGTGTCAGCTTCGTAAAGCGAGCAAACTGTGTGACTGACCAGTACATATTCTGTTCCTGTCCAGATAATAAACGGCTGCATTGAGAGATAAACACCTCGTACTAAGCATTTCAAATACACAACGCCGAGTCGAGGGATTGATTGAACCAGCCAGTGACAGTGAAGTGCAGTTGAGCGCGGTTACAAGCCTGCCTGGTCTGATCACTGCCTGGGCCTCATATTTCCTGTTTTGTTCAACCTGTTCTCACTCCCAACTCGTCACGCATGTTCAAGTGCCATTTGTAACACACTGGGGATCCCTTTAGCGTCATAGTTCAACGTAGTGGGAAAAGCCCTGTAGATCAGTTTTTGACAGTAAAATCAGGTAATATGATATTTATCAAATAAGACTGATTAAGGAAGTGGGCAGGTGGATGGAGGGCCATCCGGCTCGTGTTGACTGTGAATGAAATGTAATCTACGTTCAATTATGCAGTTGTCATACACTGTTGGGGAATTTGGGTCTCTGTAAATAATATTAAACACAGTACTGTAGATCTGCTTTATTTAAAAAGTGCAATGAGATGCCTTTTGTTATAAACTGAATACATTTGAAATAACACACACATTTACCTAGCCAGGAAAAACTATTGATGTCAAAATTTGTATCTACAGTAAGCTAATTAATCCTCAGTTTCATTGAAAGAATTATCGATATTGTGGTAATGAAATGAGGGTGGGCTATCACCTAGCTAACAACATATAGCTCATTTAAAATAAAATAAATGCTAATTATGAAACTCTGACGGTAGAGTTAAGTGTATTACAGAAGCTAAATAGCTAACTACTGAAATTAACTTAAAGTATCTTCACCAGCATGTGACGAACCAGACTGGAGCAGCTGCACTGTGAGTGATGTTAGCAGACATGTTCAACTAACGTCAAAGTTAGGAAATGGTACGGTCCATTTTAGGGGTGTCTGAACTCATACTTCAGTATTCTTGAATATAAGGCATGAGTATGGGAAATATATTGTGATATTTAAAATACCAGGTAAGAAAGACCCCCCTGAAGTGTTGTTTTTCATTCTTTTGGGGGGTCTAAGCCAGTGGTGTAGTCTAGTTTTTTCTAGTGAGTATACTGTGATTTTTCCCTCCCAGCCTCAAACTCCCCCGTCCCAGCGTCATGTCCCATAAGCACCACTACCATCACTAACAGTATGAATGTACATGTAATAGAGAGGATTCTGAAGGACTGCTTAGGCTGTGTGTTATCAACAATGCAAAGACTTTAACATCCAATGACAGTTACAGGTGGGAAAGGGCGTCACTTTGTGTTCAGACGTGGTGGGGACGTGTTTAGGGTACAGATTAGAGTTGTGACAAAACATTTAGCATATGAGACGTGACAGTCCAGAATATTGAGGTCACGAGATCAAGACTAGAAGATATTTTAATAGTATTTTAAAAATATTCATTGATGAGTACATGATTGGGGGGTCCGGGGGTCCTCCAGAAGATTTTGAGCATTAAACATTTAATTTCCTGCATTCTGGAGACATTTTCTGCACCAATTTATGGTGGAAATGTCTAATGTTTAGTGTTAATCACCATGTAACTCAGCTACATTTAGCCTTAGATGTTATATGAATCTGGTTTTATCATCTGGAAATTTTCAGTGCACATTTCACAGTGCAAGTTTCAACTATTATGAACAATAATGGAAAACTGAGGCTTTTCAGTAGCAGTAATAACACTGAACACAGGCCTATGTTCCTCTCAAGCTCACTTATCTTCCAAAAACTATTGTCAAACGTAAGTTATGTACTTTATCAGCTTAAATGCATCAGCAAGCATCCAGGAACTGCTACTACTGTACACACACACACACACACACACACACACACACACACACACACACACACACACATATCCCGCGTACTAGTAGTAGTTATCCACCACTCCACCACTTTAACGTTAGTTAACTATTTCTAGATTAAAACCAATAGACCAACTATGCAGTTACAGTTCCGTTAATGATAGCGTTAATAGGCCTATATGCTATTTTCATTCAGCAGGTAAGATAACATCAGCCTCATCTGGCTTGTTTTCTGTGTTTCAGTAACTTTAACGTTCGCGTCATCTGCTGCAGCTGCAGGGTCACTCGGTGCGTCAGCAGCATTAGCTCCAAGCTTACGAAAACACTGAAAGAGTTTAGTATGGAGGTAAATTGGTGCCAAAAACATTGAAAATGGACAGACTAAAAGTCTCAAACAGATATTACTTGTAAACACATAACACAATCTACAAATAGATTAAAAATCTGCAAACAAAGTCCTAATGGTCCGCAAATGTAAAACAAGATCTACAAATAGATACAAAATCCTCAAACAGACTCTTCATGATCCACAAATATAAAGCATGATATACAAAAAGATTAAAAATCCACATATAAACACATCATGATTCACAAATAGAAATCATCGACTTGTACTTGAAAACCAGAATTTGAATGAATGCAAAGTGATTTGTCTGTGCATGAGGGTCATTATTTGTTTGTAGATTGTGTTGCATTTATTTTCAAAAGTTTCTCTGTGCTGGAATTCTTTTAAGAACTTGATGGCTTTAATCCAGTTTGTTATTAAATTTGTTATGAACTTTAATTGTGCGTCTCTTCATTATACTCGCAAACAAAGTAGATATTTTTAGTTGTCAAGCACATTGTTTTGCATTATATTCCCATCAAATCTCATGTTTACGCATAGCCTACATTTAACTCATGGATTGGATGGTCTTATGCCCATTCTGCAGGTAAGGGCAAAGTTAAGGGAACGTTCTGTGTGTGTGTGTGGGGGGGGGTGGGTGGGGGGGTGGGGTGCTTAAAAGACTCTCAAGCCTCTCTGGGACAATCTAGTCCATAGTTGAGGGCCCTAGCCATAGTGGTTTTTGATCTGGCCCAGGTCTAAAGTGTAAACATCCTAAATAACCATTTTTTTTAATCATGTTTTCACAAACAGAAAAAAATGGTTTTACAAATCTGAAAGTGGGTTTCTGGCAGCAATAAGGTGTTTGAAAACCTAGTTGAGTCTTTTAAGCACCCCCCCACACAGAACGTCCATTGTATATTAACATTTATTTTACCATTACAGACTACATGGAGATTAAATACAGAAAAAATATATTTACATCCTTGTCAGGTAAAAAAAGCTATATTTTAATGCGATAATCATAAGGTAGATTATAATGCACCTGAATATCTTCTAATACACCTGGAACACAACTGCAAATGTAAAATTGATGAAAAGAAACTGATATACAACAGTTAGTACACAATTTTTGAAAAATATACCAGGTGAATCTCCATGTTTTTGCAACGGTCTCTGTGGACACGAATCACTTACTCTCACGTTACCATCTGAAGACAAAGTGCTGTTATTATCTGTATAATATGTGGACAGAGAGGAGAGTGTTATCCAGACTTACACAGTCTGACTGGACTCACCTGATGCTGCAGACGCCATGATGTCACTCTGCTGGAAACACCAGAGACAAATTAATTTAAAGAGCAAATGCTGCATTTTAAGCTAAAGGACCTAAAGGAAAAATTATTATAATGTAAATTACTTCTTTACAGACCAACATAATTTTTCAGATCAACCTATAGCAGGTCAGCTAATCTTTCACTGACAAAGACCAGGCCTGTGAAGATGCAGATTTAGAAGGCATGCATGGATGAAGAAATGGGGGAGAGGGTCAGTGAATAAAGGAGGAGAGGTGAGGTGGAGAGGTGATGGATGAGGGGGTGAGGGGAAGAGTGAGGGATGGACGCATTCAACACCACCAAGTAGTGCCACAGGCTATCCAGGAGATCACTGATGCCCTGATTCAGATCTGGGAGGAAATCCCCAGGACACCATCCACCGTCTCATCAGAAGCTGTGGGTACAAACACATACCTGGAAGCATTCAGGCTGGCCACCCCCAATCGGGAGGCTCCAGCCAAGACCAACTCCTGTTTAAGTAGCCTGTTAAGACTGCAACTCAGGTCTGTCGGAACGGATTTTCTTGCCTTGGTGCTACATGCCTCAGGGGTCATTTTGTGACCAACATTTTAACATTACAACATGTACTGTAAAGCGTTGATAGGCATTTTTGTAAGTGGCCATAGATTGAGCTCCACACAGATGCCGCTCTTGGACTCTATAGTTTATGTTTAGCCACACTAGCTACAGGAGTGCTGTGTGTTGCGTAAAGTGTTTTAGTTAGAAAGTTTTTTGTTTATGCTTTTATTTTTTCCTTGTAGTTAGAATTGCAATCCTCCTTTTGAGGATCTCCTTTTATTATGTTCCTTTGATGATTTCCACAGCACCCATTGGGACATTTTCTGTTGTAAGTTCTGTTTATCCTGTTTTAAGAAATATCTTTGCAAATTATCAATTCCATCGGGTTTATGTCCCGATGTCCCTAGCACACTGGGATGTAACAGTCACATTATTGCCGTGTTGCTGTGATGAAAGCCAGTAATTTTTTTCCTAATTTTAATAAATTGAAATAAGTCACATAACTGATTATGATTTAAACACTCTTCCATACTACACAGTCATTGTGTTTTTCCTAATAACAGACAGTTGACTTCATGATCAAAATAAAATTAATTTGTGTTCAGTTTAGACTTTCAAATGTTTTACTGTTCTTTGAAACTGAATATACCAGAAACTCCTCTGTCCCAATCAAGCTTACTTGATTTTATATGACTATGCTGGTTAAATTTTGGTCCTGTAGACCTGAGCACTACAATCCCTACATTATTACACAGTGTAGATTTCAACAACCTGAAATTATAGCTGAAGGTCAGCACATAAAACTAAAACTGATTATTTCTGATTGCTCTGTATAAAGTCTGACTGGACTCACCAGATGTTGTCAAAGTTTCTCTGCTGGAATCATCACAGGAAACTCTGGAGAGACCTGCTGAGTTGAGTTTCTCCAGAAACTTCTGCTGAGTTGAGTTTCTCCAGAGACTGGAGAAACTCAAATGGAGAAACTCAACTGGAGAGCAGCAAGTTCTAAAATAAAAGGTGAAATTAGTTAAAATGAGGTTTAAAATACATTAAAAACAGGAGCAACTGTTATAATGTGATCACTAGTGAGTGTGTGTGGATTAACCGGACTAACTTGTTCTCTGTAAAATGGAGGACTTATATAAAACATGCAGGCTGTCAGCTGAAGTTAACTTGAGACGAACAAGGAAATGTTTCTGTAAAAGTAATAAATATGAAACCTTTCAGTTTAACTTTGACTTTATTTAATTAGAGTTATAGAACTCCTCTTTCTGATTCTGTTTACCAGGGAAAACAGAAATGTTTACTATGATTTAGAATCAGATTTAACTTTAAAGGCTCTTCATGATCCCCAGGCAAAAGTCTGTTGTCTGTTTCAGAGGCTGAAAACTAAAGTAGACTGAAAGTTTACTGACCGACGAAATCAGGACGGCTGAGTCAGTGATCTCCTTACAGTTTTTCTCAGTCGCTTTGGTGCATTTTTCACATCATCCCTAACATGTGCAAAATAATAAGTGCATTTCTCAGAACAATTTGTACAAACTGCAATATACAATAGATATGTTTCTAAAGCTAGTCAGTCACTAAAAATCCTTCGTACATCTCTCAAGAGTAAATATTCATGCCAATGATCATGTCAGTGTCATCAGAATGATAAGTCATTGAGTCATTGTTCACGAACAAGGTCATCAAAATGTTTAGGCATATTGTCAATGTAACTGTGTACTTTGACAGTATTACCTGGTGTAAACTTAGGCTACAGTTTGGATGACAGTTACTGTATTGAAAATGCACATGGCTGCACTTCTATGGCATATATCAATTTCAACAGTACTACTTACATATTACTGTATGGGTTATTGATTGAAAGAGACTGGACAGGATTTTGTTTTTCACAGCTTTTACTAGTGCTGCTTTATGAAAGAAAAAAACAAACTAATTTACAGTAATGTGGGGTCCTATGTGGGGGAAAAATGCAGTGATGCATCGCACACTTTCACATAGACAAAAACTATGCGAACACACATTTTACTGTAAAACATACAGTTGGGTGCATGTAAGGTGCAGTATGTATCTGTATAGAGTATTTTTCTGTATGCTGTGTAATACAAGTGGACTACTATAATATGAAGCATTGTAGGAAGTATACAGTATACTGCTTATATACAGTATCAGTGCACTGTACATTGGACTACATACCTGTTCTCTCTTCGAAACGTTTGAACTATTGAGGACACAGTTGATCTCCCAATATTCGGCTGTACCCTTCGACCCGCCTCAGCCATTGTAAGGCCACGATTGACAAAATGGTCTACAATAGTGGTTCTTATGTCATCAGATATGATATGTGCCTATGTCCTCTTCTGCCTCTTCCTCTGTTTTGCCTTCCACCACGCATCCTTGCTCCTCTTCTTCCTCCTCTTGGCTGTTGACCCTGGTCATTTCCTGGTCCATCCATTATTGGAAAATTGCAACTATGTGTTGTGGTCTGTCTATATATAATTGCCAATTGATTATTCATGAGATGCAACTTTGAGCAATTTAGACAACTGGTTGATTGTTGGTTGAACTAACACTTTACATTCCTTCATGAGTGAGGGTCAATTTCACCTGCACGATTCATCAATTCACGTTTTTATACAAAAGGTCTAATAGAATTGTCTAAAACTGTGCTTGACCGTTTATGACAAATATTTCAACAATTTTGCATGCATTGGCTTATGCAAGGAACTAATGCCTAGATGTTTTGAGGGGTAAGACTATTCAACAGAGAACCATCTACTATATTTTGCTCAACATGACATGAGCAATTGAAAATGTGGGAAAAAGCTGACACTTGTACATTATCAATTGCAATGTGTACAAAAGCAATTGCAAATTGTTCAAAGGAATAAGAAATTGCTTTAATGTTGTGCACAAGTGACTAGATGATTTGGAATTTGTACGAGTAGTATCAAGAATTGCACTTTTGATCTAAGAAATGCACCAAAGCGACTGAGAAAAACTTACTTTCATTTAGTTATCACAGAGCCTTTCCTGATTTTAGGGAGTTTACTGGAATTTTCTGTCTGTTTTAGTTTTGCTGCCTTTGAAGCACTTTGTAATGTTGAAAAGTACAGGTCAAAGTACAGAAAATCTGACTGTTTGATAGCTGTATGTTTCTGCTGAACACCTGAACACATTTTTCTGAAGTCACAGTTAATTATCTCAAACTGACGCTGTGTCAGATCATATTTCTGTCTGTCAGTATTTATATTTTATATGAATATATGAAGTTTTAGTCGAGTTCACTCACCTGCTGAAAGTCTTGCTGTCTTCACACCGAGAGGATTAAAGTGAAAGTAAAGAAGGTTCAAGAAAAAAAAAACCAAGACATCAGAACAGATCACATGATCAGATGTTTCTAAATATTTCAAGGACAAAATAAACGTGTTTTTACATCTGAATGAGTCTCAAGGGGAAAACTGTATTTAATGTTAATATAACCTCTTTGAGTGTTTTTTATTAGCCAGATCACTATTATTACTATATCTGCAGCTTCTTATATGTAAAATATGGGTTTTGAACTCATCTCTAAACATATTTTAAATAGTGAGAAATTAATTTAGACTCAAACTAATTTTCAACATGTTTATTTCTTTGATGTGGAGTTCAGCTCTTCTTCACACAGTATGTTTTTATAGTAAGTCCTGTAGTATCTGAAGGGTGAGGCCTGGAAAACAACATGCCATTTAAATAAATACCTACATGTTCTTCCTCATACCTGAAATAGTGACTGCAATTATCTTTCATCAGCTGAAGAACTCAAACACATTTCCATGAAACCTTGACAGACGGCTCCGAGGAAGATTCACATTAAAGTGGTGGAAGATGAGTCTGTGTGCAGAATGTCTCTGTATCACATCCAGACAATTTAAAACTCTCTGTCATTGTGCAAATGTTACTTTTCCTTCAGCTCCTCTATGTTGCACAGAGACAACAAAGTGTAAAAATTTGTTCTGGAGAATAAAGTTGGTCCAAACATTGAACCCAGCAGGGCATCTACCCATGACAGCATCAACACAACAAACACACAAGAGGTGCAGATTCTTTTAACAGAAACCTGCCATCAACTATAAGATGACACACGTGATTATAAAGAAGTGGACAAGAAAACAGACACAAGGACCGCCTTTTTTCATCTACATACAAAAATAAGGAACATCCTGTCTAAAAATGATGCAGAAAAACTAGTCCATGCATTTGTTACTTCTAGACTGGATTACTGCAATTCCTTATTATCAGGCTCTTCGAAAAAAGTCCATTAAGACTCTTCAGCTGATCCAGAATGCTGCAGCACGTGTTCTGACAGGAACCAGTAAGAGATCATATCTCTCCTGTCTTAGCTTCTCTGCATTGGCTTCCTGTAAAATCCAGAATAGAATTTAAAATCCTTCTTCTCACATTCAAAGCTCTTAATGGTCAGGCACCATCTTATCTTAAAGAGCTCATAGTACCTTACTACCCCACCAGAGCACTGCGCTCCCAGAATGCAGGGTTACTTGTGGTTCCTACAGTCTCCAAAAGTAGAATGGGAGCCAGAGCGTTCAGCTATCAGGCTCCTCTCCTGTGGAACCAGGTTCCAGTTTGGGTTCGGGAGGCAGACACCGTCTCTACATTTAAGAGTAGGCTTAAGACTTTCCTTTTTGATAAAGCTTATAGTTAGGGCTGGCTCGGGTGAGTCCTGAACCATCCCTTAATTATGCTGCTATAGGCTAGACTGCCGGGGGATTTCCCATGATGCACTGAGCTCCTCTCTCCTCTTCTCTCTCTTTCTCTCTGAGTGCAACCTCATCCCATTAATGCATGTTACTAACTCGACTTCTTCCCTCTCCTTACCTATTGGTTTCAGGTGAAGAAACTAACGATGGTCGTTCAGGCTTGGCCTCAGGTAGTCCTAACG
Organism: Lepomis macrochirus; assembly: GCA_024633595.2. NCBI lineage: Eukaryota > Metazoa > Chordata > Actinopteri > Centrarchiformes > Centrarchidae > Lepomis > Lepomis macrochirus. The sequence goes on from JALXJV020000005.1 coordinate 34,267,861, forward strand.
ACTGTAACGACTGTTGTTACAGCAACCAGGAACACTAACGAACCAGCAGTATCGACGATCCTGGCAAACGACCCCACTGAGGTTAAATAGCTGAGTTTCCCTTCCAGTCAGTCAGAACTGAAGAAGTCCCTTGGATGAGGGACGAAACGTCTTCCAGTATCTTTCAACCAAGTCCAGTTGCGCTTGACTTTAACCTTCGTTGGATAACAGTAGTTTCAGTTTTACTCTATCCACATTTTCGGAATGAAATGGAAATGATAAATCAAGCCTTTTGAGCACGCAGGCTGGAAGACATAGCTCTGTAATTCCAGGTACGGTGCTTGGTCCTGATGTGTTGGAAGAGGAGGTTAGTGTCAGAGGATCGGAGGTTACGGGAGGGATTGTGACGGTTGAGCAGGTCTGTGAGGCAGGAAGGGGCCTTGTTATGGAGAGCTTTGTGTGTGAGGGGGAGGATTTTGTACTGAATGTGTTGGTTAACATTGAGCCAGTGAAGACTCTAGAGGACAGGGGTGATGTGGTCACGGGTGCGTGTGTGGTAGAAGAGGTCGGCAGCAGAGTTTTGGATATATTGAAGTTTATTTAGGGCTTTGGCAGGTGAACCATAGAGGATGATATTCTGGACGTAATGAAGGCGTGGATCAGGGTTTCGGCAGCAGAGAAGGTGAGTGATGGGCGGAGACAGGCGAAGGTGAAAGAAGGCAGTGCTGGTGATAAGGTTGATGTGGTGTTCAAAAGTGAATAACTAATGAGAACACAATAACTATTGAGAACAGGCTGTTAATCAAAATATAATTCAAATTTAAATGAAAATAAAAAGTACACAACTCTGCAGATTTTATTTGAAGTGTTTAGTTTTTACACAGAATGGATAACAGTAAATTTACCAAATTTATTTATGCCAGATTTCAAAGAACTTCAAGATACAACAATAAATTAAGATTAATCCAAGTAGACGTCTGTGTCCCTGTGTCTCATCCTGAGGGCAGCGAGTGACTCAGTGAACTGTTGCTCTCAGTGTCGCTGCATGGAAGGTTAAATCTTCTTCATTCTTGTTTGTAGTTTATGTTTTTATTTATTTTGTCTAGCTTATAATTGGAAACTGAATCATCATGATTGCAAATTAATTCTTGTTATTTTATATTCAAAATATGAACTTTGTGATTTTGCTGTAATCCACTTTGGCAAAATAATTAAACCTAAACAGCCAATAAAGCACATTGAATTGAACTGAGATTGTGGAAGCTGAAAGAGAGCAGCTAGGAGGCAGGTGAAGCTGCACACCCTAAAGTTTCAAACTCAGTATTTATAGCTTCCTGTTGTAGCAGATACTCTTTGATATAAACACAGGAGGTAGAGTGACCTCTGCTGGTTGAGCTTCTACACAGCAAGTTACATGTCTGCGATATCGCAACAAAGTTTAAGTTTCAACAGCCTGTTCAAAAGACTGTTGCTCAAGATGACACGCAAATCCGCCCTTTACGGTAGGTATAGCCTATATTAAAGTGTTGTTATTTTACACACTGCTGGCCGCCGGGTGTCACACCGGCACACAAGAGAAAGCACATTATCATATAGGCCTAAATTAAAGTTACCAAAGGACAATTTTTATGGCTGCATAACGTGCAAATAGATAGAAATATCGGCCTGTCGAAAGCTATTGCTTAATAAATTTATAATAACTCTAATGTTTAATTGCTATCTAAAGCTTCATAACTATTTCACTGATCTTAATTTGAGGTAACAGGTCGCTAAAAATGTCTTGCAAATGTTTTGTTCTCCCCAACAGCAAGTGATTAGTTAGTATTTTTCATTAGTTATTTCACACCTAGGTTAGTTTTAGGACTGCAATCACCTGGTTGGTTGGTACATGGATGGACCTACTGTTATTAGGAATGTGTCACACGTCACTTCCGCTTCCAAGAAAGGATAGACTACGTGACTTTATTCTTTATTTAATTATTTATTTATTTAAAAGAGGATTAATGATAAAATGAATTGATTTGTTTTTGTTTGTTTGTTTTTTGATTCGGCAACAAAAAGTTTTTCCCCGTTTTGAAACAAAAATACAGATTTATTAATTTTCTGAATAACATATCCTATTAATTAAATAAATCCAACGAGACGCAGACCGTTAATTACGGTATTCCTGGGATCACCTTGTTATTGACAGCTAATATTGTTGGTTGCTGGCTGTGAAGATGACAGCTAACCCTGACACGAGGGGGCAGGCTGTGGAGAAATGGGGGCGTTTCCTTGAGCTGTTCTTACCTTTGCTGCAAGGTTTCACCTGCCAGGCTGAAACTCTCAGGCTGGAACGACTGAAGACTGGACCCTGAACAGAAAACAGGATCATGGAGTCTCCGGTGAAGGATTCCCCCGTCAGACCGGGTTTTCACAGACTGGAGATCCAGAAAACGACGTGGGACGTTCCGGAGAGATACACGGTGCTGCGGTCGATCGGCGCCGGAGCCTACGGGACAGTTTGGTGAGTTTACCCGGGGAGGGGCCGAGACCTCGGGTACACTGAGGGGACTGTGCTGCAGAGCTCCGGTCAGTCTTTTCTTATTCTGCACAGCACAGTGTAAGGGATCTGGGCCATTTCAGTCTAATAATCCGAAGATACTGTACACATGTCATACTTAAAAAGAGTTTGTAAATACTGTAGAAATACATTAAAGAAGGGTCAAACTATCAACTAGGAAATTGTTAAATTATTTCAAATTTTATTTTACATAATAAAGCACATTCAAGCATTTAAAATGTACAATAACCCACCTCCATCCTAAATGATCATTTAAGCAGTAGGAACACAAACAACATCACAGATGTGATAAAATAGTGAGGCCGTTCTGTAAACAGTCAAAGGTGTTTGTTGCTTTTCAAATATCACAAATGATTTTCTATAAGGTGTCTACATTTCTGTAGACTTTGGTCTGCATTCCTCTCTCAGACTACAAGACATCTGCTAACAGAAGCACTATTGTCCGCCTGAGGCGAGTCAGCGTGTCAATACAGGTCCTCTGATGGGACAACACTTCCTCCACCAGCATGGAGAAACCCCGCCTACAGCAATCCAAGATATCTCAGACTCAGGTCTATTTAAAGATAAACCGCTAACAGAGAGGCTCTTAATACAGATATTATTACAGGTGGTCAGTAAATAACAGATGTGACGTCGGCCCTGAATGGCATTCCTCTATAAGCCTCCTATTTTTCAATAATTAAGAAAAGCATCATGGGCTCATGGTAAGGGTTTCACCTCACAAGCTTGAAGACCTGCAAGGAGGGCATTGCAATAGTCGAGGCGAGAGGTAACCGTGGCCTGTACCAGAAGCCGGGTGGCGTACTGAGTGAGGTAGTAAGATCTGAGACTGTGATACCTTAGAAAACAGAGTTGCAGACGCCACATACACTTTGCAAACACGACACGCATACCAGATCCAACTCCAGGGGTTGTGCGGGTTCTGGACTCTGACCTCTGGCTCTCTGGCTCCTCTGTGTGTCAGTGTCTTTGGGCAAGACCCTAAGATGTTCTCCTTGGTGTTTCAGTGTGTGAATGTGGGTTTCTGTTCCTGATGAGCCGTTGGAGCCTCAGCCTTGTGTGACTTGTAGTGTAAAGCGCTTCAAGCAGTCAGAAGACTACAACTGTACTTGGAACAATCAGCATCTCTCTTCTCTGCCACATGACCATGAAGGGTTTAGATGCCCTATATGAAACATTTTTACTGGGCAGCAGTGGTGGACGAGGAACACAAATCCCTCGCTAAATATCACTCCAGTAAAAGAAGAAGTCTTCAAATTAAATTTCTACATGAGTCAGAGGACAAAAACAGCTGCCTTTAAAAATACTGAAGTAAGAAAGTAATAATACTAAAATCTTGTTCATTACAAACAGGTTCCCATTTCAGTAACAATCAAATTTCCTCAGATGTGTGACTTCATTGTGTTTCAGTAGCTGATGAATGTCAGATTCTCCTCCCTCAGGTTGTGTCTCTGCATTGATTTCTTTCTTAGGTTGGACTTAGGACGCGAGTGTTTGTAGTAGAAAAGTGCAGGTTAACTTGCATTTAGCTGCTCTATCTTGTAACTTTTTACCTTTGCAGAATGAGAAAAGAGTTTCGTTTAACAGTGACTGTGTTATATCATTCACTTATTATTAATATGCATTCATGTAAAAGTAAGATTTATCGTTGTAGTTAGTTGAGTTGGAGCCTCGCTTATTATTTTCATAATGGATTAATCTGCTGAATATTTCTTTCATTTATCGATTGATTGTTTGGTTTGTAAAAATCCTGAAAATACGGACAGATTGTGTCACAGAGCCCAAACTGACACCAGGGTTTGTTTCGTCCAACCAACAGTCCGACCTCACAATTATTACAAATACATCTGTGAAGCTGGAATGTTTTTACATTTCAAATGACTTAAAAGACTTTATGATCAAAATAGTTGCTACGGTATGTTGCTTATTTAATTGACTTATTGATTAATGAGCTAATCATTTCACTATTGTATAATAGTTGGGTATATTCATTTATAATGAAGCATCCTTTTTTACTAACTCTTCATATGTTTTGTGTGTAAAACTCTTTGTAAAGTAAAAGGTAACTAAAGCAGTCAGATAAATGTAGTAGAGTAATAGTAGAAAATTGCATGAAAACAAAATACTCAAGTAAAGAAGCCTACTTTAGTAAAAGCACTGCTGGGCAGCCTGAGTTTGTGCTGCTGTGTTTTAGTTTCTCACTTCAGATGTTCTAGCTTTGATAGAGAAACAGAATAACACATTTACACTGTGCTTATACACGGATTCCAAACCAACCAAAAGTTTTTACAAAACTTTCATCCATTTCCTCTAAAAACATGATTTGTCTTGATGAGAGACCCTCAACTCTTTAAATGAAACTACTAAACTTTCAACAGCTTGTAGATAAATTTGACCTCCCCAGGCAGCACGTTAGTATCTACATGCATGGAAGGATGATCTTCAGCTGGACAGGACTGGGAGTAGGCCCGCCTTCTGGCCCAAACCCAATCATTAAATACCAGATGCAGACTGTTACAGTATAAACAGCTGCTCAGGACCTGCAGCTCTACCTGCTAAAGTACACAGTTTTAATCCCAGTGTTCCTGCCAGTGTTCATTTTCTGTGGGACTACATGCTCAGGGAAGAGGTTCTTCAGCTGATTTATAAGTTGTTTGTTTCTGTTTTTTTCTATTGAAGCTTAAATAATTTATGTCTGCTGCAAGTCAAACGTGTAATTGCATTGTAATTGTGCGCCTTTTGATTTAGTCAAGTGTGTGACTGTGCGTGTATCAATTAACCCTATTAAATCTCTGGTTTATTTCCCACGTAGTTCTGCCACGGACCAGAAGACCAAGGAGAAGGTGGCCATCAAGAAGCTGTATCGCCCTTTCCAGTCCCTCATCCACGCTAAGCGGGCCTACAGGGAACTCAGGCTGCTCCATCACATACAGCACGAAAATGTGAGTGTTTGCGTTTAGTCGTTTGGCAGACGCTTTTATCCAAAGCGACTTAGATTGTAGGGACAACACACAAGCATCGTGGAGTGAGAGATCCGCGAGTAACAGTAGATACCAGTAAGATACCAGTCCTTTTGGGCTGATCAGAAACCAGACCCTGGTTTCACAACCAGACTTGTGAAACCCTCACAAGCTGGAAGATCTGAGACTGTGATACCTTAGAAACAGAGTTGCAGGCGCCACAGACCCTTCGCAAACACGACACGCATACCAGATCCAACTCCAGGGGCTGTGCGGGTTCCAGACTCTGACCTCTGACCTCTTGACAGACGCAGAGCTCCTCGAAAGTGTTTCACACCTGTATGTGTATCCGCCAGACCACGCCGTCGCGATAGCGTGTCCGTTGTGTTTTCCCTTAAAGGTGATCTCCCTGCGTCGGCGTCTTCACGCCTGGCGCCACACTGGAAAAATTCCAAACCTTGTGAGCCCGGGATTCAGAAACCACATTCCTCTGCTAGTTGTCTCTGCTTGTTTGAGACCCTGTGTGCATGTGTGTGCATGTATGAGAAGCTGGAGCGGGGATGTGAGAGGAGAGGCTTTGTAGGGTTGTTTTGGATGGTTTGTGCAGTTGTATTTCCTCACCATAGCAATGAGCTGTTTGTTTTTAGACCCACTTTATGTCCCTCATCTGTTTGCTGATCTGTGTCTCTGTCTGTCTCTGTAGTTACATGGTAATGCCGTTTGTAGCTCAGGATCTGGGCAACATCATGAAGCGGCGGAGATTAACTGATCGCGTCATCGCGTACCTGTTCTACCAGCTTCTAAGAGGACTCAAGGTGAGAGTGTGTTTATTTGCATGATTGTTACACCTACATTATAAAACCAACGTGAGCGCAGCAGATCCAAGAGCAGACCCGGCCGCAGGGGTTAGATTTCATACGGAACATTTATTGAACTGTAAACAGAAAGGTGACACGTTGAAATCCTGAAGGGCAGCGAGCTTCCACGTGCAGAGACAACCTGAGGCAAAAAAACACAACACATGTTTACATACGCGTCGCAGCTGATTGGGTAATACCTCTGACACACCCACCAAACGGGAGAAAACATATCTCGAAGCCCATCTCACAGGATATGAGGAAACATATCGTTCAAGCAGAAAACAGAACAAACAGTTGCAAAGGATTTGAGATTGAAATCGCCACAGGGGGGGGGAGGGGGGGGGTTCAGAGGCTGATTGTGGAAAGAATTCAGGTGAGTCAGGAAGCTCCAGGCCCGCACATACAAACAGGAACAAGACAGAGAAACACAGGAGCAGAAAATACAAGAAACACTAAGAACAGCCAGATTGTAACGAGTAATACAGACAGAATTTCTGTTAAAGGTTTTGAAATAGTTGAAGTAAAAGTGCTCAAAGGAGTTTGAGATCTAATTGAAATAAAAAGAAACAGTCTGCAAACACGTCGCTGTTTAATCGTCTCACAGTCAGAAGAGCTTCTAATAAAAACAGACAATAATCTCCCACAACCGGCCCAAGCTGCTACAACAGACATCAACTCCTGGATACACGTGTGCAGTAACATCTTCTCAGCGTCCCGTAACTACAAACAACAACTTATTCAATACAAAATTTTTACAAAGTTCATCCCAGCCAGTATTAATTACACATAAAAATGTGCCAGACGACGAGACGCTGCACAATAAGCACTACATAGATTAGCTCCGTGCCACCCGTCCTCAACCACAGGTCTGTACGTGTGAAATCTTTCATCAGTTGAACTGCTGCTAAAATATGAACAAACCACACCGGTTCCCTTAACAATCGCTAAAAAGACAATACTCCTAAACTGCAAAGATAAAAAATACCCATCAACATCAGTGACTCCTTCTAGTATCTGAATACAGATTAACAGAAAGAAAAAAATCACATTTAAAAATTAATCAAAGATTCATTTCACATCTGCTGGAGCCCGTTTATCAACATGACTCGCCTGCCTCTGCAACACAAACCAACATATACGCACATGAACGCATCCCTGATAAGCACCTCCCCTTTCTGCCGGTGACACCAGATGAAGGTGATTCAGCTGTGGAACAGATGACCCTCACAGGACCCCTTAGTTTACTACAACAGCAGATAGTTTTAAATATGAATTACAAACCATTTATTACATTTACATTTACATTTATTCATTTAGCTGACGCTTTTATCCAAAGCGACTTACAATTGCTATATATGTCAGAGGTCGCACGCCTCCGGAGCAAGTAGGGGTTAAGTGTCTTGCTCAGGGACACAGTGGGGATTGAACCCGGGTCTCTCACACCAAAGGCGGGCGTCTTAACCATTGCGCCATCCCACCCCATATTCACATTTATTTGTGAATATATTTTCATTTATTATCTTTTCATAATTCCTTCCACAATTCATGTATCATCGATATTATTATGTTCATTATTATTATTTTAATTTGATTTATTTTACTCTTTTCTCCCATTCACATAATCAAACAGATTTCTCTGAAACACTTATTTAATCCTCACAGTAACTGGATGACCTCACTATCATTATTATCTTGTTTGTGTTGTTTTTTTTACGTACCAGGTCCAGTTCAGTTTACCTCCCTTTTTTTTTCTCTTTTTGTTTGTCTGTCGTCGTGTCGCCGTTTCAATCATGGTTGTATCTGTAAAGTCACTTCGGTTTTGTTTCACCACCAACAAAATAACGATTCAACTGAAGTTCAAGCAGCGAGAGAAACTGAAATCATTAAGTGATAAATTAATAATAGTTCTGGCGTCTGGTTTATTTTCTCTGCTCACTGTGAGCGAATCTGGCAAAAAACCACACTGTAAATCTGTTTTAATGATTTAAATGATCTGATTCTGGTAAATGATTTTCCTGTCCCTCTTAATTTTGTCCTCCTGGAGTTTCATTTCCCGACACGATGAAATTTCAACATCTCCCACTATAATTGCTTCAAACAGTGTCACTGCTGTTTGTGACATTACGTACTTATTCCACATATTTGTCAGTTGTGTCTAAACAGAGAGCCAGAAAAAAGGTTTTTAGACCAGTGGAGAGAAATTCTCTCCTGCTGTGAACAGCCAGGCGAGAACTGACTGACCGCAGTGCTTCCGTCTCACCAGGGAGTCTGTACTGTAAATAGTGTTAGGTTGTATGTCAGCAGTGACTCCAGTTAAAATGTCATTTGTGTTCATTCACCCTTTCATTTTGCTGCTTATCTGGTTCCATGACTTGTTCGCTCCAAAAGTAGAGCCCAGACATGCAAACAGAACTTATTTTAGAGGTGATCTTAAATTCCTCATCTGAAATATAAACCCAGAACCTGGAGACCAGCCTTCCAGCTTCGCTCCCTCTTCACCAGGAAGTTCAGAACAACATGGTGACAGTGAAGGCCACACCAAGAACATAAACAGCACAATACCCGAGGCCTTAGTTGCTGCTAAACACCCCAGTGCGTAGTGAGAGTCAGGGCAAACTCCAGAAGGACTGCCCCATATGTAAAGAGCAGGGACAGAATCATTAGGCCACAAAACTGAACACACTGCACTGCTCGTTTGCAGTTCCCCTCAGCTCTGCAGAGCTTCTTTTAGCACTATTCACAACTTTACTGTTTAAATTCACTCAATGAACGGCAGCTGTTTTCAGCAAAAAGCTCAGATAATCACCTGTATGCTACAAAAATCTACTTTTATATTATTTTAATTTATCATAAATGTAAATACAAGGAAGCTGCTTGGCAGAGCAAAGTGCTGAACTAAAAATGCTACTCACAGACGGTGTAATGTCGGTGTACTTTATTCAGCTGCAAACCTTTTTGATCCTCCTTCTTATTTGTGTAAGTGTTAAGTTAAACCCTCTGTGCTGTGAGAGCAGCCTGGATTTGCTCTGAGGGCTGAAAAACACACAGAGCTTAGCCTGACAATCGGCTGCAGGTGGAGACTTTGTGATGTGTAAAGATATATTTTTTGATCCGCAGAGGTCATACATGCATATTACACCATACAGGCTGTTTAGAGCTGACGAGGATGTGCATGCTCTGCTGTGCTTAGTGTCTGTGCAGTATGTCTCTGCTGTTTTACTCTGTGCTTAAGTAAATCTTCTCCTTCTTTGCAGTACATCCATTCTGCAGGGATCATTCATCGGGTTGGTATTTGAACCTTATACACACCACTCGCTGCAGCTCGCATGTCTCACTCATAATCACTGTGTGTTTACCTGAGTTCTACATCTGAAGGAATAGTGCCACATTTTTGAAAATACACTTGTTTGCAGAGTTAAGTGGAGACAAAAGTTGAATCGACCAGTGACCAGGCTTGATGCACAGTTCCACACAACTTAGATCAAAAGATTGATACCAAGACTTAAACATGAAGCTGTAGTTGTGCATGTAGAGCTGTTGACGGTCAGTAACCTCCACACTGTTGGATTTATGCTTGTTAGCCACATTGTCCTGTTTTCTGTTAAACACAGAAGGTGTGCTGAGAAGTTGTGGAGGCTTTGGAGTCGTTTAAAGGCCGTGCTGGGCTTTTACCATTGATTACATTACATATAATCTGACTGTAGCTTCATATTTAGTGTAAAGACACGAGTGATTTCACTCTTTTCATCCAACTCTCAGCCAGAACGTGATTGAGCGTTTTGAGTGTCGAACTAATGCTTTAGCTATTTCGTATTTAGTAGAAGTAATAATAGGCTGTTGTGCTGTTAAAAACCTGGTGTGGTTTGATTTTAGGACCTGAAGCCCGGTAACCTCGCTGTGAATGAGAACTGTGAGTTAAAGGTACGTTTAAAAAACAAAAAGAATCAAAACAAAAAAAGTTGTTGACCAGATTGTTCAGGTCACATTAGTTTCAGCATTACACATGAAACATATTTATAATTATATACAGGGATGAGTGAGTGCACCATTATTTGTATCTGTATACAAATACCAGCCTCAGTTGAGCTTCAGGTCAATGCTTTTGATCACAATGGAAAATAACTATAAAATTTCTTATATTTATCGTTTATTTGAAAATAAATATTGAAACATTTTACTCTGAAAATATTCATGCTTACAAAAGTACCTTATCTGTACCCAGGGTTGGAGTTATAATCTGATACACTAACTAACTGAGAGAGAGAGATCAGTGCTTATTATGTGATTCAACATTTCCCTCTCTCACAAACACAGCAGTGCTCCAGTAAGCAAACATATTATCATATGTAGCGCTGAGCTAATTGTAGGATGCATCAAAAAGCCAATAATAGTAAATAAATAAGCAGCAGCTAATACAGAGTCTAAAACAGTCCAATACAACCAAGTTCATGTTCGCAGGTCGCAGCCTCAACCTGTCAAAACTGTGCACACCTGCAGCCTGTCAGTCCTACGGGGCGCAGCGTAGTTCATTAGGAAAGTGTGTTTATTTAAGTCTTTTTAATGTAAATAATAGTAAGTACTAATTACAATGAAAACATATTATTTGTGATTCAAAAAATGGTTGTTGATAAATGAATTAGTGACCTCCCTCTACAACTGCTTCCATGTGAGCTCAGACCTCCTCATGGAGCTCGAACCCTGTCTGTACCAGATATTCATTTAGTACTCGCTCAACCCCAGTAATCTACATTTCTATTTATTCATTTCATTTATTCTTTTAGCTGACACTTTTATTCAAAGCTAAGTATGTCAGAGGGGTTCAGTGTCTTGCTCAGGGACACAATGGTGGATGGGTCACAGCAGGGATTTTACCTTTTAGATTTAACTCACCCTTTTCCTCATGACTTAATGTGCAAGAAATTCAGCAAATGCAACAAGAATTGAAAAGAAATGAAGTTTCTGCTTCTGATTGGTGAACCTGACTATTGTCAGATCCTGGATTTCGGCTTGGCGAGACAGACAGAGAGTGAAATGACAGGTTATGTTGTGACGCGCTGGTACAGATCACCAGAGATCATATTCAACTGGATGCACTACAGTCAGACAGGTAATCATTTCACCTTCCTTTAACACAAATAGAGAGTAGAGCGTACTGCAGGATGCTAGGACGAAGTATTACACTTTTAAGTTTTCAATTCTCTCTCCCTCACAGTGGATGTCTGGTCGGCCGCCTGTATCCTGGCTGAGATGATCACTGGCAAGGTGCTTTTCCCAGGACAAGACAGTATCCTCCCACAGTCAGCTCACTGCATCGGAATAAAACTGTATTTGCTCAATTACAGCAGCCAGAAACCTGTTCTATAACATGCACTTTTGATGTTTAAAATATAGATCATTTTAGTGCATTAATTCTAAAGTCTGAAAGGAGTACTCCAAATATTTGTCACGAGAAGCACAACTCAGAACAGTTACATGTTTCTGTAAAAAAGAAAATTACAGATTTTATCATCCAGGATTGTCTCAGCTAAGGTTTGGCGTCTTGCCTGCGTTACAAACATGGATGGCCAAGCAAAATTAAAAGTAGGATTAAAGGATTAAAAGTCAGGAAATATCGGCCCATGCTGCTTCAGTTCTGGCTCATATTACTGTGGAAGCACATGTACATGATTTCCAACCTCTGTAAATTCAAGTGGCTTTGAATAAAAGAGTAAATGTAAAGTATACAGTGTGTCTGCATAATGAGGCTTCCTTCACCAGCCTGTTCAGGTATTGATCAGCTGAAGAAGATCCTCAATGTGACAGGAACTCCAGACTCCATCCTGGTTCAGAAGATGCAGAGTAAAGATGTGAGTTCTGTCTTCAAGCTTTCCACTTTCCATATTTTTGTTATTTAAGCCAACTTATAAACGCAGTTTGTTTTCTATGTATTCTAAACTCACGCTATGGATTTACTTTGACCACTGTTAACTGTTCTCCAGGCGCAGTCATATGTGCAAAGTCTTCCTCCTCAAAGGAAGAAAAACTTCAGAGAAGTGTTTCCGTCCATGGATAAAAATGGTGCGCTGAACTGCTTCTGCTTCTTCTTCACATTGAATCATCTCTCATGTCTCTGCCACATCTTCTCTACCAAAGTGAACCATCTCGCCCCAGACAGACAGTTTCATGTCCAAGGAACCGCAGATAAAGTTAAAATTTTCTTTCCATGTGCTTCCAGCTGTGGACCTCCTGGAGAAGATGCTGATGCTGGACCCAGAGACGAGGCTGACAGCTAAGCAGGGACTGTCGCATCCCTTCCTGGCTGAATATCACGATCCAGAGAGCGAGCCAGACTCTGCGCTTTATGACGACTCCTTCGAGAGCCTGGAGCTCGCCGTCGGGGAGTGGAAGAGTGAGTGTGACCACAGAGAGGAGGCTGCACATATGAAGCCAAACACAGTATAACTTATTTTAATTCATGGAAAGTTTACATGTGAATCCTCTCCTTTTTTTATCCAATCAGGTCTTATCCACATGGAGATCATGACCTTTGACCCTGACAACCCCAGTTTGACAGCCATATAGGACGCTGCGAGGTGCCGGTGCTGTTTGTATCCTGTAAAGCTCAGAGAAACAAATACAAAACACATCAAAATATTCATGTCTTTTGTTGGAGCGTCTGATTTGTATTGCAATTAAAAAGGTGCATTACTCACGGGCAGCTTTGTTTGGTCTGGTGGCCTGTGCAGAACATGAGCACCAAAAACGCCGTCCTCTCATTTCAAAAACTGCATCATATATTTACAAAATTCTCTTAAGGTCCAGTTACTACATTTTTCTGAGCCCATCGACTTCATCTTCTAGTTTTCATCAGCAGAACATCAGCGTTTTTTAGAGGCTCGATCCATCCATTGATGAAAACCATGATGCTAAAGGCTATGAATAAAATAATAAATTCATCTTGAGTTAAGATCATTTTGCAGAACTTATATTTCAAAGGTCAAGGATAAACTTTCACCCTTTACAAGATAGAAATCTGACTGATTACTGCGAAGTTGGTAAAATAAATGTGTCGAAATATCAGTATTACGAATAAATTCTAATAAATGTGGCCGAGATAGAACAGACTCAGACTGTGTTTTCCTTGTATAATATAAATAAAAATAAGATAGATGACCCTGGCTCATTATAAAAAATTTTTCACATTTATTGTTTATGGCTCATGTATGTTTTTGTGTTACATATTCATGTTAATAATGTAAATGGCACAAATTGAAACTACACTTCAGAAAACAACTGACAAACATCTTACAGCAAAGATTCTCTGGAGAGGAAGGAGATGGTTGATAGTGGTGGAAAACAGTGTGTCTGTTAAATATTTCAAATAATGGTACAGTGACCACATACAGGATAAAGGGACAAAATACTGTACGATACTACAATTATTCAGAAATAAACATGATTACTTGCTCCTGAATTTAGCATAAAAGTGTCGTATTATTAGAGATACTGGTTTTATTCTTGGCTTTTCAGCTTGGTTTGCACAAACTAAGAGACGGCCGGTGCCTGGACGTTCACCAGTTTATTAATCCTGTCAGAGCCAGTGTTCATTTTCTGCAATGCAGGGAGCTCTGTTGCTCCAGCCGTAGCTGAAATTAACATTTAATTGGTTGCATTTGAAGAAGAACCTCCAGCCTGTCGCATGTCGTGTGGTGAGTCAGAGGAAACGTGATGGGTTGTGGAGAAAATAGTCTGATGGAAACACGAAGCGCTCAGCCAGGATCAACAGAGCTGCATCCTTCATGAAACATGAAGACAGACGGCCTGCAGAGATGTAACTAGCAACATTCACTAAAGTTCAGTCGTTTTAGATTTAATTTGACTTTGATACACTGACACCACACTCAACAGTCAGTCAAACGTCATTGTGGTCTAATAACTTCTTTGTTTCATGTCCGATGGTGAGTTTAGTTTTCCCCACAGAGAGACATGAGATGGAGAACTGCACAGCACAATCACAGGATGTATTGTCTTCCACACATAAACCAACAAACTCACAGAGAAAGCACCTGACTTGTTACATAGGGCCTTTCTCATTTCTCATATTTCCACCTGCTTGATCCTCGACTCCTCGAGGAGCATCTTAGTCCCTCCCACCCGACAGGAGTCATACCTGTCAAGTATCCCGTTTTGGCCGGGAAAGTCCCGTATATTACCCTTCTTTTCGACGGGAAAGAAGTAGGCTATTAGTATTTTACCGTAAATCTCCCGTATTTTAACCTGCGTTATTAAAAAATAATAGGAGCGTTTGACTTTGCGGCGCTGCACAGCGCAGACTTAACATAAGGCATGCTGGTTTAAAATTGTGTCCAACTTTCGGCGGCGCTGCAAACCGTAACCATGTCACATGACATTAAAACCTCGCGGGAGCAAGGCGGCTGCAGGCGCTGAGTCCGGCGGCTGCAGTTGCTTTTCCCGACTGCACAAAGTTGGAACCACACTATTGCCCGGTCTCGCGGCATTATTCTTTGCAAATGCCGCGAGATCAGTCATTGATGTCAGCTCACAGTAAGCTGCTGCAGGTAGAATGTGTCCGACTTTATGCGCCGTTTTTATACCCCGCCCCTGCGGTCACCTGCAGCTCATGTTAGACTATCAAGTCGGCGAAAGTCAGCCGCCGTCATCTCGAACGCACCTAACAGAACTGTTTGCGCTCTCTCCAGTAAAATGAACCACTCTGGCCCACAAATACACTCCTTCCAAAACAGTCTTAAAGAAGCAAAGTCTGCAACAAATTTGTACAATAACTCGCTAAAAGAATAAAGAAAAGTTATTAAAAGAAAGAAGCAATATGAAATGAAAAGAATGTGTGGAATGAAAATAAAATGTTGGCTAAATGTGAAGACAAATAATGTTAAATGAACAGAAACGCAAATAAGCACTTAAATAAATGCTCTTCATATATACCCTTTTGTGTTCACTTAGGCACCTGTCTTAAAATGTAAGGGATAGCCTACTGATTGGATGGGGTGGTGGGACTGCTCGCGGTGGGCACCGGAAAATTTCCCTTATTTTCAAATTCAAAACTTGACAGGTGCAGAGGAGTCGAAGAAACACTCATTTAATGAAATGAGGTGTCCTTTCCTCGGAGCCGTCATTTTAAAGCGACATCAGTTAATTATGAGCTGAGCATCTGTCCAGCTGTCAGAGCAGCAGACCAGCTTTTGGCACTAAAGGCTACAGATCATTTATTTACAATCCAGAAACATGCTGTTAACATTATAACACATATACACATCTCGAAGTTCCAATAAATTTTACAGCATCTGTTAAACAGTCAGATTACAGCAGCCTGATCATTTACTAGTGCAGTAATGCATCTCAGCAGTAATATCACAGCAAATATCACGAGACAAAACAGAAAAAAACCTGCAGTAATAAACTTGACAAGACAGAGAGGAAACAGAACTAAACTTTCAGCTTCTATGCTCAGGGCTCTGTGCTGCTCAGAGAGCCAAGATAAAATAATAAAACAAGATGTGTGTGTGTGAATTTGTATGTGGGAATGGACATTCATGTGTGTTTCCATCCACATGATGGACATTCATGTGTGTTTTGTAAAAACCTTGACTTCACCCGGAGCATACCATACAGTGACAGTACTGTCAGCATCACAGCATCATTACAGCACACGTTAACTGTAGCCATACGTATTAGAGGTTATTTGCTCCTTCTAATTTAGGAAACAGTTTTTAGACACTCGATTAAAATGCTATTAAAGTAAAAGTATTTGTTTTTAAGGATGAGGGAATACAATCAAAATATTTGCTTTAAGGCTTAAGCGTACCTGTGCCCGCCTCCGGTGGGCGGGGAAAGCAACGGCGGCCGAAATAGCTCAGCTGGGAGAGCGTTAGACTGAAGATCTAAAGGACCCTGGTTCGGCTGCAGTTGCTTTTCCCCGACTGCACAAAGTTGGAACCACACTATTGCCCGGTCTCGCGGCATTATTCTTTGCAAATGCCGCGAGATCAGTCATTGATGTCAGCTCACAGTAAGCTGCTGCAGGTAGAATGTGTCCGACTTTATGCGCCGTTTTTATACCCCGCCCCTGCGGTCACCTGCAGCTCATGTTAGACTATCAAGTCGGCGAAAGTCAGCCGCCGTCATCTCGAACGCACCTAACAGAACTGTTTGCGCTCTCTCCAGTAAAATGAACCACTCTGGCCCACAAATACACTCCTTCCAAAACAGTCTTAAAGAAGCAAAGTCTGCAACAAATTTGTACAATAACTCGCTAAAAGAATAAAGAAAAGTTATTAAAAGAAAGAAGCAATATGAAATGAAAAGAATGTGTGGAATGAAAATAAAATGTTGGCTAAATGTGAAGACAAATAATGTTAAATGAACAGAAACGCAAATAAGCACTTAAATAAATGCTCTTCATATATACCCTTTTGTGTTCACTTAGGCACCTGTCTTAAAATGTAAGGGATAGCCTACTGATTGGATGGGGTGGTGGGACTGCTCGCGGTGGGCACCGGAAAATTTCCCTTATTTTCAAATTCAAAACTTGACAGGTGCAGAGGAGTCGAAGAAACACTCATTTAATGAAATGAGGTGTCCTTTCCTCGGAGCCGTCATTTTAAAGCGACATCAGTTAATTATGAGCTGAGCATCTGTCCAGCTGTCAGAGCAGCAGACCAGCTTTTGGCACTAAAGGCTACAGATCATTTATTTACAATCCAGAAACATGCTGTTAACATTATAACACATATACACATCTCGAAGTTCCAATAAATTTTACAGCATCTGTTAAACAGTCAGATTACAGCAGCCTGATCATTTACTAGTGCAGTAATGCATCTCAGCAGTAATATCACAGCAAATATCACGAGACAAAACAGAAAAAACCTGCAG
This sequence comes from Lepomis macrochirus, assembly GCA_024633595.2. NCBI lineage: Eukaryota > Metazoa > Chordata > Actinopteri > Centrarchiformes > Centrarchidae > Lepomis > Lepomis macrochirus. The sequence continues at coordinate 34,285,116 of JALXJV020000005.1, forward strand.
TAATAAACTTGACAAGACAGAGAGAGGAAACAGAACTAAACTTTCAGCTTCTATGCTCAGGGCTCTGTGCTGCTCAGAGAGCCAAGATAAAATAATAAAACAAGATGTGTGTGTGTGAATTTGTATGTGGGAATGGACATTCATGTGTGTTTCCATCCACATGATGGACATTCATGTGTGTTTTGTAAAAACCTTGACTTCACCCGGAGCATACCATACAGTGACAGTACTGTCAGCATCACAGCATCATTACAGCACACGTTAACTGTAGCCATACGTATTAGAGGTTATTTGCTCCTTCTAATTTAGGAAACAGTTTTTAGACACTCGATTAAAATGCTATTAAAGTAAAAGTATTTGTTTTTAAGGATGAGGGAATACAATCAAAATATTTGCTATTTAATATTAAGAAGAGATTCAACCGAGCAATACACCCACTATAAACATTGCGTTTGGTAAAAGCCGTGACTTTCCCTGAACAGACATCATGTTGCACCACACTGCATCCACACACATTCCTTCTATGCATCCATCCGATGGATTCCTGCTGAGAACCATGGCCTCAGATTTAGAGGTGCTAATCCTCATCCCAACCGCTTCACACACTGCTGCGAAGCGACCCAGTGAGAGCTGAAGGTCAAGGACCGATGACGCCATCAGGACCACATCATCCGCAAAAAGCAGTGACGAGATCCCAAGCCCACCGAACCGCAACCCCTCCCCACCACGACTACGCCTCGATATCCTGTCCATGAATATCACAAACAAGATGGGTGACCAAGCGCAGCCATGGCGAAGGCCAACCCTCACCTGGAAAGAGTCCGACTTACTGCCGAGTACTGCCGAGATGTACAGGGATTGGATAGCCCCTGAGAGGGGACCCCCTCACCCCACACAACATATTCCATGTAATTAATGGCACTGGATTGAAATGCTATTAAAAGAAAAGTATTTGTTTTTCATCATGAGGGAAAATAATCCAAATATTTGCTTTAAAAGTCAAGAGTACCCGTGCTGCATTATAGCAGAAGCGTTATCCTGTGCTAGATCAACCTCTGGTGGGCAGAGACCACAAACGCAGCCGAAATAGCTCAGCTGGGAGAGCGTTAGACTGAAGATCTAAAGGTCCCTGGTTCGATCCCGGGTTTCGGCAGGCGCTTGGCCAGTTTTGATGGCACAGGCAAGATCTAACAGGATATGGTCATGTGAGGCTGTGCCTGGTTGTCAAAGAAACAGTGGATGTAAATGTGAAAGAAGAGCACCGGCTTAAGTGCATCTTTGTGAGAAATGTAACCCCTGCCTGTTATGAGATTACTGGGAAATTTGTAGTGATGTGTCCTCCCGTATCGAGGCTTCGAAGCGTGTGTCGAGTAATCCGGGATGATTTTTGTGAAGCGCGTATCGAGGCTTGTGTTGGTGACGTATGTGATGACGTTTGAAGCCTCGCGAGCCGGCCGTACCACGTGACCGATTCAGGAGACGGTTCGCGGGTTTGGCGTGCGATTTAAAAGGAGCAGCAAAATGCAACGGACCCCATAGACAATAGACATCCTCTATATGTGTCTATGACGGACCCTCCTCAACGTTTTGTGGACTTTGGAACTTCAAAGTGAACTCAATTAGATTTTATATATAGCTTATTTTAATGACTCAAAAAAGTTTCTACAGCAGGTGAAATTTAAAAAAAGAAACCGCCTAAGTTATTTTTAAAGAAAGATGAAATTTTGTCTCAAACTTTTTATATAAGGTCATCATAACCCTCTGCCTTGTTTCCACTTCCTTTTGACCGTCATTGTATCATAAAGACACTTTATTAATAAGTTAATCATGTGTTGGCATCACAAACATCATTCATTATTCAGTTCAAAGCTTCACACACCAAAGCCGTGGTGCTGTTAGAATCACTTTGCCTGTTTTACATTTATTGTCCACTTGATGGCGATGTAGAGCAAATGAAGCACCGTGAGGCTTCGGCCCACAAGCGAACCAACTGGATGGAAAGCTTCAATGCTTCATGAAGCTTCATCTCGCCATCACTAGAAATTTGCACTATGAAATAACTCAGCTACGGGCAAAGTGCCCACACGTTCATTCATATGTTTAGGATTGCAAGGACATGCAACGTAAATTGAATTAGACGTTGTTTGAAAACACTAATAGGCTACTTTAACACCTCAGAAGAAACCTGTATTTATTTGAAACTATGCATCCTCTCCTCCTCAAACAATATTATTAAATCTGCATCATCAGACTTTATTTTAACATGCAAGATGCCTTTTAAAAAGAAGGCGACGGGGGTTAGAACATTTGCTGAAAAAAAGGTTTGTGTAACAAAGAGGCTTCGAGAAAATATACTTTATAATAAATTACAGGGCTACAGTGTTACACATAAAATGTTGAAATGTTTTAGCTCTTATCACTTTAATCCTATACTTTTGCACTTTAGCCTCTGTTATGGGAACTGGACCCACAAGCAAAACTCTGTGCGAGGCAGAGCTGGCAGTAGCTGGCTGGAACGACAGTAATCTGGTGCAGAGCGAGGCAGGCTGGCGACATGAGACAGTTATCTGGATACATAGGATATTAGTCACAGGAAAATGATTTGAGAACCTCAAGTGCAAAGCAAGTAGTTTTCTGTAGCTCCGTAGGCAAACAGACTATCCGATGAATATAGAAGTGCAGCGCCGGGGTAGGTGCAGCAGGAGTGGAACACCACACCCAGATCTACCCTTCAAGGGAACAAGTTGAAAGTAGGCCTGCTGCTGGACCTCAACACACTCAGAACATGGTGAATTTTGTAGTCCACAACGACGCAGACTGAAGACCGTGACCCCTGTGTTCCAGCAGCGTCTTAATCACAGCAGACCTGTTTTTGATATGTTCATAAAAGAGTATAATTACCTTTGACCACCATTACATTGAAATGCACATATAGCAAAATCAAATTACATGATCACCAGTAACAACCCAGAAATAACCCCAAGTGCTGCACTCATCAGAACACGCTGAACATAAGGGATAGAGCATCGAATCACACGCCAGACAAGTCCAAGTCCCCTATCTAGCTTGAGTTTTAAGTCTTACAGTAAACCTGACATGGATTACTAAAGGTAAATCATTAAACCTGCCACACTTTAACTTGTCTGTCAGTTAAAAAGCTTCTGTCAGTTATTAAGATCATAATAACGTCGCCCTCCTGCTGTTGCAGTCGACTCTGGTATTTATGAGCCCGAGGCCGCCACCTGGACTTCTTCAAGAAGCTGCTGATGCATGTTGGGACATTTTCTGAGTTTCTGGAGTCTCGCGGGTCCTGAGCAGTAATTATCTTCGAGCATTTCTTCAGGTTTTGGCGGCTTCAAAAACAAGTACATTGTGAAGGTGGAGAACATTTTCTTACAGTTCATTTCAGTCACGTACACTTTTTAAGTGCTGTTGACACTCGAGTCAAAACAAGTTAATTTAACTCTGTGCTGATTTCTGATGCAGTGGTTGTGCTTATATTTAGATTAGGTGAACTTGTGAGGTTAAGTCTTTTATGATTCAGGATAACACTGTTGTTCTCTGCAGTGTTTAACGTTATGTTTTAGGTATTTTAAGAATATTTTGTACTAGAGAAGTGTCCTTTATGTGATCCACCATTGCAAAACAGTGATAAAGTGTCATTTCATTTTCAATTATTATCTGGCATAATTATGTTCCTTTTCTGTTTGGTAGGTTATTTTGCCAGGTATCATCTGGTCCAGTATCCAGTGTAGAACTTGACAAAACAAGTCGACTAGTCTATTGTCAGAAAATGAATTGGTAATGATGTACTAATCAGTTATCATAGACCAGTTAATCAGTAAAAATAACCAACAGCAATATTTGCAGCTCTAATCCAGTGGTGTATTTTCCGGTTGGCTTCTTTCAGCAGCCATTAATGTTTTTTCCTGAAGCTCAAAGAAATATGTTGATTTACAGAAAGTTATTATTTCTTAAAGTCGACTAAGAGCATCCTGTTCAGCTGCAAACATCTTATTTACACTCATCATTTTCATGTTGTTATTTTCTACCTCCCTTTAATACCACAGCTCTGATTGCCTTGGATATTTTCCAACTGAGGATTCGGGCATCAGTGAATGCAACACCAGAACGTGTTGCATTCACGCTGAAAATTCCAGGAGATGTTGAGGCTGCTGTGGGAACGTCTGACGGTCAGCTAGGATTTTAGCGTTTTAGGATTAGGGCTCAGTGTTTGTTTATTGTGTAAATATGCCTGAGTCTGTTTTTGAGTTTATGCTCATTTTGTAAATTTGAGCCTGCTAGTGAACACAGTTTCCACCCGTGGATAACAGATCCAGATGTTTTTCCTTTACCTTTTGAGCTTCTTAATGAGGAATATGGAGCAGAATGAGGTGCAGCTGGGGTTTAAAGTGTTAAAGGTCCTGAAACCTGTGGATTTATAGATCTCTCCCTCCTGCAGCTCTGCAGGGTTTTACATGTTTACATGTACATCACATCTGGGGTCAGGAGGCCCTGCATGCCTGCAGCGGCGGGACAGGCGTCTGCATGTCTGCTGTCAGGACGGACACATAAATACCTGGTCGTCCAGATGCTGCCTTCACTGTCGGACTGTCTGCAGGTGGAAGACAGAAGAGGAAGCTGAGAGACGCCAACATGGTCCCACTGAGGCTGGTCGCCTTCAGCTGTGAGTGTCCTCTCTGCTTTAAGCAGATTTAACGTTTCTTAACCCTTTTTTTTGTTCATGTTGTTGGTTAGTTTATTCTCTCTGGACGTCCTGACTGCTTTTGTCTCAAGTGCTAAAGTTTATAAAGTTTATTAACTCTGTTTTTTAAAAATGATTTAGGTATTCAAGCTTGGAAAAAGACTTGTAGCAAGTTATAAATGTCAGAATGTAGATTTCAGTAAAAATAACAAACAAGAAATAATTATACTTTTGTCGTTTCTTTGAACGTGTTTATAATCCCGTTCTCATTCTTACAGACTTTTTAAATTTGTTGTTGATGGAGCATTCAATCATTTTCTCACCGATAAGTCAAATGTTCAAGTGTCAGAGGTTTATTACATTTTAACATAATGTCTTGTTAACTAATTAAGAGGATGTTATGAGACTGGTTTGGTTTGCTTCATTAGATTTTTACTATAATATTTCGAATTTGTTGTCAGTACTTTCATGTATTTATAATAAATAAGTGGAAGCTGAAGGTGAGCTGATCCCAGATTCGGAAAATACATCCAAACACATTCAGATCTTCATAACAGTGTTTATATCCATCCCAACTAATGACAACTTCTTAATGATGATTTCACATTTTTATTTAGTTATTATATGTAAAGCTTTCTCTGATTTATCTCCATTCCAGCTGTCACTTTTTTCAGATAAAAACATTTTGTCGATTCATGTTTTTAACAAACTGGTTCTTTGACGCCTGTTTACATGTTGAAGCTTAGTGTTAAACTGATAAAACTCAGATGACCTTGTGTTGTTTTCAGTGCTGGCTGCAGCTTGGTATTTCACTCGTGCTGCTGGTAAGTTTTTGTTTTTTTGTTTAACTAAAGAACGTTGTCTCTGCTCACTCAGCTGGAAACCGGAGTTTGAGCAGGATTTATAGTGTACAGAGTTTGTATGTTATTAAATTACAGCCTTTAAAATAGCAATTTAACTGTAACTTCTCCCCAGAAAAATAGACCCCAACTTTACTTTGGTATGTTGTCTTTACTTGAATTATTGTTCTGTCTCACACAGTCTAATGACAAACAGGTCTACATGCTGTTAAAAATCAAAACGTGTTTGATCATTATGTTGGAGATGTTTGACTCTCAATGCAAAATAAGCATAAAAGCAACAGGAAAAACAGATGATGATTTACTGCTTGATGTCTGACTTGTGTGTGTTGTGGACAGAGGGAAAGGTCATCTACGCCTGTTTCAATGACACCGCTGCAATGTCATGTGGTAAGAAAACACACAGAAACACACTGCTGTCCTTATGGGAACAGTTCATCCATTTAGTCTTTTGCCACATTTATAGTTACTCTGACTTCAACCTAATAAAATGTACGTTAAACAAAAGTTTGGGGATTTATGCTTATTCATTTTGGGCAAATTATATTTTACAGATTAAACAAGATACAACATCTGTTCATCTGTGAGCTTTAGCGATGCTGCTAGGTGGATGTTGTTACCTTTAGACGGAGCAAGGATAGCTTTCCCACCGCCGTTTTCAGTCTTTATGCTAAGCTGAGCTAACAAACTGCTTGCTTCATATTTACTGTACAGACATAAGAGTGTCATCAGTCTGAACATGTAACTCTCTGCCTGAAAGAAACATATTCTGTTGACCTTGTTGAGACTTTCTGACCCCACAGTGTTGGTGGGTGATCAGGTTCAGGTCCCCACAGTGTTGGTGGGTGATCAGGTTCAGGTCCCCACAGTGTTGGTGGGTGATCAGGTTCAGGCCCCCACAGTGTCATATACAGGGCACATTAAATCTGCTCTGCGTATCACTGTCACCAAAATCAATAAATGATGAAATAATGGCTGTAACATCCCGTCCAGTAAGAAAAACCCATAAGAAGTGGACATGTAGTCGTTCACATCACAGACATCTCAGCCAACCAGGAGCTCATTGGACAAATGTGATCAGCCAATAGAGCAGAGCGCACAGATGTCTCTGAGGACATGCAAAGCACACATCGAAGTGAACTGAATCAGTTAAGAAAATCAAATGTACGAAACTTCTAGCAAAAGTTTACAATTGAGATGTGGTGTTAAATCTCTTTTCTCCTCCTCCTGCAGATGTTGGCCGTAAAATAAAGCTGCAACACATCCTGTATAAGGTCGGAGTGGGGACCAGGTGTGGGCAGGGAAAAGCCCACCCAGACGACGGACCCGACACCTTCTGCTCCTTCCCCTGGGCTGAGATGGTGGTGGAGGATCTGTAAGAAAACTTCTCCTCATCTTTGGACATTCATTCATGTGTTTTTCCTCATTTAAAATCCAACTGACATTTATAATTACTAACTAAAGCAAATAATTAACATCTTTCTCAACAGTGTTGTGTGGCTCGCTTAATGTGTTTTTATATAAGTATATTTTTAATTCAGACGAATATTGCTTTTTATTGAACTTTTCAGTTTTCTAGCAGCCTTTTAAACCCATTTTCATCGCCAAGTTCTCACAAAAGTCTAAAAAAGGGATTGTTGAAGTGGACAGGTAGACCAGAAACAGGACTCTGACCCAGGAGATCTGTGTTTGTTTCCCATGTGGGAAAAAAATGCTTTTAGTGAAGTTACGTTGGTGACTTCAATTTACAAACGTAAGTTGTTTTAACCCAAACCAATATATTTTCCTAAACCTAACCAAATTGCGTAATTGCACAATGTTAACAACAAGTTTTATTTTGAAAGTCTAACAGTAAGTTGCATGTTTATTACTGCTAACTTGACCGTGGAGCTCTACACGTCCAAAAATGAAGCTAAAGGGTACCCAGGCCATTAAAAAGCAACATGAAGGGGTCTTGACAAAGTGTCCATATCTGACAAGTTGTGAATGACAATGACTTTTAAGGAACATCATCTCCCATAAGCCCTGGACCTTAATGAGCTAAATGTCTCGACAACAGAGGCGAGTCCATGAGCGAGGCTAGTCGCTGTGGTTAGTTCACACAGCAGGACAGAGAGCTCTCAACACTGTGGATGTTTATGTTTTAGAAGAGTGTTGGTGAGCTTTATGGGAGCTGTAGTTTTTTTCCTGCAATCACAAAGCAATCTTTGTTAAAATCACTAAGGTTTCATATTGTGGGAGCTGCTGCTGTAGTGGAGCTGATTTGTTGTAGAATATGGAAAGTAAACTCCAGGAGATTTCGCTGAGTTGCAGAAGCTACAGAGGCTAGACAGGAAGTCAAAACAAAGCAAAACCTGTGACCCAAACAGGGCATCAGACTCCACAATAGTAAAACTCGGATGTGTGCAGGACTGCAGGCAACCGGGCTGCCAGCCCGAGAACTACAGCTGACGTTCAGGAATTCTTCAGGACTTCAGATGCGCAGTCCACCTTCTGGTTCTGACCGTATCCTCTCTCTGTCTGTGTCCAGCTGTGGTAACAGGAGGTCCTGTGAGGTCCCGGTCACTGAGCGGGTGTTTGGAGAATATCCCTGTAAGGAGCAGACCCGGTACCTGGAGGTGTCCTACACCTGCGCCACACCACCACCCCCACCTCCTCCACCTCCACCTCCAACCAAACCTGACTGTACGTACACACACATACATCTGTACTGTCACTGACATGGGCCTGATACATTTCCTAGTCAAACCATAACCCTTGAACCAGGTCTTAATCCTCCTTACAGCCGCTTAATAAAGTGGAAGTGAGGACCAAGGTCAACATTTTCTTAAATCCTCACAAAGATAAAAGAGGGAGAGAGACATGTTTGTGTTCTGATCATCGTGAGGTCCTCTCACTGTCTGTCTTCAACACGAGAAAACTTTATTCTTATTATCCAATAAAAGAGACAAGAAGCTGATAGTGAACTTCCCACGTCACACCTGTGTCACGGTGCAGTCACATCTCCACTGTTGCCACCATCAGAACTTTCCCATCGTAAATATGAGTGTAACCGGAGCCGACTGCTGCGAGGCAGTGAAGGTAACTGCACAGTAGTATTTGATTTATTTTATTGAACGGTCACAACATTAGTGGGAGAAGTAAAAGTAGTTTAAAAATACTTGTCCTGCAAAATCTCAATTCAGTAAAAGCACAAGTATTATCATAAAATACAGTTAAAGTACTAAAAATGCAGATAATGCATAATAATATTCATTACTGGATTATAATTATTACTGCATTCATGTATTCATCACCTTAATGTTTCAGCCAGAGCCAGAACCAGGGTTTAGAAATTAGCGAGGTCCAGATTTTCCAATTTTTTAAAAGAGCCTAATTTATGGGAATTCATACCATAATTTAAAATTATACACTACAGTCACACAAACTAATGATCTATAATGAAATGCATACAAAAGATACCTGTTGGCAAAAAATACTTAAGCTGAATTTTGCTCTCTCCTTCTGTGTGTGCGCAGAGAAGGCTTAAACCCCACAGTGGGCAAAGCACTGTTTGGTTGAAGACCACATTACAGACATGGTCTATATCCTCTTAAAAATTAAGAGGTACAGACAAGCTCAGGCAGTGCAGACAGGGAAATCTTAGTATACTAATGTTCACGACATGTATTAGGCTAAATTTATCTCAAATGTAGCCTACGACTGTCATCACGGGACAATACTGTTGGAAATACATGTGCAGACCACACGGTGGGCACTATTGTTACTATATGATAAGATTAAACACAGCAGGTCAGCGCTGAATGCTCTGGTTGATGTTACAGCCTTATACTTGACATCAGCAGCTGTTTGCACTGTTTTGTCAGGAGCTACACTGGTGTGATGGAAGGATCGGCTCTTACAGTATCTTAATAGTCATGTAAGCATAAATCATCCACCCACCCCCCACCTGGAGCGATTTCAGACCATTTATAGGAATACATTAGTGAATACATTTACAAAATACTAAACGACTCAGAAATATATATATTTATATATATATATATATACTAGAGTAAAAGTGATTTCCACCACTGGCTGAGTGAGACGTGCACATGGAGAGAGGTTTCCACCTAGAAAGTAGTTTTCATACGTTGTCGGCTCACACCTGTTCTTCAAATATCTACTACGTTCTTTGTCAGCTAAACACCTGCAGCATCAGCAGGAACATAACGTCTGCAGATGTTAAATGACCTCTGTGCATCAATACCAGCTGTTCCACACAGAAGTGGTTTGTGCTGTGAGAAGTGTCTGACTTATTTACTTATTTACTTAAAGCAAATTTCTAAAACACATTTCTTCTGGAAGGTCCAGAATAGTTCAGATGTCCCTTTGTCTCACACTGCATCCACGAGTCCGCTTCTGGAGGTTTGAATCCAGTAAAATAAAGTTCAGGTCACAGCTGTGAAAGTGAAAAACTACTGACTGGTTAACTCTCTCTGTTGGTTTGTAAATCACTGGCTGGTTTATTTCTGATCTCCTGCTCTCTTACGAAGCGTCTGGACCCCTCAGGTGGTCTGGGATCAGGTTTAGTTGGGATCAAACTGAACCTGAAACTGCAGGTCTGTTCCGACTCTCAGTTCTTTTAAATCAGGGCTGAAAACTTTCCTGTTTGCATTTTAATAAATTAAATTTGAAAAACTTATTTATGCAATAGGACTGGCGACCTGCCCAGGGTGTACCCCGCCTTTCGGCCAATGTCAGCTGGGATAGGCTCCAGCCACATGGATGGATTATATATTCAATAATCTACTATTTTATCGATTTCATTTAATTTTAATCTTTTACTTTGCTTTGTTTTAAAATTAAATGAAATCAACTTTATTTGTCTCATACAACGCATGGGAAATTAGTTCTCTGCATTTAACCAATCCTAAATAGTCATTGTGCAGCACCTGTGGAACAGTTAAGGGTTTCGGGCCTTGCTCAGGGGCCCCTCCAGCAGTGGGCCGTGCTGGATTTGAGCCGGGAACCCTCCGGTTCCCAAGAAAAGTCTTTTTTATATCATCTTGTGTTTCTTCTCCTAAAGACTTTCTGTCTTAAAACACTTTGAATCACCTCGTTGTACAAATAAACTTTCTTCCTCTGTCCAAACTAAAGTCTTTAAACTCAGCGCCCCCTGGTGGCAAAGTTCAGAACATTCATATTTTCGTTGTGTTTGTTGTTTCTTGTCTGTTTATTTGTCCTGAATATAAAGATCCTGATTCTGGTCCCTGGTTCTGTTTCTCTGCAGGTAAAGAAAAACCAGCCGGTGACGCCTGATGCTTTAAAAACTTTATTGTTCATCACTGTGGAACAGAACAGCATGAAGATGTTGTCCCGTCACACCTGTTTGTTCTTCACTGTCAGACAAACTTAGAAGTTTCTGCCGGGTTCTGACAGGAGGCCCGAGTGTTTGGATTCATGTATCTGAATGTGTAAAACATATTTGAGCTTATTTACTCAAGAAGGACTTTAAGTCAGTGAAATAAAAGTTTTCCTTCAACATTCATTTTGTGAAATAAACATTTTGTTACTCTGCATCTTCAGCAGCTGCTCTGAAGAGATTCTACAAGATCACATGGTCTCCATCAGCAGACGGAGTTTGTTGTGTTGGAGATGAAGGATGTTCAAGTTTCTATATTTTATTTATCTATATCATGGACTTCTGATGAACGTTATACAAATTATTTTATTTCAATGCACATGTGAAGTAATTAATCAGGATTCTGGTGTTTTATAACTATAATTTATGGATTGTTTTAATTAGTCAGTTATTCTGAAAATTAATGAAAGATGTAGCTGAAGCACATAAAGTCCTCCTGCTGATCATCAGAGATCTTTTGATAAACATGTTTGTTTAAACTGGAAAATTCTGATAAGTCAAAATAAGAAGTTTTCAAACAGACTAAACATTTTCTATAAAGTGAACAGTTTCTCGGCGCTGTTCTGTAAAACAGGGTCCTTTAATACTCTTATTGTTTATGTTGCGCAAAAGACACTTCAGATTATTCATTATTCCAAATGTTTGCATAGATCAGTAGTTTGTAAACACAGCAGTAAACTACAGATTAACTTGTTTACTCCATTAGTCAGTTACATTTATTAATCTGAAGGCATTTTGATAATCGATTCGTCCTCATTTCATTTTCCAGCTTCTCAAATGTTGAAAATGTTTTATATCACAGTAAACTGAAAACCTTTGGGACATTTGAACTCATCACCTTGGTTTTTAGGAACATGTGATGAGAATTGTAAACCAGTAATCATCAAATGAATCAGTTATGTCAGCAATCATCATTTGCCATCTGACAAAAAACTGTCCCGTTTTTTCCAATTATGAAACATTTGAAACTGTTGTTGGAGCTGAGAAAAGTGTCTGTCTGCAGGTTTTTGGTTAAAAAGTAATTCAATCCATATATCCTCCATAAAAGTTTTATATTTGATCATAATCACTATTTAAAGATGAAGCAGTAACACCCGGTCATGCGGGGTCTCTATCAAAGAACCTACACATGTTAGTATATTTAAATAATCCTACAGATTATAGTCTTAAATTATAGAGAGATATAGCTACACATCATCGGTCCACCGTCACTGGGTCTCAGTGTTCACTCTGATAAGCTCGTTCAGGCAACAGATATTTGGCTGATGAGAACTGACTTTACCTTTGAGTTCCCTCGTTCAGCCATGTCCAACGTTGTCTACATGGCCTAGCCTCTTCCTCAACATCTAGAGGACTTTGTCCAGAACCCTGCAGAGCATGGAGTCATTATTATGAGTTTGGGGACATTGGTGGGGAATCTTCCTGAGAATACAGCAGAACATGTGGCGGCTGTTTTTGTCCAGTAACCTCAGAAGGTCATCTAGAGGCACACTGGGAAGAGACTGTCCACCCTGGGCAACAAAACCACTTTGCTTGTGTGTAGCTTAATTTCTAATATTATTTTAATTAATTATATATACCACAACTACCTTTATTTTTTTTAACAAAATATAGCAAGAAAGTGTCAGACACTCAGTGCCTGAAGTAAAAAAAAAAATGGTTAGAGCCAGCTGACAGATTGAAACAAAAAATCTCCGATGATATTGACTCGTATTACTTGTATAATACTCGTACTCGGCAAAAAGGCTTTATCCGTACCGGATACTGGTTTCAGCTGAGTATCCGGCTCAACTCTTGCAAACACGCTACCAACAAGCACCGGAAACATAAATGAGTCAATCCGCTGACCGCAGTACTTCAGAAAGTCAGACAAAATGTTATTGCTTTCTAAAAATTGATTACAAGTGCTAACTAACCTGTTACTGAATACTGAAATATCAGCAAATAAGGTGGTTTAGGGTAAATAGAGTCACGTCATAACCTATAGCAGTAGCCATCAACTGCTGTAGACATCTGTAGTGAACTTTACTTTGACCACAAGTTAGTCATATATTAAAATAAAACATTGAATACATGCATGCATTAAGTATGAAACATAGGCATCTATAATAGGTACTCTATGCCGTAGTTATTTGTAAACCTGTGGCTTACTTCTGATCTATTTAAAACTAGTATTTTGCTGGACCCAGAGCAGACAGCTGCTGCAGCAGAGTCAAGTGCATTAGAGGAAGACTGCAATGACAGAACCACCGTGACACAGATGCTGCCAGTTTCTTCATTTTGTGGTTCTATTTAACCTTAAGATAAGAGGAACCTGGTCAAGTGTGTCAGACACACACACACATACACACATAACTTTACACCACAGAACCAAATTCACACGCAGCACATATGCAACACTTTAGCAGACTTTATTTTAATTCACAATTAATTTAAGGGATTTAAAAATGTTAGAATCTGTTTTTACACACACACACACACATACACACACACACACACACACACATACACACACTATTTACTGCTACTGTTTATGTTTTTGCTAGTCATGTATTCTATTGCCTTTAATGCTGTCATCACTTTTTGTATTCATGTATATTCCAAACTTGAGAGCAGTCAGTGAGAAACATTTAGCTGCAATCTTTACATCACTTACTGTGTTCAATAACTACAATGTTGGTGGAATCAGTACAGCCAGAGACCCCTGGGACAGGGAGGAGTGACGTAGGAATAAAACAGTCACAAATGTACTTTGGGTTTGTAATAAAATCTACGGTAGTACTTTTTACTGTATGTGTAAATTTGTTATAAGTGTGTTTTCTTTCAAAAGTAGTCAGTATATATACAAATTGATTTAAGTGGCCGGTGCTGAAACTGATCTCAGATCAAACGCCGGGGAGCGCACACACTGCAGCACTTGCTTTGTTGTGCAAAAGTGTCTCCAATTTGTTTAACAAGGGAGAAAAATAATCCACAGCTAGTTGGACTCAATCTTACAAACTTCCTATCAGTTGTCCTGCACAGTACCGACTGAGCTAAGCATGCATATGAGTATATAAGGATTTGAAATAATTTGACTTTGCTCTGGCCGCCATGCAACGTCTGGAATAAACTTTGGCCCGATGCCAGACTTGTTTGCTGACCCCTGGCCTATGAGATAGCTATTAACCTAAAATAAATAGCCTATGTTCATATTAAAGTGTATTTCAATATCCCTACCAAACGGCTCATAATATTCAACCTCACATAAGAAAAATGAAACCCAGAGCTCTAACAAAAGGTGCAAGCCCCTCCCTGTGAGTGTGACAAAAGGCTGAAAGGGCATTAGAGAAGCACACCAAACTTAACTGTCAGCAGAACATGATGGATGAACTGGATATCTATGCTAATGTGGAGAAACCATCAGAAAATCCTGGCAAAAGGAAGAGACGAGTAAATTGTTCAGAAGATATTTATGCAAATGAAGACACGATCCAAACTGAGCAGAACAGCACTAGACCTACACTCTCAGGTAATGAACACATGCAAACAGGTTAACCTGTATACACACTATAATAGCATGACGACTGCAGGTACATGCAAATATGTGAATATTCTTTACTGATCAGCTCACACAAACATAGAATAGACTTTATTTTTAGCCTTTAGATTCTGCTGCTGGGATATACAGTCCCCTCCACAAGTACTGGAACGGTGAGGCAAATTCAAAAAACTTTGTTTTTGTTGTTCACTGAAGACATTTGGGTTTAAGGTCAAAAGATGAGACAAGAGTTCATAATTTCAGTTTTCATTTCCTGGTGTTCACATCTAGAAGTGTTAAACAACTTAGGACATATTACCCTTTGTATTAGACCACAGCATTCTTAGGTGAGCAAAGGTAATGGAACAAATAATCTTAAAGTAAATAACATTTAATATTTGGTTGCATAACCCTTGCTTGCCATAACTGCCTCAAGCCAGCAACCTGTTCATTCTTTATTTGTGATGCTTTTCTTAGCGTTTAACGCAGCTTCTTTCAGTTCCTCTTTGTTTCGGGATGTTTCTCTATTCAGTCTCCTCTTAAGGAGGTGAAATGCAGCTCTATTGTGTTAAGTTCAGGTGTCTGACTTGGCCTGTCTATGACCTTCCACTGTTTCCCCTGATGAAGTCCTTTGTTTTGTTGGCAGTGTGCTTTGGCTCATTGTCCTGCTGCATGAACTTCCTCCCCATTAGTTTCAATGCATTTCTTCGTAAATTGGGAGACAAACTGTTTCTGTCCAGTTCTGAATTCATTCTGCTGCTACCATCATCAGCTACATCATCAATAAATATTAATGAGCCTGTTCCAGAAGCAGCTATGCACGCCCACGCCATGACAGTACCTCCACCAGGCTTCACAGATGAGCTTGTAGCTTTGGATCAGAAGCAGTTTCTTTCTAAACACATTAATCTCGATCTCATCAGTCCATAAGATTGTGCTCCACAACATTTGCAGCTCAACTCTGTACTTCAAGATGCAAATTTCAATCTGGCCTTTGTTGAAGTACGCCGACTTCCCCAAGTCCGTTAAAAAGGATCAGAAGGAGACGAGTCATCAGATTCCCACAATATTTTATTGAGCTCACAAAGCAGATATATATCTTGAGACTCTGCTATCCTCCTCACACGTCTGAGGTTCCCCTTCGAGGGGAACTCGAACTGCGTCGGTGACGACACTATGGGAACGCCTCTAGGCGTGGCAGGGCTGAATGCTGAATGAAAACTACTCCAATCCTATTGGCTTAGTGAGAACGGTAGCATGTGACGGCGTAACCGTAGGGCGTATATAAGCATGCCGGCACATAGGTACATCAGCCTTCTCTATTCAGCAGGCACGTTGGCTGTTTGCTGTTAATGGAAAGCTCCCACAAACCTTGGCTAAGATCTTACCTGGAAGTAGCAGTATGTCTTCAGCATCACAGAGACAGGACCAGTTCCGCAGATGTGCCTCCTTGTTCACGCTTTCTCACGGTAGGAGATTCACATGAGCTGTGTGTCGCTTGTCTGGGCCTGCCGCACGCCACGGCAGCTCTCGAGGGAGCTGCTTGTGACCATTGCGAGGCCTTGCCCCTACGAGTACTGAGGTCTCGTAGGGCGCTGTTTTCTGAGGACGGCCAGATCCGCTCTCCCCGTGGCTCTGGGCCTGCGGTTGCTGAGGCAGACCGGCAGCGCCGGTCATGGGGGTCGCAGCAGGATCTGCTGGATGACTTCGAGACGGCGGACGTCCTTTCTCTCCGGTCATCTGCTAACTCGCTTCTCCTCATTCCCGCTCGAAGCCCGGTTGCCGGCTTCTTCTGATCGGGACGACTCGGCCGGGATTTTGCACTCTGGCTCTGAGGAGCTAGATGTGCTGAGCGTTGCGGAGGAGGAGGAGGACTTCCGGGTGTCGGGCCGGCGTCATCAGAGGAGCGCCGCGCCTGATTATGATGAACTGTTGGAGGTGGTGACGCGGGCTGTGGCTAGGCTCAGCCTGGATTGGCCACAAGCTACGCAGAAGCCTAATACCAGCAGTAGACTGGATGATCGCTTCCTTCGGAGCCACTCTGCACCTCCACGCCGCTCTTTGCCATTTTTCCCGGACTTACATAACGAGTTGTGTAAGTCTTGGGACAAGCCTTTCTCTGCCAGGCTGTCTACTTCCCAGCTGCTGGAGTACAGCAATGTGACGGGATTAAAGATCGTGGCTATGGAGCCGATGCCACTGGTGGAGGAAGCTCTAGCGAAGTTACCTTTCCCCTCGCCTGACATCGTCTCTGAATAAACCAGCGCTACCCACCAGACCTTGCCGGATGACTTCAACGCTGGTGGGGAAGGCGCTTATGGCTGCAGGCCAGGCGGGGCAAGCCTGCACACCATGGCGGTCTTGCAGGCTTACCAGGCGGATCTGCTGCAGGATATGGCCGACAGAGGGGCCCCTCTGAGGACGATATGGCGGAGCTGCGTGAGAGCCACGGATCTGTCGCTCAGGGTGACCAAAGAGACGGCCCGCCGGTGGGACGATCCATGTCTGCCCTGGTGGCCACCGTCGCGGCACCTCTGGTTGAACCTGTCGGGCATCAAGGAGAAGGACCGTCAGGTCCTGTTGGATGCACCAGTCTCCACAACTGGCCTGTTTGGCGACACGGTGAACTCTGTGGTGGATCGGTTCCGCCATGTGAAGACACAGGGTGAGGCCTTCAGGCAGTATTTCCCCGCCGAAGCTGGGCCCCGCCCGGTGAGACATCTTCTACACCTCAGCCATCTACCAGCTCTTACCGCCAGGATCGGGCGGCAGAGTGTGGCTTCTCGCGGTCCCCTCGCGACGGCTTGGGACGCGAGGCGACGCCTCCAGCGAAACCCTCCTGACAGACAGGATCTGAGGACCGTCATTCAGTCACGGAGGGGTAAGGCAAAGAGGTCCTGACTTTATGTTTCAACCCCGGAGGTCGACTGAGGTCACCTCCGGAGCAACTGTTAGCGTGTTCCCGTCGCCGAGGCACTCGGGACGCGCTGATCACCACCGAGCCGTCGTTGCTCTGCCGGCCCCGAGGGGCGGCAGTCGATCGGAGGCTCGGGCCCCAGGTTGCGGATCATCGGCGGGTCTGTCCTGGCGGCACGCTTCAGGAGACCGTCCAAGAACTGCACGAGGCGCCGGCCACCAGCCCCGAGGGGCTGGTCCCGCTGGTGGCTTTCGCAGGGGCTTGGCGGAGCTTGCCGAAAGTGTCTCCGTGGGTCCTGCGCACCGTCATCGAAGGATACAGGCTGCAGTTCCGGGTCAGTCCCCCCAAATTCGCTGGGGTAACCCGGACGGTGGTACGCCCGGAGCAACATCTAGTGCTAGAGCAGGAAGTTCGCTCGCTGCTGGAAAAAGGGGCCGTGGAGATCGTTCCCCCACTGGCCTGCGAGTCCGGTTTCCACAGCCGATACTTCATCGTCCCCAAAAAAGATGGAGGCCTGCGTCCGATCTTGGATTTGCGGGTTCTGAACCGATCTCTGAGGGGATACAGGTTCAAGATGCTCACCATCCCCGCCATCGTGAGTCACATCCGGTCCGAGGACTGGTTTGTCACTATAGATCTAAAGGACGCGTATTTCCACGTCTCCATTCGACCTTCTCACAGGAAGTTCCTGAGATTCGCCGAGCGCATGCACCAGTATCGGATTCTGCCCTTCGGCCTTGCACTCTCCCCTCGCACTTTCACCAAATGTATGGATGGGGCACTGGCCCCTCTGCGGCTCCAGGGCATCCGAGTGATGAACTACATCGACGACTGGCTCATCCTGGCGCAGTCTCGAGAGTTGGCAGTTCGACATCGAGATGTCGCTCTCGCCCATCTTCAACGTTTGGGACTGAGGCTCAACGTGAAGAAAAGAACTGAGAACTGTGTTCCTAGGGGTAGTGTGGAACTCGCTTACGATGCAGGCACATTTGTCTCCAGCACGTATCGACTCCATGGTGACCACGGTGAAGAGAGTGAGATTGGGCCACGCCATCACAGTAAAAAACTTCCAGAGATTAATGGGACTCATGGCAGCAGCATCCAGCGTGATACCTTTTGGTCTGCTCCACATGAGGGCCCTCCAGTGGTGGCTGAAGACCAAGGGTTTTTCCCTGAGGGGGAATCCGTTCCGTCTGATACGGGTTACGCACACATGTCTTCGTGCCCTATCACAATGGAAGAAACCTTGGTTCCTGTCCCAAGGCCCCCAGCTAGGGGCGTCCTGTCGCCGCGTAATCGTTTCGACGGACACTTCCCTCACTGGGTGGGGCGCGGTCATGGGAGACCGCTTCGGCACAGGGGTTTTGGCAGGAGCATCACTTCGTCGTGGCACATCAATTGCCTCGAGATGCTGGCCGTGTTCGGGCTCTGAGGAGCTTCCTGCCCGAACTCCGGGGTCACCACGCTCTGGTCAGGTCCAACAATATGGCAGTGGTGGCCTATCTGAATCACCAGGGGGTCTGCGCCACGCCCTCTTTGCAAACTGGCGCATCAGATCCTCCTGTGGTCCCAGCAGAGACTCCTGTCTCTCAGAGCGATGTTTATCCCTGGGACTCAGAATCGGGGAGCAGACCTGCTGTCGAGGCAGGCGCTGACGCACGGGGAATGGAGACTTCACCCCGAGGTGGTGAAGTCGTTATGCGAAAGGTTCGGGCCCATAGACGTGGATCTGTTTGCGTCTCAAGAGACTACGCACTGTCCTCTATGGTTTTCCCTGACACCCCCAGCCCCACTAGGGCTGGACGCCATGGTACACTCTCGTGGCCCAGGCTACGCTCTGTACAGCATTTCCCCAGTCAGCTCTGCTCCCGGGATCTTGGAGAGGGTCCGCCAGGATGGAATCCGACTACTACTAGTAGCTCCGCTCTGGCCGATCCGAGTGTGGTTCTCAGACTTGAAGGCTCTTCTGGACGGTCCGGCCATGGCAGGTCCCTCTGAGGAGAGACCTGCTGTCCCAGGCAGGGGCCGGGTTCTTCACCCTTGCCCCGCCCTATGGCAGCTGTGGGTCTGGCCCCTGAGGGGGCACAGTACCTAGAGGCGGGCCTCACGGCCGGAACTGTCGAGACACTCCTTAGCTCCAGGGCCCCGTCCACTCGGAGGATGTACGGCATAAAGTGGAAGGTATTTTCCACATGGTGCAGGGAACGCATGTTGGACCAAGCTACCTGTCCGGTGGTTCAGGTGCTGGAGTTCCTGCAGGGCCGCTTCACTGCGGGCCTTTCCCCTTCCACCCTCAAGGTATATGTGGCAGCTATCTCAGCTTTCCACGCTCCTTCTAGGGATGGGCCTCTGGGGAGACTTCCCTTGGTCGTAAGATTCCTCCGCGGGACCCGGAGGATGAAGCCTGCAACTCGCCCCAGAGTTCCCACCTGGGATCTGGCAGTGGTTCTTGAAGCGCTGGCTGAGGCCCCCTTCGAACCCATGGACTCGGCTGAGGCCAAGTACCTGACCCTGAAGATGGTTTTTCTCCTCGCTGTCACTTCTCTGAGGAGGGTGGGGGACCTCCAGGCTCTGTCGGTTTCTCCGCGATGCCTGGAGTTTGCCCCAGGAGACATGAGGGCCATCTTGCACCCCTCCCCGGGTTACATTCCCAAGGTGCAATCCAACAGGGTAGGGCCCGTGGTATTGTAGGCGTTTCATCCTCCACCTCATGTGACGGTAGAGGACGGGAGACTTCATTTACTCTGCCCTGTCAGGGCGCTGAGTATTTACACTGTGAAGTCCACCCAGTGGAGGAAGGCAGATCAGTTGCTGGTGTGTTTTGGTTCCCCTAAAGCCGGGCTCCCGGCTTCCAAACAGACCATCAGCAACTGGATTGTTCAGACTATCTCCCTGGCCTATCAGGTGCGCAACTTGCCTTCACCTATGGCTGTGAGGGCTCACTCCACGAGAGGCATGGCAGCATCCACGGCTCTTCTCTCTGGAGCATCTCTTCAGGAGATTTGTGATGCAGCTGGCTGGGCCACTCCTCACACTTTCATCCGGTTTTACAGTCTGGACCTTCCCTCCGCACCCGGCACCCGAGCGCTCTCCCTTTAATCGTGCCCACAGGTTGCCTGCACGCTAGGGCAGGCGGGGTCTCGGCGCGGCATAGTGGGTATCTCGTTCCCATAGTGTCGTCACCGACGCAGTTCGAGTTCCCCTCGGAGGGAACGTCTCGGGTTACGTAGGTAACCCTTGTTCCCCGAGAAAGGGGAACGACACTGCGTCGGTTCACCACGCCTCTCCCCGCCTGGAGTGCCTTGCTTCATAGTTGAGGCTGATGTACCTATGTGCCAGCGTGCTTATATACGCCTACGGTTACGCCGTCACATGCTACCGTTCTCACTAAGCCAATAGGATTGGAGTAATTTTCATTCGCATTCAGCCCTGCCACGCCTAGAGGCGTTCCCATAGTGTTGTCACCGACGCAGTGTCTCGTTCCCCTTTCTCAGGGAACAAGGGTTACCTACGTAACCTGAGACGTTCCCCACAAGAGTCTGAGGTTTTCTTGCTAAGCAATAACTATATAATGGAAACCGCACCCAGCTGCACATTTTCTTTTGTCCTTATTTAGGTATGTCTAGTAAAGATGTAAATCTCATGTCTGATCTATGACCTTATGTAGGTGTGCATGGAGTCTGGACAGTGTAATGGGCATGGTGTGTGTGTGTGTGTGTGTGTTTGTGCGTGTGTGTGTGTGTGAATGTATAAACCCACATTTCCCCCTTTTGATCTCTTTTAAGAGATTAAGGTTAAGCTGGTTGACACCAGTTAGAGCTGGTATTTCGTAGATGTAAGCACAACAGCAAAAGAGGAACTAAAACAGCAAGTTATTATTACCGACACTTTGTTTTTAACTGTGTTATGTCGATGGCAGTAGTGCTAAGAGAATAAGGAGTTATATAAAAGAATAATATTTGCTGCATGGTTGGAGGGATGGGAGATTGAACCGTGGAGTGTTTTTTTTTTTAACTTAAGTAATTTATGGACACTGCAGATCTGTTTTTTAATGTTTACATTGAATTGCATGTTTTCTTATTGTGACTCAAAAAATCTTAAAACATTTTCGTTTGTTAACTAACATTTGTTGCTGCAAACTATTTTTCACAACATTTTTGACAAATGCTTTCAAAAAGTATAGGGGACATGTCCGCAGTGTAAATGACACCTAAGATTATGCATGATCATTTTTAACTTTTGTTATAGCCTACTACATGTTCTCCAACCGGCCTAATGGTAATGATTTATGTTGTTATGGTTTGTTGTAACCTACAGTTTAGACAACTGACATGCTATTGGACTTTTTTTGATTTGTAATGAAGTTAAGCATTAATCAATAATTCAGTTTAAAGGGCTCTCACACAGCGGAGGGCTTAATTTTTCTTTCACTTTGATTTAAACTGGAGCATTATGTTCACTGCTGTGAGCGGAGGTCAGGAGCACAAAAAAACCCTCAACATTCGAATCTCTAAATTAAAAATCAAATGTGTACTCAACGATCAAATATTTGGGTCCAGCCCTGCTAGATGCTTGTTTCTTTTGACAAATATGTAAAAGGATGATTCTGCTTACAATATTTAGAGGCTGTTCTGGCCTTTACACAATACTGAATAATCTGTCTAATGAGGACCTAGCAAGCAAAGCAGGACATTATCTCTGTGAAAGATTTACAATCTGCTCTGCATGATACAATCAGCAAATAAAAGCTATATAAAATAAATAAAAGACTATATAAAAGCTAGTCCTGTACATCATACTGTACTTGTAAAGAACTTTTCTTCCTCTTCTGTTTTGTTCCCCTGACAGCGGCCTGTTACTAGTTCCCCAAGACAAGATTATACAGATTATGTCTTTGCAAAAGTGCTGTTCACAAACTCAAAGGGTGGTGAAACACAACTTTCACAGAGAAAAGCTAAAAGCAATAATGATTTAAATTAGTGGTGGGCATAAATTAATTTTTTTAATCTAGATTAATCTCACTGAAATCTTGAAATTAATCTAGAATAATCTAGATTAAAATGGCTCATTTGAATTCTGCATTCAGAATATGTGTGCGAACGGGTTTCAAGCCAGGTGGCGCATTAGACCAGGGGCTCATCTCCTGTTTCCAAAATGCATCACAAACTGCTTGAGAAAGCTGTTCTACTATGATAATTGGTGATGAAAATAAATCATGTTCAATAAGATGTACTTGTGTGTAGCGTGTGATGTGCTTTGCATTTAGGTGGTACTTATACTGGAAGAACTCCTACAGTAAACTAATTCCGCATTGCACAAGGTGCAAACAACCTTAGTCTTGTCGAATTTTCCATTGGGAAGCTTCTTAAAAGTAAATTTTCCCAGAAGCAATGTTGTAATGTTTTTACACAAGTGCTGTCCAACAGCTGTCTGTGGACGTGTTGCTATAGTTAGTGTGAGTAAATACCACACAATGTGTTTTTTAATCAACCGGCGTATCAATAACTAACCTGGCTAGTTGTAAACAAACAGCTGGCCGAGCGAGGTTGTAACTGGAACGCCGTCACCTCCGACTTCCGAGGTGAATGGAACGCAGCAATAGCTGCATCCATGTTAGCACGTCACTTTTGATGTTGTAATTTCACAGTAGGCATAAGTTATGCTGCGTTCCAGGCAACTCGAAACTGGGAAATTTCCTACCTCCAACTAGAAAAACTATCCGGGAACGCCACTTAATGTCGGATTTCCTACTTGTGAACTCGGAGAAAAAATTTGTACCCGGACTTCACAGTAGCAGCTGAATGACGTCAGAAAACAATGTCAGCGCCCATGGAAGCACACTTTGTAAATGGTAAACCATAAACTAAAAGGCAACAAAACGTATATTTGTATGTATTTAAATTGAAATAATGCATACGATCATATAGTAAAACCTGTTCTGCGTGTATATTGATGTAGAAATATGTTTTGCACATTAGGTAGCTGGTTACAGTAAAGAATCTCATAAAGTCATCTTTTCTGCATAGAAGTAATTGTTAAAAATGCCAAAACATCACGAAGTGCAATCTACAAAATTGACTGACTTGAGGGCTACCAACTTATATAGCCAGAGAGGAACACAGAACTAGTAACGTCTGGGCTATTTATGTCAGTTGTTGCAGTTAAACTGCCATCCTTTTAATTAACACCTTAAGCACTGCTGAGGGTGCAACTCTGTGCACACTTTGTCATGGTCAGCCAAGGTTTTCGTTCACTTTCGGCATCATGCACCACCACTCACCTGGAACCCTTTGATGTCGGAAGTCGGAAGTTTCAACTGGGAAATATCCCAGTTCTGCCCAGCCTCAAACGCGCCATTACACACAGCATCGAAGACTTGTTCTTTCCCCCTACAGTGCAATTCGGCTAGCTACATCTGCGCTAAAATATCAAGGTGAAAGTCATCATAGCTTGCGTAGTATAGACCCAGCTCCCAACCCAACTTTGAGAAAAGATTAACGGCGATATTTTTTTTATCGCCCGATAAGAGTCTCACGTTAACGCAGCGCCACAACTAGTTATTACTCATGCACATAGATGCTCATATCTTTAAGTTGAGAATATGTTATGGCTAGACATTTAAAAAGCATTAAAGACAAAGGAAGTCAAAATCCCTGTTCCTTTGTCACTCTCTGATCAGAGATCTATTGCAGATGAAGAAACTTTCCTAACTTTCCTAAGTAGATGCCTCTACCATGGGTTTGTTCTTCAATATTGGTCCTTTGAGCCAGAGCTCTTCACCTGCAGTGGTTACAGTATGGCAGAACAGGGAGCAACAGCAGCCCTAAAAACAACAGTAGGTCAGAGAGGGAAACCGAGATAGTGGGGCAGTTCTTCTATCTTAGGAGGACATTAACCTAATGAGTGGTTCTTCTACAGTACAAAATGCCAGATTCTGCAATTTCTCCCAAAGCTCACAATGTCTATTCACGGCCCTACCTATCATTGCCAATCATCAAGAGCCCTGCCAGCTGTGCCAGCGGCACCACATCTGCTGTCAGTAAACTCTAGCACTACACAGCCAATTGTGTCTCAAGCACCACCTACCTACCCCTTTGTACTGACAGCTGGACAGGACTCAAATCAGCTGTTATGGATGGCAGCAGCTCATCCTCCGAACTTGCTGGCCTCCAGTCAGTTCATGCCAGTGTATTCGACCACACCCGGAACTTGTCCAGTTGTAGCTTCTCAGCACCAGCCAACCCAGGTGCATCAGCTAGCATCCACAGTATTGCCACCACTACATAAAACCCTACCTATGTCTTCTTACTCTTACTTCCATCCCTCAGCTACACCGGCTCCTCATCCCCAACCGGTGCAGATAATCTACCAGCCAGGCTATCCTCCATATGATCCATTAGCTTTCCATCCCACTGTCTCAGTTCATACAGCACCTCAGACATTCTCAGTTGTGCCTCCACGCCCTATTCAGCCAGTCCTGGTGCCAGCCCTTCCCAAATTGGTGCATGATAGTGAAAAGGATTTAAGTGACCTGAAGATGGCGCTAGACTATTTGTTGACTCCACAAATTGAACTGTCTGAACATTATAAATATAGTCTGGGTATTAGAAGAGGAGTTTATCTGAAGGTTGTTCCTGTAATAATAAGGAATTGCAGTAGGTTTCTACACACCTATGCCATACTGGATGACGGCGCTGAGCGTACCATACTTGCCAAAGCAACACATCACATGGCCTGGTAGGTCAGTTCAGGTCTATGGCACTGCGGACAATCCATCACGATATAGCTCACATCAAAGGTGCCTCGGTTGACTTCCATGTATCATCCACCATACATCCAGAAAAAAGGCACTTCATTCGCAATGCCTTTACAGCCAGCCAGCTTGTTCTTGCAGATCAGTCCTGTGGTTCATTCCTCATCACCTTGTCGAACATAATGGGAAACATCGACTGGTGTTTAATTGCTCATTCTCCTACCAAGGCTCTCCCTCAATGACCAGCTGCTGCCGGGTTCAACGCTTGGGCCATCTCTTCTTGGTGTCCTTCTACGATTTCGACAATATGCTGTGGCGATGAGCAGACATAAAGGCAATTTTTCACCAGGTACGCCTTCTACCTGAGGACCAAGCCCTTGTGAGATTTGTTTGGAGGCACCTGAAAAGAGACGAACCACCAGATGTCTACCAGTGGCAGGTCCTGCCGTTTGGAACTACTAGCAGTCCAACACGTTCTCATCTCAATGCGTTATAACTGACGCTTTCATCTGGCATGACAAAGCGTATGGATTTAACGCTAAAGGTACCCTTCCGCGTCCGTATGAAATGCCCCCGTTTCCTACGTTGCAGCAACACAAGAGAGGCTAAAATCCTCACGGCCAATGTGCGCAGCTGTAGGGTTAGCTGGTCGACATGCATACATTCAGTGACTTGGGTTTAGGCACTAACATTTCGAATGGTTGTGGTTAGGGTAGGCGCTCCGGGGAGCTGCTAACACCTTTATTGCGAACGCAGCTGGCTAGGTAGCTAGCACTTCCGGTCTGAACTAGTCGCCCCAGAGCGTCTCATACAGACGCTTCCTGAAGCGTCTCATAGAGACGCACCGGGTGACAACTGCGATCAGAGCCTTCCCACCTCTTAATCGGCCAAGTCCTTTGTAGATAAGTTGCGCATCCTCTTGTCAGAGGGGGGTTTTGAGATAAGACGGTGGGCTAGTAAAGACCAAACAGCAGTTTCTCACCTTCCAACTGAAGCCAGATCCGAAAGTACACAACTTTGCCTCTTGGAGAGTCAACCCCAAGAACCTGCTTTGGGCCTAAGCTGGCACTGTCTGTAGGCCTGTAGAAGGGCTATCTTCTACCCTGAGCAATATGTACAGAGTACTGGCTACCCAGTATGTCCCTTTAGGTGTGATTATCCCTTTCTACACAGGCAAAGGTCCTCATTCAGCAATTATGGGTGAAGAAAAGGAACTGGGATGATCCGAACATTCCTCCTGACCTTCTGGATGCGTGGACAAAATGGGAAAGAGAGCTGCCAAGCCTGAGTAACATCACACTACCATGGTCGCACGCATCCATGGTAGTGCTTCTGTAAAAAACTTCAGAGTATGGTCTAGACCTGCTCTTTATGAAAAGCGCTGTGAGATACCTGTTGTTGTGATTTGGCGCTATATAAATAAAATTGAATTGAACTGAATTGAATCACCGGATCTAAACCCACAAGCCACTGAATACAGCTTACATGTGTTTTGTGATGCATCGGAGCAAGCATACAGTTCAGTGGCTTACCTAGCCATGTGGGGTGAAGGTAAGGTTCATGTCGCCTTTGTGATGGCACAGTCCAGGGTTGCCCCTAAGAAACAACTGTCAATGACACTATTAGAGCTGTTTGGAGCCTTAACAGGAGCCCAACTCTCTTCCCTCCTACACAAAGAGCTGACGCTCCCCATCCACAGACCCTACCTCTGGACTGATTTAACAACAGATTTGTCTTGGCTTGTTGTCTTGGCACATTTCAACAACAAGGCAATTCAACATGCTTTACATAAAATATAAAAGTAGCAAAGGGAAACTGAAAAAATAAAATCTTCAGTGATGACTAGGCTGTCAAACTAAATGTGCACTTTGTCTCCATCTAGTGACGTTTATGGGAAGAAATATGTGTTTTTGCACTCACAAACTGTTCATTCAATACTGTTGATGACTTGATGAATATGTGAGCATGGTGTCCCTGAGAATGCAAAATATAATAGTGAAACCATTTCTTAAACATGTTGTATATTTGGAAATGCATCCCCATTTCCACACTCTTCATACACTGTTAGTGTTGTGCAGTCCTGCTGACTCACTCAACTTGTTTAAAGAGGTGGTGGTATTATTATTATTATTATTATTATTATTATTATTATTATTATTATTATTATTTATAATCCTATTTAGGGGTTGTAGCAGAGCAGGTTTACATGGTTAACTTTCAAAAAACACCATATTTTTTGTCATAGTGCACATTGCTGGAGCTCCTTTTTCACAGCCTTCCTGTGTTGTTTTAGCTTTGGAGTGATATATCTTGTCTCTAAATGATCTTTGTTGGGAGTTGCACATGCGTAGTTCCTAGTTAAGGACCACTAGCCAAACAGAAGCAGAGTAGGGCGGGTGTTACATGCCAAGCTGGCCTGTTGTTTTGTTTTCCTCTTGCCTTCTTTCTCCCATTACTTTCTCCTCAGGTGTTAAGTGGGTGACTGGCTCACACCTGTGCAGCCTGGCTGAGCTGCACATTGGCCAGTGGAGGCTGGAGCTGGCCAATCAGGATGGAAAGTGGGGAATAAAAAGGGCAGCACAGAAGAGTTTGCTCTCTCACCCCTTGGAAGCAGCCTTGTCTGTAGCAGCAGTGAACCCACATCTCTGTGTTATTTGGTTGCAGTTTGTTAAATAAATTTCCATCTGCTGAGCTTTTTGTATCAGCGCTTCTTTTATGTTGCACCCCTTGAGCCAGGGGTCGTAACAGCGGGTCAGCCAAAAGACAGTAAACAGCTTTGGTTCAGATGTAGGCTACATGGACTGGAGCAAGAGTTTGCTGAGTGGTGAGTTATTAATCTGTAACCAAAGTATCTTTCATCCATAAAGTTTTAACCGAGCTCTGTCTCTACATCACAGTAACAACTTTATGTCTGTTGACTGAGGGTAGCTAGTGTTTGGAAGGGAGATGAGAGGTGTGTGCTGCAGCTCAATGTTTTTCCACTGTTGTTTTTGAGGGCGTGTGGTGAGCGTTATTTGAGGCGCAGCACAGGTAAGAAAAGGCTGGACCACATCAAGCTGTTTTCAGTCAGTTCAGAGCAGTGTTTTCTGTGGGAAATGGGCATTCCCTTTGGGCTTTTTTCACTTTGCAAACCTAAAAACATGCACAAAAAGATATATATCTCAATAAAACAGAGTGAAAAAGCCAAAAAACATAACATCTGCTTTAAAAATATAATTTTCAAAAGGGTGAAATATAAAATAAAACAGGATAAAATACATTTTAAAGTGTTGAATAGGAAATAAAAACAGGGTAAAACAGGACAGTAAAAGTCACAGTGCATGACATTAATCCACAGCCTTACATTTGATTTGATTAAAGGCAGTGGTAAAAAGAAAACTCACAAGTCTTGATTTAAAAGAACTGACAGTTTCAGCAGACCTGCAGTTTTCTGGGAGTTTATTCCAGATATATGGGGTGAAATAACTCATCTCACCTTCTCGCAGGGGAGACAAAAAGAGAGATGCTGGATTCTTCCTTTTGGCATAAAATAATTAAACAAACGCTGGTTGGGTACACTACATTTGCTATGGTTGGAATCTATGTTGTATGAAGCAACGACACAAAGCTTGATTTAATCTTATTTATTTAAAATTAAAACATAATGCAAGACGTCTCCTTTCAGATGGTGGAGATCAAAGAGTAAAAAAGAGTTCCTGCAGAGCTGCTGCAGTGTTTCTAGGTCTGCTGTGTCTTCTCCTCCTGGCTGGATTCATAATTCTGTGTAAGTACATTTACATTTATTTACTTTTATTCATTTAGCTGACGCTTTTATCCAAAGCAACTTACATTTGCTACAAACTGTATGTCAGAGGTGGCACGCTTTTGGAGCAACTAGGGGCTAAGTTGCTCAGGGACACAAACCTTGGTCTCTAACACCAAAGGCATGTTTCTTATCCACTGCACCATCGCCACCCCATACTGTGTTAGCATGCTGATGAAGCACTAAAGCCTCGTTTCCACTGAGTGGTGCGGTACGGTACAGTTCGGTACGGTACGCAATTATTTGCGTTTCCACTGTCAAAAGTTGTGAATGGTACCAAAAGCCGAACCGCACTGCACTACCACTTTTGGGTACCCTTTCGTTGGGGTACCTAGCACAGTGGTACGGTACTAAAAGGTGGAGCTAGACTCACTGCAGAACGGTGATTGGTTGACAGAGAATCGTCACTTGCGCGTGCTACAAGGGAACTCGACAACACAAGAGGCGGCATTTTTTAAAACACCGCTTGAAAAATAATGTCCCTTTCTTCTTCAGCGTGAATGACGCCAGCGTACTTTCCGTCATCCACCACGCCTATCACGTGAGGGTACTGTTGGCAGTGGAAACGCGAGCCCCGATCATGGTTTAGCGACCCGACCCGAACCGTAGCGTACTGAACCGTACCGCACCACTCAGTGGAAACGAGGCTTAAGTGTTAGGATTTGAGTTTTGTGCTGTTGTTTTTCCTGTGTTTATTTGATATTGTCATGGTTTAGAGTTTTGTAGTCTTGTTTATTATTTAGTTTTTTTCACTTTAGTCTTCTTAGTACTGTCTTGTCTCTTATCTTAGTTCCTGTACATTTGTTCATGTTCTATGTACTTCTGGTCTGTCTTAGTCCTTAGTCTTTTGTCTCCATGTTAAGTATAGTCTTGTCACCTGGTTCCGTCTCTGTCAGTGTACTGTTTTTGCTGTCTTTGTGTTTTTACTTTGGTTGATCTGTCCTTGTGAACTTTACTTCCTGTTTTATTTTGTTAACCTCCTGTACCTGGAGTCCTTGTCTAGCTTCACTTGATTACCTGATGTGTCTCAGCTGTGCTTCTCTCCCCTGTTGTCTCTCTGCTTGCTTGTCTCTTTAGTCCTGATTCCCCTCACCTGTGTTGCTCCCGCCCCACTCGTTAGTCCCTGTGTGTGTGTGTGTGTGTGTGTGTGTCGTCTTCATGGTAGAGCCTGCCTTGTTTGCATCGTCCATTGT
The DNA here is from genome assembly GCA_024633595.2 of Lepomis macrochirus. Taxonomy (NCBI): domain Eukaryota; kingdom Metazoa; phylum Chordata; class Actinopteri; order Centrarchiformes; family Centrarchidae; genus Lepomis; species Lepomis macrochirus. Next base: position 34,315,270 of record JALXJV020000005.1, read on the forward strand.
TCTGCACTTTCCTGACTGTTTGGATTTATTCTTTGGTTTGAACCTTGTTCTTGGATATTCACCGTTTGGATTATGTTTTTGTTTAGAGTACTTTTTAGTTTGGACATTTCCACTGAGCTCCCAGTGTAAGCCTGTGTAGTTTTTTGGAGTCTAAATAAATCTTTGATTAACTGCACCCTTCTCGCCTCGCCTACATCTGCATTTGGGTCCACACCTCCGCCTTCAGCACTCTACCATTACCCCTGACACTAAGAAGGTGATGTTGGTTAACTCGTTTGTTCATTTATTGTTTATGTGCCAAACAGATACCAAATGCAAGTCTGAGTGGGAAATGGAGATGGCCCAGTTACAGACCAGTTACAACAAACTGACTAAAGAAAGAGACGAGCTACAAAAAACAGTTCAAGACATGACCAAAGACAGAAATGATCTTCAGAGAAAACTTCAAGGTAAATATTTCTTTCTTAATTCTGGCTGACCTTAACCTAATCACTCAAAGTTATATTTAAATTCAGCATTTCACTATATATTTTTTAATATTTAGTGAGTGTGTTAAAACAACATTCTCAGTCAATATAAGCACATGAATATTTGAAGTAATTAGTTAATAATTTATTTTTACTGCTGTTCTTATAACCCGCCAGTGATGCACACTGTCGAACAACTGTGTGTAATGACTGAATTAAGCAAGGAACAACCTTGTTACATACAAGCCTTGTTATGTAATTGAGCTTTCTACTATTTTTTTGTAATGAGATGTACCAATATGTTCGCAACAAAGTGCTGTTAAATGCTTTAACAATAAATCAAATAACCAAAAACAAACTTTGTATGCAATGAATGTCAGTAACTGCAATTCATTTGAGATAAATGTAGGCCAACTGACATTTAGTTATGTTAGCTAGCGAAGTGTGACTTATGTTAACTAACTGCAATTTGAACTTAACTAGCTATTATCTTACCATAAACACTAACTAAAGCTGGCCACTTAAAATTAGAGCCCGACCGATTTATTGGCAAGCTGATATTGTCTGGTATAAGCTAATTGCAGAAAAGTTGGTATTGGCATTTATGACAGCTGAATAGAGGTTATATAAAAAGAAATTGAGAGACAGATCCTTCAGACATGTCATAATTGGTGCATAGTTTGCCCACCACAGGGCAGTCCGCAACTACCTTGTTGGCAACACCACCACAGCTGTCCGGAGTCAAAGCAGAGCAAACAGAACCCACAATGGAGATTATCTGTGTTCATGATGAGTTGGTCATTTGTCACATGAAAGCGTAAATAAGGCTGAACACAGTCATGACCATCTCTGTCCATACCTGTCAACTGGGATTTGAAAATAAGAGAAAGATCCACATTTCGCTTACATTTAGACTTTGGTACATACATACCTCTTTTCCACCAAAAAAGAACTGGTTCGGAAATGTTGCTGGTTGTTGGTTCAAAGCTGGTTCAACTTGAGAACCTTCTCATGTGTACATGGTAAAAGAACGGTTTTTTTGGCTGTCGAAACACAAAGAACTGGTTACTGAGTAGGCACCGGCTCCGAACCGGCTCTCAAAATGTTTTGGTTGAAAAGGGGCTTCAGTGAATCACCACTAGGCAACCACTTGCTTTAAAATATCACTGCAACAGTTATCAGGTAACTAATTCCTACATTACGTAAGGCTGACCATATTTTGGTTTTCAAAAGAAGAGAACAGTTGGAGCAGGAGGCAGACGGACACCAACAGTGGAAGGAAGGTTGAGGCTCGGGGGATTCAAGTAATTGGTGGCACCGTGACAATGTGAAGACTACCAAAGGAGCATTATCCACCTGGGGGAGTATAAATAAGTTTATTAGTGCAATATTAGATAAAATTTACATTTAGTCATTTAGATTCCACTTTTATCCAAAGAGACTTATGTGCAATTTATACTCCTGCATCAAATTGATGGCATAGCCTCTGGGTAGCCCCCTATCCTATGCCGTCATCTACGGCGTAGCCTGACGTGCACCTCTTCAAAAATGTAACAACACGTCGTGGCGATGTGGACCGTAAGAACTGTGATTGGTCGGCTGGGTAGCCTCGCAATGCCTCTGCTAGTAACTTTTACTAGTGGCCAAAATAGCGGCTGTAACGCAACCAGGGGATAAGTGTCTTGCTCACGGACACATTGGTGGATGTGTTACAGTGGGAATCAAACCCATGTCTCTCACACCAAAGGCATGTCTGCATCATCGCCACCCCATGATAATAAAATGAAAATAAAAACTTAATGTTAGTATAATATGATATTTACAGGTTACACTTTATATGGCTAATGTCTGCCTACAGATTGTTTATAGTAGGCCTGTTTGTAACATTTCAACAGCATATTATTTTAGATTCAACAATTAAACTAATTCACAAATCAAACTGTTTTCTGTCTTGGTAGGGCTAATATTAGTGTATTCAATATAATTTCATATAATAGTATTCTATATATCTTACCATTAGTATAATATTAATTCCAGCTACTGTAGTTTCATTGTACGTTGTTCTAATTCATTAAAACCTTGTGCGAGTCTCTCATTTGTTAATGCTAACTTGTCAATAATTAGAACCATTCATGCAGAACGATTTCAATATTTTGAAAGTAATGTAACACCCATTTACTGCAGGTAGCACCACATCAACCTTATTAATGTCCCACCCCAACCAAGCTGAGATTAGTCAGTTCACAAAAGATATTATTGATAAGAAGCTTTATACACACGCTTGGATAAAAAAAAAAAAAGCACTCCTTACTTCGTTTCTGCCAGCAGAGAGTGCTGATGAAAGTACCAGCAGCTTGTCAGAAGTGCTGATACGCAAGAAAAATAGTAAAATGTAGACGCGCAGGTACTGTGTACTGGTGAGTTTTGGTCCATTTCAACTGTGTTTGGGCATTTTTGATGCTGTTCTGGTGCCATGTGCCACTTTTATGGGAGATTCATGGGAAAATATTTAAACAGGACAGCGGGAGAATCCCAGGAAAAACAGGAGGGTTGACAGGGATAGAAATGTTACAAATGTTAAGAATGACAGATCCAGGGAGTTTAGGGATTGATTTGATGATCTACTGTTTGTGAGTTTGAGTGGTGGCAAATGTGCACTCACTATATTAATGTAAAAAGATACTTTAGTTTCTGAGACAGAAACTAAACTGACTTTGTTTTGATATCTGCATTATTGCTCCAGCAATACGACCAGAAGGTAGAACTGGCTACCATGAATACAACAAGTTATGATAAACATCTGCTCTGACTGATAAATATGCATCTGTCAAAGTCTGTTTTCATCAGTGAGTAGATCACTTAATAAACATGGTAACATACAGTGCCATATCATAATCTGCACTTGCAGTTTCTTTAAAATAAGGGAGGATGAGAGCCAATCACAAATCATAACAGCACCACTAATGATCACTGTTGCAAGAGAGCTAATGATCCTGTATTAGATTAAGTGGAGGAAACACCCCCCCTCCTGCAGTGCGGGACTTTTACATATAAATGAAGTCCGTTTTATTCAAGTCCTTGCCAAACGAGTTCACACAATGCTGATTAAGCCTATCACCGCTTGGTAAAGCTGCTGTATACCAGAGTTTTAAAACCTGGAGTCTGTGGCGAGATTCCAGCACTGGTGAACCAGTGGTGATGTGTTTTATGCCAACCAGCAATGATTGGTTTACCAGAGCTGAAGAGGGAAGCAACCGTAGCGACAGCAGCAAATCAGGATGGCAGAGCCTATACATCAGAAGCAGTCAGCGTAGTTGTGTAATTACTCTCACTGTCAAAAGGGGAAGAGAAAAGTTCCACACTGCAGGTTTAAACTCAACACACAATGGGAATTATCTTTCAGATACTGAGGCCAGTCGCAAAACCCAGGCTGAGAGAGGCATGATGAACATGTTGAATAATGGTAAGATAGATACCACCTTGGCTCTTTGTTTTGTAGCTGAAGCCTTTTTTAAATTGTTGTTCGTTCTATGTGATAATATGATGTTTTAAAGTACTTTGTGTTTTTTATTCACTCAACAAGGATGGCAGATTTTCCAAGATGGATTCTATCACATTTCTTCAGAGGAGAAAACCTGGCAAGATAGTAGAAATGATTGTCTTCAGAAAGGTGCAGACCTGATGATTATCAACAGCATCGAAGAACAGGTTTGTGTGTGTGTGTGTGTGTGTGTGTGTGTGTGTGTGTGGATGAATCTGTATATCAGAGAGACGTAGCTCATCCATGACCACTCATGTAGAATAAAGAGCAGAACTATTGAATGAATGCAAAGGTCACTGAAGTGGAGGATACATCAATACATCAGTTTCATTTCTATTATGTTGTTTACAGTTTGTGTCTCTTTTTTTTAAACAAGAATTTTATAAGACAGTTTAAGAAGAGAATGTGGATTGGCCTGACGGACGAAGAGACGGAGGGGACATGGAAATGGGTGGATGGGACCCCAATGAAGACAAGGTTCACACATGTTTACAATCAAATGAAATCACTATCTGGTGCTTTTTGGGTTGTGTTCACTGATAAAAGCTTTTTTTTATTTCAGGTACTGGGGTTCTGGGGAGCCAAACGGTGGGAGAAGGGAAAACTGTGTGGAAATACCCTACTATGATAAAGAAAACAGCTGGAACGATGCAGCATGTTCCAGTTCACACTTCTGGGTCTGTGAAAAGAAAGTCCTTTCATAAGCCTCCATCCAAAAGCATCAGACAGTATGAAAAGTCAGGACAATACGTTCACTGGTTTTTATATAGCGCCAAATCATAACAGAAGTTATCTAAGGTCATTTTTTAGATTTGTCAGTTTAGTGTGGATATAATCTGAAACTTATATAATATAATATATATAATGTATAGTAATAACTGTGCTGCTGGGAAAGTGGCCTGTTAAGATATATACAAACAAATACCCTGCTTTGTTTGCAAAAATCATGAAAAGAAATATATTAAACTTGCTTTGAGTGTCTGCTTTTCTTGTTGACATATTCTGAATTTAATCTGTATCTAATCTATGAATGTTTACTTTAAAGGCAGATTGAATAGGATTTTCCTAAAATAAATGCGATGTATATAATCATACAGAAATAATCCCCCTTAATCATCACTTATGACCCATTAAAGTGTGTGGCAGTGTCTGTATCCACACAGAGCCTGCCCTCTGCCTGTATTTTCTAGTTTGTGTGTTTGGGTGAGTAGCTCCCAGATAGTGAAAGTGAGGATGGCTTCCACCTGCTGGAGAGCCCTGAAGGAGAGGATGGGACTGAAGAGCTACGTGGAGTTGGCCTGTGTTGTATAGGTAACCTAGGTGCAGGCAGTTAGTACGTAAGCTTGTTAAGTATCTGCTTTTCCATTATGATTGGTAATTTCAACAGATGCACATCTGTCCATCTGCACGTCTTGACAAAATAGCTCCAAAGGTTTGTGGTGATGAGTTTGAGCTTAGAATTATTTTCTGGTAACACAATACTGGTTCAGGGAAACGTGTTCAGCAAAGCTTTAACAATGTATAAACCTTCAGTTGAAGTGGACAATGAGCAGGGCAGCGATGAGGATGAAGGGTTGGTCGGCAGCGATGACTTGGAGCTGAGCAGTGGTGATTTAGAGGGTGAAGAGCTGCTGGACTGGGGCAAAAAATTGGCCCTGGCATTTTTAGTCCAGGTCGCCCACAACAATCACTTACAGTTCTCTTAAATATATATTGAAATATTCCCCCAAACCACTATAAAGCATAAGATTTTGAGAAATGTTGTTGGAAATGTTTATTAATATCAAGCAAAACAAAAATCAAGAGGCTGCTGACAAATCAGAATATGTAAATATGATCTAATATAACGCCGTAATCATTAGCTTGCTTTTGTAGCCTAAGTTACTTTTTTTGAAAAGGCAAATCTGTTTCTTCTGTATTTACACTTCATTGCATATTATGTAATTGTGCAAATAAATTTTTCTCAAAGCATTTTTATTTGTTATTTAATATTTCTTGTTTCTGTTTATGGGAAACCTTTTACCAAATGGTTTCAAACATGTTGGGGACATATCCCCAGCATCCCCAGAGTAAATGACACCTATGACCGCACCTCCCTGCTCCCTCCCTACAGGTTGAGCTACTCCATGCTTTCCGCTTCACCTCCACTCTCCTCCTCTCTGTCCCTGTCACTCTGCTCCGCTGTCACACACCTCCTCCTCTGCCTGACAGTGGCCACGCCTCTCCTTTACTCCTTCAAGTGCCAGTGGCTGCATAGTGTCGGGTCCTGCGGCTGATATATATTTTCTCACATTTGGCGTCAGCCGTCTCTAGATTTCTTTTTTTGTGCCCGCAACACAAGCAGCAGCAGAATGAATTCAGAAGTGTTCAGAAACTTTGTCTGACAATTTAAGGAGAAATGCATTGAAACTAATCGTGAGGAAGTTTATCATGCAGCAGAACAATGACCCAATGATTGTCACTTTTTTGAAACGTGTTGCTGGCATCAAATTCAAAATGGGAATCATTTTCCAAAAATAATATATTTTTCAGTTTCAACATTTTAAAAGTTGTCTTTGTGCTATTTTCAATTAAATATGAGGTTTGATGTTTTGCACATCATCACGTTTTGTTTTTATCCACATTTTATGTCGTGTGCGTCTTTATTTGGAAACAGGGTTGTAATTTGTTCCCTCTTTTCCCTGTTCAGGGTCACAGGAGGACTTCAGTCTATCCCATCACACATTGATTGGGATGATGATGATTAACATAACTTACAGGTGTTTCATTTATAAATTTGAGAATATGGCAATGAAATCGATCTGTAGTAAGTACATCTATATTGGTGAGAAGCTCTAAAGAAAATGAAGCAGCACTTCTTCTGCCTCTAATTATCTGAATAAACTGATTTCCTCATCAGGAAAATATGAAACTCTCCTGAAACTACATTAAGATAATAAGTCTGTAAAGGCAGGTTTGGACCCAAAAGCACTAACCACAGTCCAAGCAGCAAGATTTTTTTAACTTGTCTAAAAATTGGCAGGAGTCAGTCAGGTAATCAAAGAACGACAGACTTCACCAGGCATAAGGTAAAGAGCCAGGGATATAAGTCACAGGCAGGAAATGCTGGTGAAAAGTGAGTGAGTCAGTGTTGCACGGAGACGAGCAGAAATAATGATGAAAATCAAGTTGGGTGTTGTGACTTTTTATCAATTAGTTTGTAGATCTCCATTGTATTCTTTTAGCAGTTACACTTCCTGGAGTGCACACAAAAAAGAAAAGTAACAGGTTACATGATTCTTCTTTAGACAAAAAAAAGCTCTGACAAAATATTGTATGGAAAACAATTTTTGTGACACTTCAAAAAAATGTGAGCCAGAAAACATCTTGATAGTGAATCACTAACTCTCCGTGAGTAAAGTGTTTACAAACTAAAATTACAAAAAACATCAAGACTGAAGTAAGTCATCAGACCTAACCCAAAAATTACTGTCTGATTATTATAGAGGTTAACCAAGTCGGCCCGAGCGCCCCCCGTATCGGGTCGGTAATCTAGTTGGGTTTTTATAGCTGGATTCCGTCCAGAAACAGCGGCGATTCGGGTTCGGAACGATCGCTCGGCGCGCCGCCATCTTGCCGGCGGCCTACGGAAGCCGTTGGGTTCATTTCAGTTTTGGCGCCACTTCAAATCCTCTCATAAAAGAAGAGCATGTTCGGTAGAGGCGGACTTTGTCGGCCTCTGCTGGCGAACCGTAGCAGGTACAACCTCATGCAATAGCTTGTTTTTTTCGCCTGACCACACAGACATCAGAACCAACTCTGTAGGATGTTCTGTTCTCAAGCTATGGGCCTTTAAAGCATGAGAGTGATTTTTCTCAATTGTAATGACTGGTTTTATCAACATTTCAATGTTTTGGAAGCTTTATGTTATTTGGAATGAGTTGTATGAAGGGAAATAGTGTTTTAAAGATAACTCCCAATAAAAGTGAACATATTAACAGAAAATATTTCAAAAATATGGACATTCGCCAGGTATATTTTTTAAAAATTGTGTAATAACTGGTGTATATTAGTTTCTTTTCATCAATTTTACAGTTGCAGTTGTGTTCCAGGTGTATTAAAAGATATCCAGGTGCTTTATAATCTATCTTATGATGGTTTTGATGGTTTATTGCATTAAAATATAGCTTTTTTTACCAGGTGAGAATGAAAATATCATATTTTTTCTGTATTTAATCTCCATGTAGTCTGTAATGGTAAAATAAATATGTTAATATACAATGGATTTATATTCCTTAGCTTCTGACCTTTCAAAGGACACCAGAATTATGTATCTAGGCCTAATGGTTGAGGAGTTATTACTGATTTATTTTGGATATGTTATTTTAGGCGTTTTTCCTAAAAATAGGTTCTAGGGGTTATTAAAGAATCCCACAGCAGGAAACAACATGTTGGTATAGTGGATACTTGACATGTTATATTGTGGTCTGATTAAAAACCAGATGCTGCTGACCAGGCTAATATGTTAGAATCTGAACATTAGAATTGATTTGAACCTGGATGAAAGCTTAAGGCCGGATGATATAATACAATTTCAGTATTTAGATATCATTTTAATCTGCTTTAACTTTTATTCATGCTGATTTTTCTAATGTGATCTAGACAGACATTGAGATCGGAGTAAAGTCTTAATTATCTTTCAAACTACAGAAACAGAGAGCAAAATTAATTTGTTGACCCTCAACACCAAATGAAATCTGCTTTAGATATAAAAGATGAGCAGATCAAGAATGTTTGGGTGTGAAGTGTGATGATGAGTTTAGAGTTTAATAAACCTCAAACAGTCTGAAAGGAAAAGTTGGAACAATAAACTTACATTCCTGAACGTCACAGAGAAATCTCAGTGGGACAGATTTTGATATCAGTGGTTTCAGCATCACCAGCTGGACAAATACAGAAACATGGGAAGAGTTTCTCAGTGAAAGTGTCTCTGTGAGTGTAGATGTGAGTCATGTCTTCAGGGTCGTAGAAGGACAATCCCCCCTGTCATAGTCCAGCAGGACTCTGATCCTCTGGAGACTCTTCTTCACTCTGACAGTCTTACCAGCTCCATTAGTGTATTTTCTATCACCATGCCATAAACAGCAGATTCCATATTTTGGTAAGGCATATCACTTTCCCTTCCTGTCAACTGACTCTTTAGCCAAACCTACATTCCAGTCAGGATGGTCTCCCACCTCCACCTCCCAGCTGTGTTTCCCTGAGCTGAAGCCCTCAGAGCCCAGAACATCTGCAAAGTAAGTGCATCTCTCTGGATTGTCAGGAAGCTGCTGGATCGTGTCTCCCTCTCTCACACTGGTCAGATCATCAGACAGATAGAGCCAGCGGTCTGCAGTGTTTGGGTCCAGAATGACAGGACTGAAGTGGACCTTGTCCTTCATCTTCTCCCAGACTCTGAAGGACAGGTTGCCCAGGTGTTTGGCCACATCTGCATCTGCACCAATACCAAAATATGGGGAACTGCAAATGTATGCAGACGAGAATCACCAGCTTCACCAATATTAAAATATGGGAAGAGTTTCTCAGTGAAAGTGTCTCTGTGAGTGTAGATGTGAGTCATGTCTTCAGGATCGTAGAAGGACACCTCCCCCCTGTCATAGTCCAGCTGGACTCTGATCTTCCTGAGACTCTTCTTCACTCTGACAATATTACCAACAACATCTGTGTATTTTCCACCTTCATGCGTTAAACACCAGATTCCATATTCTGGTAAAGCAAATATCTCTCCCTCCTCCTGTCAACTGACTCTTTAGCCAAACCCACAATCCAGTCAGGATGGTCTCCCACCCCCACCTCCCAGCTGTGTTTCCCTGAACTAAAACCCTCATTGCCCAGAACACTGGTGTACTTAGTGTTTCTCTCTGGATTGTCAGGAAACCTGTAATATGTGTCTCCATATCTCACACTGGTCAGATCATCAAACAGATAGAGACGGGGGTCTGCAGTGTTTGGGTCCAGAATGACAGGACTGAAGTGGACCTTGTCCTTCATCTTCTCCCAGACTCTGAAGGACAGGTTGCCCAGGTGTTTGGCCACATCTATCAGCGCTCCTGAGAGCAGCTGTGGATCTGACAGTGAGCGCTGGACTCTGGCTCTGGTCTGAGTGGCTTTATAACTGCTGAGGAATGGCACGCTGTGTTTCTGCAGCTCTTCTTCAACAGCAGAGATACTGTCTGACAGAGAGGAGATCTGCTCCTGAATCTTCTTCATCTCTCTGCTCACAGTCTTCCTCTTCTGCTCCTCTTCCTCCCTCAGAGCTGCCAGTCTGGACTCCTCTTCCTCTTTCAGGAGCTGGTGGAGCTTGTTGAACTCTGCTCTGATCTGCCTCTCTGTGGACAACAGCTGCTTCTTGGACTGTTGAATCACTTCATTGTATGTTTCCTCCACTTGTTTGTATTTGTCCCTCTTGTCCTGCAGAGACTCTAAGTCAGATTTCAGCTGCTCCTTCAGGTCCCTGACTGCTTGTTCTACAGGAACCACCTTGTGACTCTGGTGGAGAGAAAACTCACAGACAGGACACACAGCTCTCTGCTCGTCCTTACAGAACCAATAAGGGACGTCTGGATGTTTTTCACACAAGGCCTCCACTTTGTCTTCTTTTTCTGTCTCAGATGATCCAGCTTTCTGTCTCTCAGCAAAGGAGTCAGCCAGTTCCTTAAGTGTAAAGTTCACTATTGGATCATTTTTTGATGATTTTCTTTTACAGATGGGACAGTTTTTGTTTTGAGCTTGTTCCCAGAATTTCTGCAGGCAGCTTGAACAGAAGCTGTGGTTGCAGCTCAGAGACACAGGATCTCTGAAAGTCTCTGAACACACGTGGCAGTTCAGGAAACTTTCAACAAGAGCAATTTTCTCAGCCATTTGATACTGAAGTTATTTTTTCAGCAGACTCACCAAGTGAACGTCTCTTCCCTTGATTGTTTCAAATACTCCAAACGTGTGTTTCCAGCAGAGATCTCTCACCCTGTGATGGCGTCTCAGCTCTGTTCAACAATGTCCAAATCTACTGTCAGTTTAACTCTCACACTCGCAGTCTATGATCTCTCCTCTGTCACGGGCTGAATGAACAGCAGGAAGTGTTGCCATGTCATCTTCTCACCAGCAGATGGCGCTGTCAGGATGTCTGTCAGAGTCAGTACAGGACAGTTTCCATGTACAGGTGTCTGTAGGAGACAAACAGAAAAGGAAAACTGGGTAAAAAATGTGATCAACAACATTCACTATTATTAGCCTTCTGTTTTTGTAAACATTGTGTTACAGTAAATGTTCAAATAATAATCATCATACAGAATACAGAAAATAAAAGTCTTTCAGTCGAGGTCTATTTGTTTTACTTTCTGGCACATTTTCTCTCCCTTTCATTCATTCATTCATTCATTCTCTTCACCCTCTTATCTACATTAAGAATCACAAGACTTGGGTCATGCATTAGTCAGTTAAATCCTGCATTAGCTGTATTTATCAAGTCTTCACTTTAAAACAACATCTTCAACATGGCCAAAAATGTTATCACTTTATAAAAATTTCACATCATTTTGATGTGGATAATTTCCACAATAGCTGTCAAATCATCTTTCAGGTTTAAAGACTGATTTTTGCTCCTGAGTGAAAGTTGAAGGAATTTTTTTTATGGTCAGAACAAACATTTGTTTCCAAACAGTGGATCGCTTCACAAATCTGAGGCAAAACATTCAAAACAATCATGATAAAATCTTTTTTCAACAAACATGCATGAGTCAAATTAATTAAAATCTTTTCTCCCTTTTCCTCAACAAAATGAAAATCATAAAAGAAAGTGTTGATTCGTTTGTGATTCAAATGATTTAAATGAAACATTTACTTAACATTTGTTATATTGTTACTGAAGAAAATTAAATCGTGATAATTATCATTACTATTTCATTGCCCAGCCCGACCAGAGGCCTGTACCAGGAAGCAGGATTTGAGCTCATCCAGGTAACTTCGGGGTTAACCCTGGGTTTGAAATAATACATTTTAATATGAACGTAGGCTGTTTATTTAGGTTAGTATAGCTTTCTAAGGCGACTACAGAGATGTCTTTAGGCTGCTGCAAACTCCCTCCCACCTTTTGCGATGTGGGCGCAAAAGGTGAGACGGTGAGTTTTCCTGTTACTTTAAACATGGTTTCAAAATGACACATACGTTTTGGTATTAGAAATACTTTTTAATATTTTGGTGCTTAGAAACCTTGTAAAAGTTTTAATACATTTGCCTGAGAGTGACCATTAAATAGTTTAAATAGTTTAACATGTGTGTTATTAGATTCAGTCTTAAAAAAACGTCAAAAGTGAAGTTTATTTTGGAAAGGTGACAACAGCCAAATGGCGCCCATTCGGCGGAATGACCCAGATAAGGAAAACATATCCTGGGTTTGTTGAACTCGCTTCGTGGTGCAGGACAGGTATGTGTGTGTGTGTGTGTGTGTGTGTGTGTGTGTGTGTGTGTGTGTGTGTGTGTGTGTGTGTGTATGTGAGTGAGTAAGAGAGACGGGGGTGTAGCTTAATTTGTAATATTATTTAAAATAATTTATTTATACCACAACTACCTTTATTTTTTTTATAAAATACAGCAAGAAAGTGTCAGACCCTCGTGCGTGAAGTAAAAAAAAAAACTGGTTAGGTCAGCTGACAGTTTAAAAAAAAAATCTAAAAAAAGAAACTCGTTTCAGCCGAGCATCCGGCTCAACTCTTGCAAACACGTTATCAACAATCAAGCACCGGAAACATAAATGAGTCAATCCGCTGACCGCAGCACGTCAGAAAGTCAGACAAAATGTTATTGCTTTCTGAAAATTGATTACAAGCGCTAACTAACCTGCTACTGAATACTGAAATATCAGCAAATAAGGTGGTTTAGGGTAAATAGAGTCACGCCAACTGCTGTAGACATCTGTAGTGAATTTAATTTGCACACAAGTTAGTCATATATTAAAATAAAACATTGAATACATGCATGCATTAAGTATGGGACATAGGCATCTATAATAGGTACTCTATGCTGTAGTTATTTGCAAACCTGTGGCTTACTCCTGATCTATTTAAAACTAGTATTTTGCTGGACCCAGAGCAGACAGCTGCTGCAGCAGAGTCAAGTGCATTAGAGGAAGACTGCAATGATACCGTGACACAGATGCTGCCATTTTCATCATTTTGTGGTTCTATTAAATCTTAAGATAAGAGGAATCTGCTCAAGTGTGTCAGATACACACGCACACACACTCACACTCACTATTTACTGCTACTGTTTATGTTTTTGCTAGTCATGTATTCTATGGCCTTTAATGCTGCTGTCATCACTTTTTGTATTCATGTATATTCCAAAGTTGAGAGCAGTCAGTGAGAAACATTTTGCTGTGCTGAGCTAAGCATGCATATGAGTATATACGGATTTGAAATAATTTGACTTTGCTCTGGCCGCCATGCAACGTCTGGAATAAACTTTGGCCCAATGCCAGACTTGTTTGCTGACCCCTGGCCTATGAGATAGCTACTAACCGAAAATGAATAGCCTATGTTCATATTAGTGTATTTCAATATCCCTACCAAACTGCTCGTAATATTCAGCCTCACATAAGAAAAATAAGAAAAACATAAGAAAAACCCAGAGCTCTAACGAAAGGTGCAAGCCCCTCCCTGTGAGTGTGACAAAAGGCTGAAAGGGCATTTAAGAAGCACATCAAACTTAACTGTCAGCTGAACATGATGGATGAACTGGATATCTATGCTAATGTAGAGCAACCATCAGGAAATCCTGGCAAAAGGAAGAGACGAGTAAATTGTTCAGAAGACGCGATCCGGACTGAGCTAAAGAGCACTGGACCTACACTCTCAGGTAATGAACACATGCAAACAGGTTAACCTGTGTACACACTATAATAGCATGATGACTGCAGGTTCATGCAAATATGTGAATATTCTTTACTGATCAGCTCACACAAACATAGAATAGACTTTATTTTTAGCCTTTAGATTCTGCTGCTGGGATATACAGTCCCCTCCACAAGAACTGGAACGGTGAGGCAAATTCAAAAAACTTTGTTTTTGTTGTTCACTGAAGACATTTGGGTTTAAGGTCAAAAGATGAGACAAGAGTTCACAATTTCAGTTTTCATTTCCTGGTGTTCACATCTAGAAGTGTTAAACACCTAAGGACATATCACCCTTTGTATTAGACCACAGCATTCTGAGGTGAGCAAAAGTAATGGAACAAATAATCTTAAAGTAACATTTAATATTTGGTTGCATAACCCTTGCTTGCCATAACTGCCTCAAGCCGGCAACCTGTTCATTCTTCATTTGTGATGCTATTCCAGGCTTTTACCGCAGCTTCTTTCAGTTCCTCTTAGTTTCGGGGTTTTTCTCTCTTCAGTCTCCTCTTAACACTAGAACCGCTAATGGGTCAAATTTACCCGCGGCTGTTTTTTTGATTGTATGTATCTTTGTTTTAATATAATATTCAAGTTCTCCAGGCTCTGACTTTTCCTAAAAGTGTTATGTAGCAGCCGCTATTGTTAAAAAAGGTTAATATAAAGCCAGATTTAAAAAATGGGCATTTATACCTATAAGCTCCAGCGGAAAAAATTTACCCTATAGAGAAAACAGTCATTTTAGCTGTTCATGTCGATGCGTTTAGATAAACATTCTATGTTGCGATTGGCTAGACTAAGACAAAAAACACTTTGCAAACATTGCCCAAATATACCCCGAATTCGAATTCCTATCAGACACAGAAACTCCCCTATTTACTGGGAGAAATGCCCAAATGTCAAATAATTGCTGCAAAATATGTCTCCACATGCCATGAAGTGAGGACAACCAGTGGAACCTCAGACTGATAAATAATTGGACAGATTTAAAAATTATTATTACTTTGATTGTTTGGTATTTTAGTAATTCTTTTGTTTTACATTTTATACTTGATTTTTTTTTATCTATTAATATAACTATATATATATATACACACACACACTCATTCTACTGCTTCATTTATTTATTTTAATTTATTATATTATAATTTATTATATTATATATTTTTTTATTTGTTTTTAGTTTTTTGTTTTTGTTTTGTTTTTAACACACACACGCACACTTACTGTGTTGTTTATTCTATTTTTAACACACACACTGTTTTATTTATTTTATTTATATATATATATATATATATATATATATATATATTTCTTTTTTTTAACACAAACACAGATACTTAGATTACTTTATGCTCGAATTCTTTAATGAAATGTATGGGGGTGATTGTTATGTTATATGTAAGATGCTTTGGCAATATTGTTCTACAGTCATGCCAATAAAGCAAATTGAATTGAATTGATTGGCAACGCCTTTCCCACTACAGACACCTGCCAAGCGCAGTGAGTGAAGGAGAGTCTGACGGTGGGGGCTGAGCGATGTGTCCTGGGTTGATTTTGCATCTGATTCTCCAGTGTAAATGACACCTTTGATTATGCATGATCATTTTTAACTTTTATTATAGCCTACTACATGTTCTTCAACCGGCCTAATGGTAATGATTTATGTCGTTGTGGTTTGTTGTAGCCTACAGTTAGGCTACTCATTAACTTTAAATTGTAAACTACTTGACTTTTTTTGATCTGTAATGAAATTAAGTATTAATCAATAATTCAGTTTAAAGGGCTCTCACACAGCTGAGGGCTTAATTTTTCTTTCTCTTTGATGTAAACTGGAGCATTATGTTCACTGCTGTGAGCGGAGGTCAGGAGCACAAAAAACCCTCAACATTCAAATCTCTAAATTAAAAATCAAATATGTACTCAACGATCGAATATTCAGGTCCAGCCCTGCTAGATGCTTGTTTCTTTTGACAAATATGTAAAATGATGATTCTGCTTACAATGTTTAGAGGCTGTTCTGGCCTTTACACAATACTGAATACTCTGTCTAATGAGGACCTTTCAAGCAAAGCAGGACATTATGTCTGTGACAGTTAATGAGCTCAAGTCAAAGAGCCAACCACCTGTGACAGTCTATCATGGAAGGGCTAACCCTGCAGAAGAGACTGTGTTACGACCACAGTCTGTCTCGTCCAATCCAAAATCACAGAGAGCAGCAAAACTCTGTTTTTATCATAAGGGTACTGACCACTACCTTTCACAGTGCCCAATCATTATCACGCAGATGACTGGTCAGATAGAGACATGGATTGCAGAGGGAAAGAGATGTCGTAAGTGTGGTCACACTAATCATGGACCTGATACTTGTACACTCAAAAAGGCTTGCAGTGAATGTCAAGACGTCCATCTATGAGTCTTGGACATCATTGCTAAGCCACGTCCACGGGTGTACCTCATTACACAAGTATTATCATACTTGCTGAAGCAACACATCACTTGGCCTGGTAGGTTAATTCAAGTCTATGGCACTTCGGACAATCCATCACGATATAGCTCACATCAATGGTGCCTCGGTTGACTTCCATGTATCATTCACCATACATCTAGAAAAAAGCACTTCATTCGCAATGCCTTTACAGCCAGCCAGCTTGTTCTTGCAGATCAGTCCTATCCAGTGCCCCTTTTGCAGAAGCGCTACCGCCATCTTAGGGGGATACCAATAAAGCCCTCTGCAAAGATTCAGCCACTTCTCCTCATCGGATCAGACAACACTCTGATCTGAAGGAACCATTTCGCATTAATCCTAATAGTGGACCAGCAGCAGTTCTCACAGAGCTTGGCTGAACACTTCAAGGACCAGATAGCCTTGCTCCACATCAGGTCGCCGCCAACTGTAATGTCACTTCTAGCAGATCGAACACAGATGACATCTATCAACATGTGGAGCGCTTTTGGCACGTTCATGTTGTGCCATTGAGGAGGGAGAAGCTTGTAAACCACTCCCGTCAAGATCAGGACGCTGTCAGTCTTCTGGAGGCGGGCACTATGCAAGGAAAGGTTGGAGGCACAATTAGATATGCAACACCTTTACCCCGCATCAAGAAAGCCCCTTAATGAAAACAACAGTTGAAACGATGATGCCAACTCTTTGGAGTACAGAAAGACGGTGGCTGAAGGATCCTTTTAAGGCCAACCTCTATGAGGAGCAGATACAGAAACTATTCGATGATGGGTGTATCAGAAAGATCAGTATTGAGGAAGCAGCAAAGACACGTGAGCTGTCGTTCATTCCTCATCACCTTGTCGAACATAATGGGAAACATTGGCTGGTGTTTAATTGCTCATTCTCCTACCAAGGGATCTCCCTCAATGACCAGCTGCTGCTGGGTCCAACACTTGGGCCATCTCTTCTTGGTGTCCTTCTATGATTTTGAAAATATGCTGTGGCGGTGAGCGGAGACATAAAGGCAATGTTTCACCAGGTACGCCTTCTACCTGAGGACCAAGCCCTTGTGAGATTTGTTTGGAGGCACCTGAAAAGAGACAAACGACCAGGGCCCGTATTCACAAAGAGTCTTAAGGCTAAGAGCAGCTCCTAGTGACGTAATTCTAAGAAAATTCTTAGAAAAGTGGGCGTTTACTCTTAAAATTAAAGAAAAAATCCTAGTAAAGAAAAAAGTAATTCATAAAGCATCTTAGCCCTTAAAAGAGCTCTTAAGCTCGGAATTGTTAGGAGCAGGGACGAGGACTTTTAAGAGGCTTAAGAGTTTCTTTAGTCGAGGAGAAAACGGCAGAAAGACGAAGAGGGAGAAGGAATGTGTTGTAGACAACGGATGACAGTCAGTTAATCAGACGCTATAGATTATATCATGCAGGGATCGTGTTTGTGACTGATGTTATTAGATACACGCAAACATCTCCGACACAGCGCAGGAATGAAAGTAGCCTAATCACTACATTACGATATTTGGCAATGCAGCGGTGATGATTTGGGTCTGTCACAACCTTCTGTAAGCGTGATCACACAAACAATTAAAGCTGATGATACACGGGGCAACTTTTTGAGCAATGTTGCTGGGCAATCTTGCTAGAGGCAAGTCCGACTGTGTTTTAAATGGATAGCGGCGGTGCGGGGCGGGTGGCGGAGTGGTGGGGGAAGGGGATTACGATAGTAGCCTAATCTTTACTCATTATTATTGACGACAGCGTTGCCCTGCACGATTGCTCTAAAAGTTGCTGTGTGTATCATCAGCCTTACAGCACTGTCAGAAGCTCTTATTGTGTCGCAGTTCATTTTGTTTCCACTGGACATTCCCACCTTGCAGGCTCAAAAAACTGCATGTATGAATATAGCAGCTTCCCTCTTGCACACAACGAGAATGAACCGTTAATAGTTTGCGCTATACGCTCCCTCGTCTGCTTCTCGCCCCGTGCTGTGACACCCGGCCCGAATTTTCCTTTTAGAATTGCCTTGTGTTTATCCACTAACTGGTCCAGTTGGACTTTCTCGCCCTGCTTGGTTTTAATTCCGTGTTTGATCCATTAAAACCAACATTCAAACCAACACTTAAATAGAAACGCCAGCAATCAGTGTAATTGGAAAGAGTGGAAAAATTTTTATCATTCTGAGCCAATCAAATACCTTATAGGAAATTAACAGCATGGTAAATAAAAAACAGGATTTATATACACATATATAATGTGTGTGTGTGTGTGTGTGTGTGTGTGTGAGAGTGAGTGAGGAGAGAACGGTCAAATAGGAAATATTACGCATGTAATTTCCAAAGTGAAGCTTACAATATAACCTACACTTAGAATCGCTCTTTTTTTCCTTCTTGGATAACCAACCAATCACAGTCTTCAAAAGATTGTGTCATAGCAACGGGGTCAACCCCGCCTCCTCACTAAGATAAAGGTTTTTGTCTTTTCCTTGCTCAGAGTTGCTCTCAGATCAGTCCTGAATAGCTCTTAAGCTAAGACTCCTAGGTAAAAGTTTTTAAGCTAAGATAAGAGTTTTCTGAGAGGACTCTTAGATTCTTTGTGAATACGGGCCCAGATTTCTACCAGTGGCAGGTCCTGCTCTTTGGGACTACTAGCAGTCCCGGCTGTGCAACATTTGCATTGCAAAAGACGTGCGGGGCCACATAAATGGAATGAGGACATAGGGCAGGCATTAGAGGAGCCATTTATGTAGATAACTGCTTTTGGAGCCTTCCAGCCACTGAAGAGGCCAAATCCTTTGTAGATAAGTTGTGCATCCTCTTGTCAGAAGGGGGTTTCAAGATAAGACAGTGGGCTAGTAATGACCAAACAGCAGTTTCTCACCTTTCAACTGATGCCAGATCCGAAAGTACAGAACTTTGGCTCTTGGAGAAGCACAGTGAACCCCAAGAACCTGCTTTGGGCCTAAGTTGGCACTGTCTCTCAGACAGGCTTGGCTATAAAGTTTGGCCTGCAGAAGGCTATCTTCTACCCTGAGCAATATGGACAGAGTACTGGCCACCCAGTATGGCCCTTTGGGTGTGATTATCCCTTTTACTACACGGGTTAAGGTCCTTATTCAGCAATTATGGGTGAAGAAAAGGGACTGGGATGATCCAAACCTTCCTCCTGACGTTCTGGATGCATGGACCAAATGGAAAAGAGAGCTGCCAAGCCTGAGCTAAACCCACAAGCCACTGAATACAGCTTACATGTGTTTTGTGATGCGTCGGAGCAAGCATACGGTCAGTGGCTTCCCTAGCCATGTGGGGTGAAGGTAAGGTTCATGTCGCCTTTGTTATGGCACGTTCCAACTGTAAATGCCACGATTAGAGCTGTGTGGAGCCTTAACCGGAGTCCAACTCTCTTCCCTCCTACAAGAAGAGCTGACGCTGCCCATCCACAGAACCTACCTCTGGACTGATTCAACAACAGTTTTGTCTTGGCTTCTTGTCTTGGCACATTTCAACAACAAGGCAATTCAACATGCTTTACATAAAATATAAAAGTAGCAAAGGGAAATTGAAAAAATAAAATGTTCAGTGATGACTAGTCTGTCAAACTAAATGTGCACTTTGTCTCCACCTAGTGACATTTATGGGAAGAAATGTGTTTTTGCACTCAAACTGTTCATTCAATACTGTTGATGAATTTATGAATGTGTGAGCATGGTGTCCCTGAGAATGCATTAAGTAGGTTACAACATTAATAAAATATAATAGTGAAACCATTTCTTAACCATGTTGTATATTTGGAAATGCTTCCCCATTTGTACACCCTTCATACACTGTTAATGTTGTGCAGTCCTGCTGACTGACTCAACGTGTTTAAAGAGGTGGTATTATTATTATTATTATTATTATTATTATTATTATTATTATTATTATTATTATTATTATTATTATTTTTAATCTTATTTAGAGGTTGTAGCAGAGCAGGTTTACATTATTATTAATGAATATTTTTTCAAAAAACACCATAGTTTTTTTCATACTGCATATTGGTGCCGCTCCTCTTTTTACAGCCTTCCTGTGTTTGAAGGCTTTGTTTTAACTATGGAGTGATACATCTTGTCTCTAAATGATCTTTGTTGGGAGTTGCACATGCACAGTTACTAATTAAGTACTATTAGCCAAACAGAAGCAGAGTAGCAGCTTTGGTTCAGCTGTAGGCTACATGGACTGGAGCAAGAGTTTGCTGAGTGGTGAGTTATTAATCTGTAACCAAAGTATCTTTCATCCATAAAGTTTTAACTGAGCTCTGTCTCTACATCACAGTAACAACTTTATGTCTGTTGACTGAGGGTAGCTAGTGTTTGGAAGGGAGATGAGAGGTGTGTGCTGCAGCTCAGTGTTTTTCCACCGTTGTTTTTGAGGGCATGTGGTGAGCGTTATTTGAGGCGCAATTTGTTGTGACGTCACAGCAAAGCGTAAGAAAAGGCTGACTACAAACGAGCTGTTTTCAGGGAGCTCAGAGCAGTGTTTTCTGTGGGAGATGGGTGTTCCCTTTGGGCTGGACTTTGGGCTTTTTCACTTTGCGAACCAATTAACAAGCACAAAAAGTTATATAACTCAATAACAAAGAGGAAAAAGCAAAAAAGCATAATACCTGCTTTTTAAAATATAATTTTTAAAAGGGTGGAATATAAAAAAACAGGATAAAATACATTTTAAAGAGTTGAATAGGAAATAAAAACAGGGTAAAACAGGACAGTAAAAGTCACTTTGCAGCGCACAACATTAATCCACAGCCTTACATTTGATTTATTTAAAGGCAGTGAAAAGAAAAGTAACAAGTCTTGATTTAAAAGAACTGACAGTTTTCTGGGAGTTTATTCCAGATATATGGGGTGAAATAACTCATCTCACCTTCTCTCAGGGGAGACAAGGAGAGAGATGCTGGATTCTTCCTTTTGGCATAAAATAATTAAACACACGCTGGTTGGGTACACTACATTTGCTATGGTTGGAATCTATTGTGTATGAAGCAAGACACAAAGCTTGATTTAATCTTATTTATTTAAAATTAAAACATAATGGAAGACGTCTCCTTTCAGATGGTGGAGATCAAAGAGTAAAAAAGAGTTTCTGCAGAGCTGCTGCAGTGTTTCTAGGTCTGCTGTGTCTTCTCCTCCTGGCTGGACTCATAATTCTGTGTAAGCACATTTACATTTATTTACTTTTATTCATTTAGCTGACGCTTTTATCCAAAGCCACTTACATTTGCTACAAACTGTATGTCAGAGATCGCACGCTTTTGGAGCAACTAGGGGCTAAGTGTCTTGCTCCGGGACACATTGGTGTCTCACAGTGGATTCGAAACCTTGGTCTCTCACACCAAAGGCATGTTTCTTATCCACTTTACCATCGCCACCCCATACTGTGTTAGCATGCTGATGAAGCACTAAGAAGGTGATGTTGGTAGCTCATTTGTTCATTTATTGTTCATGTCCCAAACAGATACCAAATGCAAGTCTGAGTGTGAAATGGAGATGGCCCAGTTACAGACCAGTTACAACAACCTGACTAAAGAAAGAGACGAGCTCCAAAAAAGACTTGAAGACATGACCAAAGAAAGAAATGATCTTCAGAGAAAACTTCAAGGTAAATATTTCTTTCTAAATTCTGGCTGACCTTAACCTAATCACTCAAAGTTATATTTAAATTCATTCATTCAGCATTTCACTATATATTTTTTATGTTTAGTGAGTTTGTTAAAAAGAAATTCTCAGTCAATATAAGCAGGTGAATATTTGAAGTAATTAGTTAATGATTTATTTTTACTGCTGTTCTTATAAGCTGCCAGTGATGCACACTGTCGAACAACTGTGTGTAATGACTGAATTAACCAAGGAACAACCTTTTTACATACAAGCTTGCCATGTTATGTAGCTGAGCTACCTACCATTCATTGGAATCAGATGTACCAATACTTTTGCAACAAGGTGCTAATTTCAAAATCAAATAACCAAAGACAAACTTTGTATGCAATGAATGTCAGTAACTGCAATTCATTTGAGATAAATGTAGGCCAACTGACCTTTAGTTATCTTAGCCAACGAAGTGTGACTTACGTTAACTAACTGCAGTTTGAACTTAACTAGCTATTATCTTACCATAAACACTAACTAAAGCTGGCCACATAAAATTAGAGCCCGACCGATTTATTGGCAAGCTGACATTGTCTGCTGGTATAAGCTAATTGCAGAAAAGTTGGTATTGGTGTTTATAACAGCTGAATAGAGATGATATAAAAGAAATTGACAGACAGATCCTTCAGACATGTCGTAATTGGTGCATAGTTTTCCCACCAGAGGGCAGTCCGCAACTACCTTGTTGGCAACACCACCACGTGTGCTGCACTAGACAAAGCAATCAGCTGCCCGGAGTCAAAGCAGAGCAAACAGAACCCACAATGGAGATTATCTGTGTTCACGATGAGTTGGTCATTTGTCACATGAAAGCGTAAATAAGGCTGAACACAGTCATGACCATCTCTGTCCATACCTGTCAACTGGGATTTGAAAATAAGGGAAAGATCCACATTTCGCTTACATTTAGACTTTGGTACACAGTGAATCACCACTAGGCAACCACTTGCTTTAAAATATCACTGCAACCATGATCGGGTTAATTAATTCCAACATTACCATGACCATAACATGACCATATTTTGGTTTTCAAAAAAAGAGAACAGTTGGAGCAGGAGGCAGACGGACACCCGCAGTGGAAGGAAGGTTTAGGCTCGGGGGATTCAAGTAATTGGTGGCTCCGTGACGATGTGAAGGCTACCAAAGAGGCTCTATCCACCTGGGGGAGTATCGATAAGTTTAATAGTGCAATATTAGATATAATTCACATTTAGTCATTTAGATGATGCTTTTATCCAAAGAGACTTATAGTAACTTTTACTAGTGACCAAAATACCGGCTTTAACACAACCAGGGTTAAGTGTTTTGCTCACGGACACATTGGTAGATGTGTTACAGTGGGAATCAAACCCATGTCTCTTACACCAAAGGCATGTGTATTCAATATAATTTCATATAATAGTATTCTATATATCTTACCATTAGTATAATATTAATTCCAGTTAGTGTAGTTTCATTGTGGTACGTTGTTATAATTCATTCAAACCTTGTGCGAGTCTCTCATTTGTTAATGCTAACTTGTCAATGCAGAACGATTTCAATATTTTGAAAGTAATGTAACACCCATATACTGTAGGTAGCACCACATCCACCTTATTAATGTCCCACCCCAACCAAGCTGAGATTAGTCAGTTCACAAAAGATATTATTGATAAGAAGCTTTATACACAAGCTTGGATAAAAAAAACACTCCCTACTTCGTTTCTGCCAGCAGAGAGTGCTGATGAAAGTACCAGCAGCTTGTGAGAAGTGCTGATACGCAAGAAAAATAGTAAAATTTAGACGCGCAGGTACTGTGTACCGGTGAGTATTGGTCCATTTCAACTGTTTGGGCATTTTTGACGCTGTGCTGGTGCCATGTGCCACTTTTATGGGAGACTCATGGGGAAATATTTAAACAGGAGGACAGCGGGAGAATCCCAGGAAAACGGAGAGTTGACAGGCATGGAAATGTTACAAATGTTAAGTATGACAGATCCAGGGAGTTTAGGGATTGATTTGATGATCTACTTGTTTGTGGTTTTGAGTGGTGGCACTTGTGAACTCACTATATTAATGTAATTAGATACTTTAGTTTGTTCAGACAGAAACTAAACTGATGATGACTTTGTTTTGATATCAGCATTATTGCCCCAGCTTCAGTGACATCACATGATTTTAAGCAGTGATGTTTTCGTCAGTGATGACGATAACGAAATGATTTTGTTGACGCACTTTTTTTTTATGACGATAACGTGACGATGACTAGCTAAAAATGGCTCTAAGGTGACTAAAACATGACGAGACGTTTTTGAGTTTTCGTTGATGAGACGAGACGGAACTAAAATGATAGTAAGTCGGACGTTCACAATGCATGTAATTTCTGCCTGTTTTACGTGAAATAGCTAAAAAAAAGTGCCGTGCACTGCTGCCGTGCCGTTTCCTATCCTATCCTTTGTTTGGGTGACGTCATCCACTACCCGGCTGGCCAGCTCCAGACACAACAACAACACCACCTGCTGCTGCGAGTACAAGTAATTGGGGGTATTCAGGGGTAAAACTATTACTTGAAATATGGGGATAAACGGTTTCTGCCCAATGTGACAATGAAGTACAGCTTGGCGATGGCAGCACTGCATTTCCATCAATAAGAAAGTCTAGTTTATTATGCAAAGGTTTTAAGGTTAGCTCAGCTGTTGTTTTATGAATTACAACACTTGCCTAAGCCCATTTCCAATTGTTTTTAACCTAAATTAATTTGTTAAAGACTACTTTTTTCCCCCTAAAATTGACTAAATCTTGACCTTTCTGTGTTTTCATCGACTAAAACTTGACTAAAACCCTTTTGTGTTTTCGTCGACTAAAATTGACTAAAACTATTAAGTTTATAAGTGACTAAAATGTGACTAAAACTTAAATGCATTTTCGTCCAAAAGACTAAGACTAAAACTAAAACTAAAAGGGCTGCCAAAAACAACACTGATTTTAAGGCAAGGCAAGTTTATTTGTATAGCACATTTCAACAACAAGGCAATTCAAAGTGCTTTACATAAAACATAAAAGCAACAGGGAAAAACAATAAAAATGTGCAAGATAAAATATAATAAAAGTTCCAGTGTTACAATCAGGGTTAAAAGAGTTAAATGGAAACTAAAAACAGGCTGAGGGGTTGAGCAAATAACTGAGTCACAATCATTCTGAAAAGAGAACAAACAGAGAAGTACACTTAATCTACTCTCTCTAGTTAGTCTGTACTCGGGTCCACAGCAATCTTTGGGTCCACTGAAACTCCAAAAACCCTCGGACACTACAGAGAAACCAGGACATGTCTGTCAGCAGGCCCCTTTGATCCAGTTATAACTCTGGACCCACCTGCACATTTACAAGTGGACAGAGGTTCCTGCAAATCACTCGGGTGCGAGATTTAAGATCCACTTCCTTCACTCTGGTTCAATCTCACTTCCAAAACGTCCTAACCCAGCTACCTATTCATTTCTCACCGTGTAAATATTTAATTAAAAGCAATGGTAAAAATCTAAAAACAAAGAAAAAGAAAACAGGACAGTAAAATTTACAGTGCAGTGTAAGTTATCAATAAAAAGAAAAATCTTAAATATTTAATTAAAAGCAGTGGTAAAAAGAAAATTCTTCAGTCTTAATTTAAAAGAACTGACTGTTTCAGCAGACCTGCAGTTATCTGGGAGTTTATTCCAAATATACTTCAATTCAATTCAATTCAATTTTATTTATATAGCGCCAAATCACAACAACAGTTATCTCACAGCGCTTTTCATAAAGAGCAGGTCTAGACCGTACTCTGAAGTTATTTACAGAAGCCCAACAATTCCCACCAAGAGCAAGCACTAGGCGACACAGGCAAGGAAAAACTTCCTTTTAAGAGGCAGAAACCTCGAAGCAGAACCATGGCTCAGGGTGGGTGACCATCTGCCTCGACCGGTTGGGGTGAGGGGAGAGAGAGAGAGAGCAAGAGAAAGAGAGAGAGAGAGCAAGAGAGAGAGCCGAGGGAGGCAACCTACACAGTATACACATAGAGGTACAGACAATAAAGGTGATGGTGCTATAGACTGAATGAAAAATGGTATAGATATTTATAGTAATGTTAATGATAATAATAATAACAGTAATAATAGCAATAGGACTAGTAATAGCGATTGCAACTGTAGCAGAGGGCGTTGAGCAGGAACACGGGGGCAGCAGGAGACTCCCAACCACAGATCCAGACTCCACAGCTCCAGAGCCAGCAACACCCGCAGGAAGCGACAGGAGGGGGAAGCACACGACCACGGGAGAGGGAGAAAAAAATCGAGTTAGTAACATGCATTAATGGGATGAGGTTGCACTCAGAGAGAAAGAGAGAAGAGGAGAGAGGAGCTCAGTGCATCATGGGAAATCCCCCGGCAGTCTAGCCTATAGCAGCATAATTAAGGGATGGTTCAGGACTCACCCGAGCCAGCCCTAACTATAAGCTTTATCAAAAAGGAAAGTCTTAAGCCTACTCTTAAATGTAGAGACGGTGTCTGCCTCCCGAACCCAAACTGGAACCTGGTTCCACAGGAGAGGAGCCTGATAGCTGAACGCTCTGGCTCCCATTCTACTTTTGGAGACTCTAGGAACCACAAGTAATCCTGCATTCTGGGAGCGCAGTGCTCTGATGGGGTAGTAAGGTACTATGAGCTCTTTAAGATAAGATGGTGCCTGACCATTAAGAGCTTTGTATGTGAGAAGAAGGATTTTAAATTCTATTCTGGATTTTACAGGAAGTCAATGCAGAGAAGCTAAGACAGGAGAGATATGATCTCTTTTACTGGTTCCTGTCAGAACACGTGCTGCAGCATTCTGGATCAGCTGAAGAGTCTTAATGGACTTTTTCGAAGAGCCTTAATGGACTTTTTCGAAGAGCCTGATAATAAGGAATTGCAGTAATCCAGTCTAGAAGTAACAAATGCATGGACTAGTTTTTCTGCATCATTTTTAGACAGGATGTTCCTGATTTTTGCAATATTACGTAGGTGAAAAAAAGGCGGTCCTTGAAATTTGCTTAATGTGAGAGTTAAACGACATGTCCTGGTCAAAGATAACTCCAAGATTTCTCACAGTGGTGCTGGAGGCCAGGCGATGCCATCCAGGGAAACTATATCTTTAGATAATGCGTCCACGGAGGTGCTTAGGGCCTAGAACAATAACTTCAGTTTTATCTGAGTTTAACATTAGAAAATTGCAGGTCATCCAGGTTTTAACATCCTGAAGACACATTTGAAGCTTAGCTAACTGATGAGTTTAATCTGGCTTGATCGATAGATATAACTGAGTATCATCTGCATAACAATGAAAGTTTATGGAGTGTTTCCTGATAATATTGCCTAAAGGAAGCATATATAAAGTGAAGAGGATTGGTCCGAGCACAGATCCTTGTGGAACTCCATGACTAACTTTGGTATGCCTGGAGGACTCATCGTTAACATGTACAAACTGAAATCAATCTGATAAATAGGACTTAAACCAGCTTAGAGCGGTTCCTTTAATGCCAATGAAATGTTCCATTCTCTGTAATAGGATCTGATGGTCAATGGTATCAAATGCAGCACTAAGATCTAGTAAAACCAATACAGAGACAAGTCCTTTGTCTGATGCAGTTAGGAGGTCATTAGTAATTTTCACCAGTGCTGTCTCTGTGCTATGGTGAGCTCTAAATCCTGACTGAAAATCCTCAAATAAACTATTGCTATGTAGAAAGTCACACAGCTGTTTGGTGACTGCTTTCTCCAGGACCTTAGAGATAAATGGAAGGTTAGATATAGGCCTATAGTTGGCTAAAACATCTGGATCCAGGTTGGGCTTTTTCAGAAGAGGTTTAATTACAGCTACTTTAAAGTACTGTGGCACGTAGCCTGTTGATAAAGACAAATTGATCACATCCAGCAGAGAAGTGCTGACTAAGGGTAAAACTTCTTTAAGCAGCCTAGTCGGGATGGGGTCTAAGAGGCAGGTAGATGGTTTAGATGAAGAAATTATTGAAGTTAGTTGATAAAGATTGAGGGAAGCAAAGCAGTCTAAACATATAATTGGTTTTACAGCTGTTTCTAAAGTTCCTGAGTATAGAGTTAAGTCGGTGCCAGTTGAGGGCAGGAGGGCCTTCCTATAAGTTTTAAGACTATCTTGCCAAATTAAACGAGAATTTTCCAGTTTGGTGGAACGCCAATTCCTCTCGAGTTTCTGTGATATTTGCTTTAATTTGCGAGTTTCAGTATTATACCATGGAGCTAACCGTCTTTGTTTTAGTATTTTCTTTTGTAGAGGGGCTACAGAGTCAAGTGTTGTTCATGAGCGAGCCTGCAGCACTATCAACAAGATGATCGACTTGGGAGGGACTGAAATTGCGTAAGAGTCCTCTGTTAATTTGATACGTGATAGTGAATTTAGAGCCGATGGGATCGCGATCCTTAAATTTAGCTATAAGCTATCAGACAGACATCTTGTATAGAAATTTTGCCCAATGGAGGGTAGTTCAGCAGTACAAGCTCAAAAGTTATCAAACAATGATCAGATAAAGAGGGATTCTGTGGGAACACTATTAAATGTTCAATTTGAATACCATATACCAGAACAAGGTCGAGGGTGTGATTAAAACAGTGAGTCGGTTCATGAACACTCTGAGAGAAGCCAATTGAATCTAATAGAGAGATAAACGCAGTACTAAAGCTGTCATTCTCAACATCCACATGAATATTAAAATCCCCTACAATAATAACTTTGTCCGTTCTAAGGACTAAAGTTGACAAAAACACTGCAAATTCAGATAAGAATTCAGAGTATGGCCCAGGTGCTCGGTACACTATAACACATAGAATTGGTTGCAGTGATTTCCAGCTTGGGTGTGAAAGACTCAGAACAAGGCTCTCAAATGAGTTATAATTTAGTTTAGGTTTAGAGCTGATTACTAGGCTAGAGTCAAAGATAGCTGCAACTCCACCTCCTCGGCCTGTGCTTCGAGGAATGTGAGTATTAATATGACTGGGAGGGGTGGATTCATTTAGGCTTACATATTCTCCATCACCCAGCCAGGTTTCAGTAAGACAGAATAAATCAATTTCATAATCTGATATCAGTTCATTTACTA
The DNA here is from genome assembly GCA_024633595.2 of Lepomis macrochirus. Taxonomy (NCBI): domain Eukaryota; kingdom Metazoa; phylum Chordata; class Actinopteri; order Centrarchiformes; family Centrarchidae; genus Lepomis; species Lepomis macrochirus. The sequence continues at coordinate 34,344,454 of JALXJV020000005.1, forward strand.
GTACACCTTTAGAAGAGAGAGATCTGATGTTTAAGAGTCCACATTTTACTCTCCTATTCGTTTGCACTATTGCTCCTGTGGTTTTAATTTTTATGAGGTTTTTATGCACAGCTCCTCTTCTGTTTACCTTTGATTTAAATAATTTCAATGGTCAGGGGACAGACACCGTCACTATAGGGTTTTCACTAAGTAACTCCTGGAACGGAGGAGCAGAGAAGTGTGTTAAACTGCAACTCTGCGTAGGGTTTTGGGTGGGTAACTGCTGAATTAGAAGGGCAGAGAAGTGTGTTAGACTGCGACTCTGCCTCCTAGTCTCAACTCTGGGTTGTCATGGTTTTGGTCCGCTAATAAAGTTGGCCAGATTTCTAGAAATGAGAGCTGCTCCTTCCCAAGAGGGATGGATGCCGTCTCTCCGAATCAGACCAGGTCTTCCCCAGAAAGTCTGCCAATGATCTACAAAGCCCACATCGTTGGCTGGACACCACCTCGATAACCAGCAGCGGAATGACGACATGCGGCTATACATGTCATCACTGGTCAGATTGGGCAGGGGTCCAGAGAAAACTACGGTGTCCGACATTGTTTTTGCGTATGAACACACCGACTCAACATTAATCTTAGTGACCTCCGATTGGCGTAACCGGAGTCATTACGCACGGCGTGAATACCAATCTTACTGTATTTACATTTATCCTTAGCCAGCAGTTTCAGATAGGACTCGATGTACGCCCGCTCTGGCCCCTGGGATGCATTTGACTATGGTCGCTGGTTTAGCTAACTTCACGTTTCGCAAAATGGAGCTGCCAATTATCAGAGTTGGTTTCTCAGCGGGTGTGTCGCTGAGTGGGGAAAATCTATTAGAAACGGGAAGCGAATGGTGGTGCCCTGTGAGCTTTGAATGCTTACGACTATTTCTCCTTCGGACAGTCACCCAGCCACCCTTTCCTGGCTGCTCAGGAAATGCCGGGGAACGGCTACCAGAGGCTAACTCAGGCCGGTCCACACCGACTACCGGGGACTGGCTAGCTACAGTAGGCTGATCTACCAAGGTGCGGAGCCGGACTTCTAACTCACTGAGCCTCGCCTCCATGTCTAAAAATAAATTACACTTGTTACACGTACCATTACCGCTAAAGGAGGCAGAGGAGTAACTGAACATCTGACACACCGAGCAGGAGAAAGCAGGAGAGAGAGAGGGAGAAGGAGAAGGAGAAGCCAGCGTTGGCTACCAAAACTTTTGAAAACAACTATGAGATCGAACAGCAGTCACTAAAGATGGAAAGAACTGTGAGTGCTTAGGTAAACTTACTGTAAGAATAAGTGTTTAGCGGACAATTGGCCGCTGTAATGATAATCTAACAATTTTATCTGGTATTTAGCGAGAGCAGCAAACAGGCTACCAACACACAAGCACCGAGGCGGAAATGAGTCAACACGCTTACGCAGATGCGTCCAGCACGTTCCTCTCAGAGGAATATATATATGTATATATATATATATATATATTATATATATAATATATTATATTATATATATATAATATATTATATTATATACATATATATATATATATATATATATATATATATATATATATATATATATATATATATATATAATATATGGAGCATAATAACTGAGCAGCTGCTTCTCCTTGTTTAGTTTTGACTCTGGGGACAGAAAGCAGACCTGCCCCAGACGACCTGAGAGGTCTGGTATGGTTCATAACGAAGTAGAAGATCAGAAATGTATTTTGGCCCTAAACCATTTAGTGCTTTGTAAACTAACAGCCGGATTTTGAAATCAATTCTTTAACATACAGGAAGCCAATGTAAAGACCTCAGAACTGGAGTGATGTGATCCACCTTTTTGGACTTAGTGAGGACTCGAGCAGCAGCGTTCTGAATCAGCTGCAGCTGCCTGATGGATTTCTTAGGGAGCCCTGTAAGGACACTGTTACAGTAGTCAAGTCGACTGAAGATAAATGCATGGATAAGCTTTTCCAGGTCCTGCGGAGACATAAGGCCTCTTATCCTAGATATATTCTTCAGGTGATAGTAGGCTGACTTTGTAGAGTCCATGACTACACCAAGATTTCTGGCTTGATTTGTGGTTCTTAACATTACAGATTGAAGTCGAGCACTGACTTTCAATCGTTCCTCCCTGGCTCCAAAAACAATAACTTCAGTTTTATCTTTGTTTAATTGGAGAAAATTCTGGCACATCCAGTCGTTGACCTGCTCAATACAGTTACTCAGCACCTGTATGGGATCATAGTCTCCTGGTGAAATGGTTATGTAAATCTGTGTGTCATCTGCATAATTATGGTAACATATTTTGTTGTTTTTCATAATCTGAGCCAGTGGAAGCATGTAAATGTTAAACAAAAGAGGCCCCAGAATGGAGCCTTGGGGAACCCCACATGTCATTTTGGTCAGCTCAGATGTGTAGTTACCTATAGACACAAAGTAGTCCCTGTCCTTTAAGTAGGATTCAAACCAGTTTAGTACTGTGCCAGAAAGTCCAACCCAGTTTTCAAGTCCGTCTAGTAATATGTTGTGGTCTACCGTGTCGAATGCAGCACTGAGATCCAATAATACTAAGACTGAAATTCTGCCACTGTCAGTGTTTAAATGGATGTCACTGAAGACCTTAACTAGAGCCGTCTCAGTGCTGTGCTGTGGTCGAAAACCTGACTGAAAGACATCAAAACAGTTATTTAGTGCCAAGAAAGCACAAAGCTGTTGAAAAACAGCCTTTTCAATGATTTTACTTAAAAATGGGAGATTTGATATGGGTCTATAATTGCTCATTAGTGCACTGTCTAGATTGCTCTTTTTTAAGAGTGGCTTAATGACTGCAGTTTTCAGGGCCTGTGGGAAAAAACCTGAGAGAGACATGTTGACAATTTGTAGTAAATCTGAGGCCATGCATTTAGGCACATTTTTGAAAAAACCTGTTGGCAGAATATCAAGGCAGCATGAGGAGTATTTCAGATGTTGTATTATGTCCTCCAGGTTTTTATGGTTAATAGCATCAAATTGTCTCATGCTATATGAATTGTTTTTTAGTGGACACCTGACATGGAGGCGCTGATTGCTTGTCTAATTGTTTGAATTTTGTCTGTGAAGAAGGAAGCAAATTCATTGACCTTCTATCCCTGGTGGATAGAAGGTCAGAGGCTACAGACACAGGAGGGTTGGTTAGTCTGTCGGCAGTAGCAAACAGGGCACGTGCATTATTAGTGTTTTTGGTGATGATGTCAGAGAAGAAGGACCGCCTTGCATTTCTCAGCTCCAAATTATAAATGCGGAGTCTCTCTTTATAGATGTCATAATGAACCTGGAGATTTGTTTTACGCCACCTGCGTTCAGCTTTTCGACACTCTCTCTTTTAAGTTCTAACCAGCGTGGCATTTCTCTATGGAGATCTTCTCTTACCAGAGACAACATCAGTCACCACGGCCTTGGAAATGTTCAGACCCTTGGAGATGACCAAGTCCAAAGTGTGCCCCTTATTGTGCGCTGGCTCCGTCACATGTTGGGTCAGTCCATAATTATCACATAATTATCATCAAAGAACACAGAACAGTTCTTTAGTCCCTCTGTCCTGGGGGTTGTCAACATGGATGTTAAAATCACCAACAATCACCATACAGTCAAAGTCAACACAGATTATAGACAGCAGTTTACCAAAGTCATCAAAAAAGTTTGCACAGTATTTACGGGGCCTGTAGATATTTAGAAAAATGGCTCTAGAAGAGAGCATAAGAGCTGCATATTCAAAAGAAGCAAAATTCCCATAAGACATCTTTTTGCATTGGAGGGAGTCATTAAACAAAATGGCAACTCCACATCCTCTCTTATGCACTCTGGCTTCACTCATAAAACTGAAGTTGGGAGGGGTAGACTGGATAAGACCAGAAGGTAGAACTGGCTACCATGAATACAACAAGTTATGATAAACATCTGCTCAGACTGATAAATATGCATCTGTCAAAGTCTGTTTTCATCAGTGAGTAGATCACTTAATAAATATGGTAACATACAGTGCCATATCATAACCTGCACTTGCAGTTTCTTTAAAATAAGGGAGGATGAGAGCCAATCACAAATCAGAACAGGACCACTAATGATCAGTGTTACAAGAGAGCTAATGATCCTGTATTAGATTACTTGGAGGAAACACCCCCCTGCGGTGCAGGACTTTTACATATAAATGAAGTCCGTTTTATTCAAGCCCTTGCCAAACGAGTTCACACAATGCTGATTAAGCCTTTCACCGCTTGGTAAAGCTGCTGTATACCAGAGTTTTTAAACCTGGAGTCTGTGGCGAGATTCCAGCACTGGTGAACCAGTGGTGATGTGTTTTATGCCAACCAGCAGTGATTGGTTTGCCAGAGCTGAAGAGGGAAGCAACTGTAGTGACAGCAGCAAATCAGGATGGCAGAGCCTTTACATCAGAAGCAGTCAGCGTAGTTGTGTAATTACTCTCACTGTCAAAAGGGGAAGAGAAAAGTTCCACACTGCAGGTTTAAACTCAACACACAATGGGAATTATCTTTCAGACACTGAGGCCAGTTGCAAAACCCAGGCTGAGAAAGACATGATGAACATGTTGAATAATGGTAAGATGGATACCACCTTGGCTCTTTGTTTTGTAGCTGAAGCCTTTTTTAAATTCTTGTTCGTTCTATGTGATAATATGATGTTTTAAAGTACTTTGTGTTTTTCAGTCACTCAACAAGGATGGCAGTGTTTCCGAGATAGATGCTATCACGTTTCTTCAGAGAGGAAAACCTGGCAAGAAAGTAAAGATGATTGTTTTCAGAAAGGTGCAGACCTGATGATTATCAACAGCATCGAAGAACAGGTTTGTGTGTGTGCATGAATCTGTATGTAAGAGAGACGTAGCTCATCCATGACCACTCATGTAGAATAAAGAGCAGAACTATTGAATGAATGCAAAGGTCACTGAAGTGGAGGATACATCAATACATCAGTTTCATTTCTATTATGTTGTTTACAGTTTGTGTCTCTTTTTTTAAACAAGAATTTTATAAGACAGTTTAAGAAGAGAATGTGGATTGGCCTGACGGACTCAGAGAGGGAGGGGACATGGAAATGGGTGGATGGGACTCGAATGACCAAAAGGTTCACGCATGTTTACAATCAAATTAAATCACTATCTGGTGCTTTTTGGGTTGTGTTCACTGATAAAAGCTTTTTTTTTATTTCAGCTACTGGGGTTCTGGAGAGCCTAACGGTGGGAGAAGGGAAAACTGTGTGGAAACAATGTTCTATGATAAAGACAACAGCTGGAATGATGCACCATGTTCCAGTTCACACTTCTGGGTCTGTGAAAAGAAAGTCCTTTCATAACCCTCCATCCAAAAGCATCAGACAGTATGAAAAGTCAGGACAATACGTTCACTGGTTTTTATATAGCGCCAAATCATAGCAGAAGTTATCTAAGGTCATTTTTTAGATTTGTCAGTTTAGTGTGGATATAATCTGAAACTTGGTTATAACTGTTCTGCTGGGAAAGTGGCCTGTTAACATACATACAAAAAAATACCCTGCTTTGTTTGCAAAAATCATGAAAAGTAATATATTAAACATGCTTTGAGTGTCTGCTTTTCTTATTAGTTGACATCATACTCTGAATTTAATCTATATCTAATCTATGAATGTTTCCTTTAAAGGCAGATTGAATAGGATTTTTCTAAAACAAATGCGATGTATATAATCATACAGAAATAATCCCCCTTAATCATCACTTATGACCCATTAAAGTGTGTGGCAGTGTCTGTATCCACAGAGAGCCTGCCCTCTGCCTGTATTTCCTAGTTTGTGCGTTCGGAACGTTTCCGGGTATCAATCTTGTGGTCAGTGGGTGAGTAGCCTCCAGACAGTGAAACTGGGGATGGCTTCCACCCGCTGGAGAGCCCTGAAGGAGAGGATGGGACTGAAGAGCCACGTGGAGTTGGCCTGTGTTGTATAGGTAACCTAGGTGCTGGCAGTTAGTACGTAAGCTTGTTAAGTATCTGCTTTCAAAGTCTAGAACTCTGGGCCTCCCCTCAGACAAAGCTCAGGAAAAGTCACCCCCTCACCCCCCTTTTAGTTTACTTACTTACGTTTTCTCAATTCATGGATTCTATGGGATCGTTATTAGGTTATCTGATCACCCACAGACACAGAACAACTGAGCCAAGAAAGCCTAATGATGTTTGACACAACTTCAGACTACACCACAATACAATACATTAAAAAAAGTCTGTACTAATTTGTTTCTGACAAAGAAAAGCAGTTCCCCAAAACTATCTCAAACCCGTCATTCAAAGACAAAGAAACTATCTCTTCAGCTTCCATCGACCAAAATTAATCCATTATAAGGCAAGTTTATTTGTAAAGCACATTCACCTTCCATTCACTTATCCTCCCATGAAACCAGGTCTGGACTGGGGCAAAAAATTGGCCCCCGGCATTTTTGGTCCAGGTTGCCCACAACAATCACTTGCAGTTCTCTTAAATATATATTGAAATATTCCCCCAAATCACGATAAAGCATAAGATTTTGAGCATTAAGTACTTAATTTCCTGCTGGAGACATTTTCTGCACCAACGTTGGAAATGTTTATTTATATCAAGGGAAACAAAATTCAGGAGGCTGCTGACAAATCAGAATATGTAAATATGATCTAATATAACGTAGTAATCATTAGCTTGCTTTTGTAGCTGAAGTTACTTTTTTGGAAAAGGTAAATCTGTTTCTTCTGTATTTACACTTCATTGCATATTATGTAATTGTGCAAATAAACCTTTCTCAAAGCATTTTATTTGTTATTTAACATTTCTTGTTGCTGTTTTTTGGAAAACTTTTACCAAATGGTTTCAAACATGTTGGGGACATATCCCCAGCATCCCCAGAGTAAATGACACCTATGACCGCACCTCCCTGCTCCCTCCCTACAGGTTGAGCTACTCCATGCTTTCCGCTTCACCTCCACTCTCCTCCTCTCTGTCCCTGTCACTCTGCTCCGCTGTCACACACCTCCTCCTCTGCCTGACAGTGGCCACGCCTCTCTTTTACTCCTTCAAGCGCCAGTGGCTGCATAGTGTCGGATACTGATATATATATTTACCCTCATTCAGCAGCAGCAGTCTCAAGATATTTTTTTAAGGCCAGCAACACAAGCAGCAGCAGAATGAATTCAGAAGTGTACAGAAACTTTTTCTGCCAATTTACGGAGAAATGCATGAAACCTAATCGGGAAGATGTTTATCATGCAGCAGAACAATGACCCAAAGCCCACTGCCAACAAAACAAGACTTCACCAGGGGAAAAAAGTGGAAGGTTTTAGACTGGCCAAGTCAATCACCTGACCTTAACCCTATAGAGCTGCATTTCACCTCCTTAAGAGGAGACTGAAGGGAGAAACACCCGAAACAAACAAGAACTGAAAGAAGCTGCAGTAAAAGCCTGGAATAACATCAGAAATGAAGAATCCAACAGTTTGGTGATTAATTGTCAGATGTTATGTTCAACTTTTAACGTCTTTCGTTGTCACTTTTTTGAAACGTGTTGCAGGCATCAAATTCGAAATGGGCATAATTTTCCAAAAATTAATATAATTTTCAGTTTCAACATTTTATAATATATTTATGCTATTTTCAAAGTACAATCCAACAAAGGTTGAGGTAAAGAGCAACTGGACTAACTAGTAGACGTTTCGTCTTACAAGAGACTTCTTCAGTTCTGTCCGACTGGTAGGGAAACTCTGGAGGGGAAGCTATTTAACCTCTGGGATCGTTAGCTAGGATCATCTCTACCACTGGTTCGTTTGTGCTCCTGGCTGTAGTAATGACAGTCATCATGGTCGTTAGAGCCTGAATAGGGGTGGGATGGCGCAATGGTTAAGACGCCCGCCTTTGGTGTGAGAGACCCGGGTGAGCTTAAGACACTTAACCCCTAGTTGCTCCAGAGGCGTGCGACCTCTGACATATATATAGCAATTGTAAGTCGCTTTGGATAAAAGCGTCAGCTAAATGAATAAATGTAAATGTAAATGTAGAGCCACCCATGGCCAAGTCTGAACGACCTTCACCTGAGGCCAAACGGAAATGCTTGTTCAGTTTCCTGGGAAGTGATGAAAGGACAACCTTGTAAGTGGTGGATAAGTGGTGGCATAGACCCCTCCCCTCTGTTCAACAACGGCTTCCATCTTCTCTGTCTAAAATGTCCACCTGGTGATCCTCAAACGACTGTCATTTATCCCTCAGATGTAAAAAAAACTGCTGAATCTTGACCTGAGGAGTTAGCCCTTCTGTGTTGAGCCATGAGTTTGTGTCTTGGTTGTTTAGTTACCACAATGTACAGGTCTGTGCATTCCTCACTGCACTGGATCGCATATGCTAGATTGCTTTTCTTGTGTTTGGGTGTGCCCTGGGGTGTACCAGTATCTGTCTTAGTGTCTGATACTCCAGACACATATGGAATCACCATGTAGTTGTGTTCAACCTTCCTCTCCTCATCCCCCATTGTGTTGGACTTCTTCCTGGATTTTGTGACTGTTTTCACAAAGGTGCATTTAGGGTGTCCACAGACTGTAAGTGCCCCCTTCAGGTGGTTCTGTTCCTTCTCTCTGGCGTTTTTACTTGTTGGTATGTGTTCTGTGTATCTAGGTTTCCTTTACACTCCAATTTGCAGGCTCCTGTCCTCTTCAGTGTGGACAGCACAGTCCAGGAAGGCCAAACTGTTGTTGTGGACATCTTCTCCTATGAACTTGATGTTACTGTCCACAGAGTTGATGTGTTCTGTGAAGACTTGCACTTCTTGGGTTTTAATGTTGACCCAAGTGTCATCGACATATCTGTATCAGTGGCTCTGTGCTGTTCCTCTGAAGGAGTTAAGGGCTTTACCCTCCACTTCTTCCATGTAAATATTAGCCACAATAGGTGACACTGGCAAGCCCATGGCACAGCCATGCTTTTGTCTGTAGAATCCTCTGTTGTATTGGAAATAGGTGGTGTTAAAACAGAGGTCTAGTAATTTACAGATCTGGTCTGGGCTGAGGCTTGTTCTGTTATCCAGGGTGGGGTCTTGTAGTAGCTATTTCCTTACGGATTCTACTGCCTCCATGGTGGGGATGCAGGTGAACAAAGAGGTCACATCATAGGACACCATGGTGTCATCTGGGTCCAGTTTCAGTCCTCAAACTTTGTTTACAAAGTCAGTGGAGCCAACCAAAGGGGCTAAGATGGTAGATAAGTGTTTGGCAATGTTGTAGGTGACCTAGTTGATGCTGCTGATAATCGGCCTGAGTGGGGCTCCTTCTTTGTGTATTTTGGGTAGTCCAAACATGCAAGGACTGGCTTCTCCTGGATATAAACGGTAATACTTTTCCCGGGTGCTGGAGAAGGGCTCTTGTTGTGATAAGATAGCTGCACTTTCTTGATGAAATCCATGGCCTTTTCCAGTACTGTACTGGGCAGATACATTTCCAGTTTTTGGTTGTCTGATTCTTTATTCAGGGCTTCAATAGTGAAATGGATCTGTCTCACTCTCTCATTTAGCTGAAGTGCTTTCTTCAAGATTACACCGGCTCTGTGTCCTTATTGCGGAACATAAGTATTGGCTGTTGGGTAGGATTTTGTATTGTCTGTCAGGTTAAATGTTAGGGGGTTTCTGAAGTCTGCAATTTTGCTGGCTATCCTTTCATACTCCCATACCAATCTCAGGGTGTCCATCCCAAAATGATTAGCAAGATGTCTGTGAAGGTTCTCAGTCATCCAGGTCATAGTTATCGAATAAAGGTTGAGGTCAAGGGCAACTAGAGTTGGTAGTAGAAACTACCTTTCATCTCTTCCCAGGAAACTAAAAAAAGCATTTCCTCTTCGCCTCAGGTGAAGATGCCAACAGCCGCTTTTCGACCAAAGGTACCTGTTATGAGTTAAGGATTCTGGTCTTGTATGTCTGGTGTTCTGCTGTTTTGCCCATGTCTGCTCTTTGTTTTGTTGACCCTGTTTAAGTCTGGTTTTGGTTCTGTGTTTCTCTGTGTAGCCTTGGTATTTTATCTTGTGGTCTGGTTTCCTTAGTATCTGTTTTGTCTCTTATTTTAGTTCCCTGTTTTGTGCTTTAGTTCATGTCTTTGTATTTGCTTTTAGTTCTGTGTTCTCGTTTAGATTATTGTCTGGTATTTTGTATCATGTGTTCTGTCTGTGTTGTTTGTTATTTTGCCCCATGTCTGCCTGTCCAGTGTTCCGTCTGTTCCCCCTGTTATCCCTCTCTGCCTGCGTGTGTCTCGTCAGCCTCATGTACCTCACCTGTGTGTCTCCTCCCAGCTTGTTACCCCTGTGTATATATCCTTGCTTGTTTCCCTCTCTTCCCTCTAAAGTCTTTGTCCCGTCATTGCCGTATGTAGACGCTTTGTCTTGTGTTGTATTGTTTTGCTTGTCTTGCTCGTCGTGTCATCGTGTTTCAGTGGATTTGGATTTCTGTTTGCATTACCATGGTTTTTTGGACTCTGTTTATCAGCCACTCTGCCAGTAGCTGTGCTTGCCCTTTGTTTGCCTTTGTTAATAAACCTTTCGGAACTGAATCTGCTCTGTGTCCTGTGTTTGGGGCCAACCTGCTCAACCACCACAACACATGACAGTACCAGGGACTTTCAAGTCCCCAGATTGCTTTTCAAGGAACTAAAAGGTTCCTTCAGCCCACTGTTGTGTGCGTTTCCACCGTGGTCTAAAGACCTGCGAAGATAAGGCAAATTAACATGCACATGCATCGTTATTGTAACCGTTATTTGTATTTGACTGGAATATAATGAAAAACTATAGGCTTTGCTTGACAATTGAAGCAGCTTTTTTGTGTGGGAGTTATAATGAAGAGACACACAATAAAGTTTGTTACCCATTTAACAGTAGCCAAATAAACTGGATAAAGCCACAGAGTTCATAAAATAACTCCAGCACATAGAAAGCAGCACAAAAATAAAATTGTGACAGTTTGGAAGGTTATTAAAACATTACCAGCCGACAAAAGCTATAGATCAGCTGCAGCTGCAGCACTACTCGTGCTTCCGGTCACCCCAGGGCATCACATATACACGCTGCCTGGATACGTCTCACACACGTACCTGGAGGTGTCAACTATACACGCAAAATCGACGTTTTGCGTACAATAGACACGGCTTTTCCAAAGCGTGTATATGTGACGCATGAGCATGAGAACAGGCTGGTTTAGCGGTTGGAGAGGTGGTGGGCTGCTGTAGCGTGAAGTCTGCCTCCTGCATGAATGGAGCTATTGTTATATTTTTTTAGACAGCACAGCCAAAGTTAGTGATGTGGTCAAAAAAGGTGCAGTTATTCATGACACTCTCGTTCTCCCGCTGGTCAGTCTGGGAAGAAAGTAATTTCTAATGCCCCCCGTTCATTAAAAATTAAGTGCTGACTAAAGAGCTGTCTCGGTACGGACAGCTCGTCTCCCCGATCAAAATGGTTTGTTTGGGCTGCAAATCCCCTTTGCTAAAACATGTTATGCATCCCCGGACGGCGGGTTTTCATGGTTCTGAAAGACACCACTGACAATCTCAGTCTGTCTTTTAACTTTAAAGTAGATGGGTTCAGTTAACATGGTTTTTGCCTTGTCAAAGACCATGAAGTGTTTTGGTTGTGGTGTGGAAGGGCATTTGATTCGTTCCTGCCCAGAGGGGCAGCAGCTGGCTGATGCTGCTGGAGAGGGGGTGTCGGGGGTTCCGGAACCTACCGGGGCTGTACACCACCCTTGCCAGGCTCTCGAGGATGGGGACCCCCCGTCCTCGATAGGGCAGGCCAGGGTGCGACAGAGTTACAGAGACAGGGTCAAACAAAGAGCAGGATAAACAGACCGAGTGTTCCAACAGTTTGGAAAACACTGATAATCAAGAACATGATGATGTGCGTGATAATCTGTCAGTGTGTGAGGACTTTGTTGAAAATGAAGAGATGTCTGATGATGACATGTTAAAACTGTCACAAAAAGGAAACATTCAGAACATGTCCATAGCAATGCTAAAGCCATCAAAATAACTACAGGCACAAAAGCTGGGTCTTTAGAGGAGCCAGAGAGCGATTTCTCCCTGACCCAGCAGGACCAGAAGGATCGGTACTCTTCTTCTGATGTCAGGAAGTTCCTACAGAAAACTAAAGGTGCCAGGCTTGTGAAAGTGGAAGACCACTTTTCGGATCTGAAACTATTTGTTGAGTCAGCTAAGTCTCTGAAAAAAGATCAAGAAACTTTGAAGATGATGTACTAACAGACCAGGAAATCTATCGTTTAAAGAAAATGGTACTCAGAGTAAAAGCACAAACAGCTGATAATGTTTAAACAAAAAAAAGTGTGTTTCTCTTTTTTCTTGTTTCCTCTTGTTCTCTTCTTTGTCTTTTTCTTAAAAAGAACTGTTTTTTTAAGCTGATGGAGCTGAAGAAAATAGATGTAATGTTGATTCAAGAAACACACAGTAGCATAATGAAAGTGTCTGGAGGAGGGGGTGTGGAGGAGAAGTCATTCTGAAGTCCAGCTGTAGTGGAAGAATGAGAATTGTGTATTCCAAGAGCTTTGTACCTTCTTCCTACAAAGTAGAGGAAATTATTGAGGGTTGTTTATTGAAGGTTGAAGCTCCATTTGAAAATGTTAACCTTGTGTTTGTTAATGTTTATGCACCAACCAGTGGAGCAGACAGGCTAGCAGTGCTTAATGTTCTGTGTGACACCATCAAGAAGTGTAACAAACACTTGTCTTTCTGTGAGTTTTATTCAAGTCTTCTGCAGAAGGACTCACAGCAACACACATACGCCGGGTACATGTGTGCTCGAATGAGGGAGCAGAGCTCAGTGAGCCTGTTATTGATCCAGTTTTAGGTTCAATCATGTCATCCCACAGAGACACGTTGTCCCTGAAGTCTGGATAACACAGAGAACAGAGATATTTTGACTGTTACGTTTACACAGCACAGATGAGTCTCCCTGAGTCCAGGGTTACATGCAATATGTTTGGAATTCCCATTACAATACCTGGAGTCACTGTAAGGACAATGTGTTATCTCTGGCCAGACTGGATCGCCTGCACTCTTTTAAACACCATGTGAACATTTTTAAAAGCTGTCACATTCACCCAGTGGTGTTTTCAGATCACTTTCTTGTTGTTTGCTCTGTTTTTATGAACGTTCATCTAAAAAGCTCTTATTGGCATTTTAACACGGCCCTGCTTCACGACAAGGCTTTCAGAGCAGCCTCTGAATATTTTTGGGTTAACCATAGAATTAGTAAATCCAATTTCACATGTGTTCAACATTGGTGGGATTTTGGTAAATCTCAGATTAAACAGTTTTGTCAACAGTTCACTTGTAATGTCACTAGAGACTTAACCAGATCTATGAGGGACCTGGAGACTCAGGTGGTAGAACTGCAGGGTTTAGTAGATTCTACAGGAGATAGAGGGCTTTTAGACTCCCTTAAATCTAAAAAGTCAGCTCAGGCCAACCTGCTGGGCGACGTCACACAGATGGATGTCCCCTCTCAGTTCTTTTTTTGGTCTGGAGAGGATTGTTCACTCTCTGCGATCTGACAGTGGCTCTGCAATCTCAGACTCTTCTGAGATTAGGGAACTTGCAGCCAGCTATTATAAAGACCTGTTTACGTGTGAACTGACAGAAAATCCAGGTGTGTGCAGAAGCTTCTTCCCTGGTCTTCCTCAGGTGGATGCTGAGGCCAATGTAAAGTAGGAAGCTCGCTTTTCCCTCACTGAACTGTACACTACAGGACGGTCTCTCTGTTGATTTTTACAAGTCCTTTTGGTCGGTGTTGAGTGAAGACTTGTTGTAGGTTGTCACAGACAGCCTGGAGAGAGGTCGGCTGCCTCTGAGCTGCAGGAGGGCGGTCATCACTTTGCTGCCCAAGAAGGGAGACCTACAAGAGCTAAAGAGCTGGTGACCTGTGTCCCTGCTCTGCACAGATTATAAAATACTGTCCAAGGTCCTGGCCACCGGACCCCTCAGAGAGGTGAGGTGATGGCTGCTGTTATCCATACTGATCAGACATACTGTGTGCCCGGCAGGCTCATAAGTGACAATATCACTTTAATTTGTGATGTTTTGGAGGTCTCTAGCTCATTGGCTGTAGACACTGGTCTGATTTCCATAGATCAGGAAAAGGCTTTTGACCGGGTTGAACACCAGTATCTATGGAAAACTCTAGCTGCCTTTGGGTTCAGCCCAGGCTTTATAGCTAAGATCCAGGTTCTGTAGAGTGACATTGCAAGTGTTCTAAAAATTAATGTGGGTCTGAGTGCTCCTCTCAATGTTCAGAGGGGGTCAGACAAGGCTGCCCTCTTTTTGGCATGCTGTATTCTCTGGCTATTGAGCCTCTGCTCCATAAACTTAGAAACGACCTGAGTGGTGTTTGTTTTCCAAACTGTGATGTCTCTTTCAAACTGTCGCCGTATGCTGATGATGTCATTGTGCTGGTTAACACACAGAAATACATTGATATGCTAATGAATTCTGTAAATCTGTTTGGCTGCACATCCTCTGCTAAAGTAAATTGGGGGAAGAGTGAGGCTGTCATGGTGGGGGAAAGGCTCAGGGATCAGCTCAGGTTACCTGGAGGTTTGGTGTGGAAAAAGGAGGACTGAAATATCTGGGAGTTTTTCTGGGCACTGAAATGTTGGAAAAACTGGGACAGTGCCTTGGAAAAGGTTAAAGGTCGTCTCATTGCCTGTCCTACAGAGGTCACACTCTTGTAATCAATAATCTTGTTTCTTCTGCCCTGTGGCACGGGTTGGCTTGCATTGATCCCCCAGCTTCTCTTCTGGTACAGATCCAAAGGGTTTTAGTTGCTTTCTTCTGGGACAGGTTGCATTGGGTACCTCAGAGTGTCCTGTTCCTTCCTAAGGGGGAGGGTGGACAGGGTCTAGTCCATCTGGCCAGCAGAGGTGCTGCCTTCTGTCTTCAGTTCATTCAGAGCCTGCTTACTGGGCCGACAGACTTGGTCTGTAGACTTTTATCCTGCTGCATCCTGCAGAGGTTTGGCGGTCTACGGATGGATCTATCTTTGTTTCTGACAGACTGTAAAAAGTTGATCACATCATCTCTACCAGCTTTTTACAGGAGTGTTTTCTCAGTGTGGACTTTGCTGAGGAAGCAGAGGCAGCAGCAGGCTGACTCTCTGTACTGGCTCCTACAAGAGCCTGTGCTGTTTGGAGGACTGCTGGATTGTCCTAGCTGGGGGGACCCATGCTATCCACACGTCTTCACACTGCAGGGGTTTCTTCCCTGGGAAAGGTAGTGGAGCTAGCTTGGCCTCAGTTGGACGACCCTGTTGGATTAGCTGATCGGCTTGGATTAAGGTCTACAAGAGTCACAAGTCAGCTACTGAAACACTGGAAACCGAAGCTGACAGAGCGTGAGTCCTCTCTTTTAACAGACTTTTCTGATGGAACACTGCTGCCAATCTGCACTGATCTCTATCCTGCCATTAGGCTTTTTCCTGGTTTTAAGAACTGTTCTGGTTTTCTACTTGAGCCTGTGGACCCTGTAGGTGCTTCTTTGGGGGACGCCTCAGGAAAGACTCTATAAACTGATGGTGAAAAATTTGAATCAGAGAACCACAGAGTGGTTGTAGTGACACCCCGTGGAGGGTTTTTCTGGACTTAGATACTGATTTTAAACCAGCTTGGAGGTCTTTGTACAAATCTCCATTAGCAAAGAAACATGCAGATCTGCAGTGGAGAATCCTTCATGGCAGTGTAGCGGTGAACTTTTTCATCTCTGTTATTAACGCTGATGTAGAAGACAAATGTCCCTTCTGCAGTGAGAGAGAGACGGTGTTTCACTGCTTCTCAGAGTGTATTCGTCTGACAGACTTGTTTGTGCTGTTGGAAGACATTTTCCAGAGATGTGGAGAAGTTTTTACGAAGCAGATTTTTATTTGTGGTTTTAGATACACGAGCCAGAAGAAGAACAAATGTCAGCTATTGAACTTTGTCTTAGGACAGGCAAAGATGGCGGTGTATATGACCTGGAGACGGAAGGTGGAGGAAGGGTTAAATGTTGATGTGGTTCTCGTTTTTGAGAAAATGGTTAAGTCCAGACTGCTGTTAGACTTCAGTTTTTACAGAGCTGCATATGACCTGCATACGTTTGAGGTGGTTTGGGGTTGTGGGGGGGCGCTCTGCTCTGTGACAGAGGGTCAATTAAGTTTTGAGATGTGCTGATGTAAACTTTTGCCACATGTAAATGCAAAGGTATTTAGTAATGTAAGTAATCCTATGTAAGTAATGTAATAGTATGTTTTTTGTACAGTGCATATAGTAAATAAATGTTGGTGTTAAAAATCAAATCTCTCTCCACCCCCACCCTGCCACCTCCCCTCTCACCCGCTCTGCATCTCACTGCCCAACCAGAGCACAGCAACCAGACAGCCGGCAGACAAATTCTCTCCCAGCAGTGTTTTTCTTGGCTTGTGTGGAGGTGAGTGGTGATGAACAAAAGGCTAAACTACCAGTCCCTTGAGTTTACCGCTAATTAGATAAAAGACAATACAGGCCTATGTCTTGCTAACATGACTCATGAGCTGAGCTAATGTAATAAGTTAGCTGAAGTTTAGCTCATGGCCAAACAACCTAATGTACTGATGGAGACACTACAGGTGAACACAGTAACATTTGTGTATAATAACGTCATCACAATCACCACATTAACTAGAATGGGCATTTCCTTAAGAAAATGCGTGTGAGAGCTGCCAGCTTTTTTTGTGATTGCTACCGCTGTAGGTGCAATGTGCGGAGACTCAATGATGTGCTGCACACTTGTTCAGCAAACATGTGTTAAGTTTGGCCCCCTTTTCGATAACATGCTGTGAGCAGGGTTTCATCCATCAATCTCTGGATCCGGAGCAAGAGCAAGACCTGCACCACCGGACTACGCTGATACACTGTGAAGGGAAGGCTTTCAAGTTTGTTTGTCAATCATGTCTTATTCTGACAAAAAAATGGCTCCTAAGCACCAATAGAAGGCATGTTTTGCTTATAAACATATTTTCTGTGATGGCTACTCCATTGTTGAAGAATAAAATAAATGAACATACATTTATTCATTTAGCTGATGCCTTTATGCAAAACAACTTACAATTGCTATACATGTCAGAGGTTTGTGCCTCTGGAGCAAGGAGGGGTTAAGTGTCTTACTCAGACACATTGGTGGATTGAACCTGTTTCGCTCACACCAAAGGTACAGCCTTAACCATCGCGCCATCCCCACCCTCAATAATCTCAACAA
This sequence comes from Lepomis macrochirus, assembly GCA_024633595.2. NCBI lineage: Eukaryota > Metazoa > Chordata > Actinopteri > Centrarchiformes > Centrarchidae > Lepomis > Lepomis macrochirus. The sequence goes on from JALXJV020000005.1 coordinate 34,361,768, forward strand.
TCTCTTATGTTGCAGCCTGTCTCGCTTGTCGTCAAAGAGCAGAGGCTACTCGCGATAGTATTGCAACATTTTGTTTGAAGTTCATGCAACGCCTGCTGAGAGAGAGAGAGAGAGAGAGAGAGAGAGAGATTTTGATTTTTAAGAGGAACTTTATTCCATTAAATAAACACGTTATTTACAGAAAAAAAGCCTTGATACATAATTTAAAAAGTAGAAACCATTATCAACAGCCCAATAAATACTTGCATATATCTCACTCTTAAAAAACACACAAAAAACCCCAACAAAATTACATCAGCTCTTCAGAAAAGACGAGCTGTTCACCTTCAACAGAACACAACACATCACCATAAGCCCAAATCACACAGAACTGATCAACATCCTTCATCTCTCTATAATAATTAAAATCAATCCTGATTCTAGCTTTCACCATCCGAGTGAACAGCAGCGTCACGTCCACGTCTACAGACTCGTCCACCTTCCTCTTCCTGCTTACATACACCGCCATCTTTGATTGACCCAAAATAAAATTCAGCAGCTGGCATTTATGTTTAGCAGCCTTACAGTAGCTGAACCCCAGGACAAACACTTGTGTGGAGAAAACCTCCCCGACCTTACTGAAGAGTTTCTCCAGCAATAAAAACAAAGGCGGCAGACACACACATTCACAAAAACAATGAAACACAGTTTCTTTAACAGGACAAAATAGACAGATGTCGCTCGCACCGGGACTGATGACGGACAGAAACGCGTTGACCGCGACAATCCCATGCAACACTCTCCACTGCAGGTCAGCCACTCTCTTCGTCAGAGGAGGTTTGTACAGACTCCTCCAAGCAGGTCTGACACCGACAACCAAACCCAGATGTCCACGCCACGGTGTGTCCGTGGAGTTTTCCTTTGTTCAAACACACCACCATCAGTTTATAAAAGGCATTCCCTTTTGCCTCATCCAAGTTTAAACTGCAGTGAGATACATCTAAAAAAAGTCCCATCATTGTTCTCCAGTTTGGGACTGACACATAATGCAGGAAAGGAGTCGTCTGACTGAGGTTTAATCAGTCCGTCAGTATACTCCTCCAACCTGCCAGATTCATGTCCCGACAGTTTATGTGTCCAGTGCTCCAGCAGTCTAGCGATGGTTCTGACCGACCTCACACCCAGAACAGCTGCCAGAGCAGCGGCATCTTTCAGCTTCGGCCCAGCAACCTCCACCACATCACCCAGCGTAAGCACTCGTGCCTGGCAGAACCGCTCCATCACGGCCGACCCGGCCCAGGAGGGATGATCCAACCGTTCCCCGTGCACCACCGGCTCCTCCAGCAGCCAGTGCAAGGAGTCACCGAGTACCCGTCTCTCCTTAATCAACAGCTTCCACACTGTGAACAGTCCACGATAAAAAGGAGGCAAAGACTGGAAACTCAGCTTCCTTACATCCATCAGGAACAGTTTTAATCCAAAACGATGGAAGTTCTGCAGGACCCAATGCGCCAGAGGTCTCCAGACCAAGTCTTTTGGGCCAGACAGCAGTCTGGATGAACTGCAGCCGGAAAGCAGCGCCCCTACTGGCCAAGTGCACAAGTCCTTGTCCTCCCTGGTCTTTGGGAAGAAACAAAACAGACTGGGGAATCCAGTGCAGCTTATCCCAAAAGAAATTAACCAAAACAGACTGGATCTTAGCAAGTAAATTAGAAGGGGGATCCACACAAGACAGTTTTTGCCAAAGAGAGGAGGACACCAGATTATTAATGATAAGCGTCCTTCCTCTATAGGACATGCTCGGTAAGAGCCACTTCCACTTCTTCAAACGCCCTTCAACCTTTTCCAGCATGTTATCCCAGTTCTTTGACATCACCCGCTCCTCACCCAGAAACACACCCAAATACTTTAGCCCTCCTGTCTTCCAGGCTAAGCCTCCTGGCAGAACCAGATTATACTGCAACACATTTCCCACCACCACAGCTTCACTTTTTCCCCAGTTAACTTTAGCGGAAGATAAGCGATGAAAAATACCCACATTGTCCACCAAAACATCGATATCCCTTTGTGTGTTTAAAACAACCATAACATCATCTGCATACGCTGATAGTTTAACAGCTGAATCACACCCCGGAAAACACACCCCAGAGAGTTCCTGTCTGAGTCTATTGAGCAGAGGCTCTATAGCGAGGGAATAAAGCATCCCCGACAGAGAGCAACCCTGCCGTACCCCTCTCCGCACATTAAAAGGCACCCCCAAACCCCCATTCACCTTTAATATGCTCGCAATGTCACGGTACAGAACCTGGATCATAGCTATAAAACCTGGGCTGAAACCAAAAGCGCGGAGTGTCTGCCACAAATATTGGTGTTCAACCCGGTCAAAAGCCTTCTCCTGGTCTATGGAAATAAGGCCAGTATCCAAACCCACTGAGCTAGAGACATCCAAAACATGCCGAACTAGAGTAATGTTATCACTCATTAACCTGCCGGGCACACAGTAAGTCTGGTCGACGTGAACCACTTCACTCATCACCTCCCGAAGCCGAGAGGCAAAGACCTTGGAGAGGATTTTATAGTCTCCGCACAGCAGAGACACCGGTCTCCAGTTCTTTAAATCCTGCAGGTCTCCTTTCTTCGGCAGCAAAGTAACGACAGCCCTTCTGCAGCTCAATGGCAGAAACCCTCTGCTCAAACTGTCCTGAAACACCTCCAGCAGATCTTCACCAACCACAGGCCAGAAGGCTTTATAAAAGTCCACAGGGAGCCCATCGATGCCTGGAGCCTTACCGTTCCCGAGACTCATCAGAGCAACATACAACTCATTCAAAGACAGAGCATCGTCCAGCACAGAATTGTTGTCTGCTCACACCTGAGGAAGCCCGGTGTAGAAAGAAGCAGCAGCCTCTGCATCTTCCACAAACTCCTCTCTGAACAGTTCTTTGTAGAACGAGGTGGCGTACCTCCTGATCTCAGGGGGTCCTGTGATCGTAGCACCATCCTCAGAGCGCAGAGAGTGGAGGATCTTCCTTTGACCGTTAAGCCAAAGAAAAACTGTGATGGTGCGTCCATCTGGGAAGCGTTCATGAAGCGTGAGCGGACCAGAGCTCCCTGCGCTGTGATGCCCAACAGGTTGGCTAAAGCAGCCTTTTTCACTTTAAGAGCTTCAACATGCCCTTGATTTCCTGTAGAATCCACCAACGTCTGTAATTCTACTACTTCAATCTCTAGGTCCTGAAGACCCCTGGTAATGTGCTTGGTGACATTGCGAGTATATTGCTGACAAAAAAGTTTCACTTGAACCTTTCCGATATCCCACCACGGCTGTAACGATGGGAAACTGGTCTTAGTGCTCCTGTGAATACCCCACACACACTCAAACGCCTTTTTAAAAGACATATCATTTAAAAGTCCAGTATTAAAGTGCCAAAAAGCGCTATGCAATTTTACATTCTCAATATAAACAGTGCACTGGACAAGACAATGGTCAAAAAACCCACAGGAGTAATGTGACACTGTTTAAAAATGCCAAAGTGGTGTTTAAAACAATAAAAGCGATCAAGGCTGGCTAAAGACAACAAGTTATCTCTGGAGTGACTCCAGGTGTACTGCCTGTCGTCCAGGTGAAAACCCCTCCACACATCCATCAGCTCATAACTCTCCATCAGACGCCAGAGCTTGGCTGATGAAGCAGGATGAGGCTCTGGGTGATTTCGATCCAGTTTGGGATTTTCAGTGCAGTTAAAATCACCACCCAGCCACAAAAACTCCTCCGTACAGTCATGAAGCACAGAACTCAGAACATCTAAGAACCTCATCCTGTCACTGGCCAGAACTGGAGCACAAAACATTTACAAAGATCAGTTTAGTGTGTTCATACTGAACCTTTATCTTTAAAATATGGCCACTCATTATCTCGTCCACTTCAAAGGAGCAGGGACGAAACCCCTTTGAGAAGAGCACCCCCACCCCCCCACTGTTAGCGGCCTTATGGCTGAGGATGACTTCTCCAGGCCACTGCTTCTTCCACTCACTCTCATTCACCACATCACTGTGAGTCTCCTGCACAAACGTCACATCCAGGTTCTTTAACTCCATGAGTCTGAAGAGAGAAGCTCTTTTTACGTTGCTTCTCGCACCGTTAATATTTAAAGAACCAATTTTTAAATCAGCCATAAAGGAAGAAAGAACTATTTTCTTCAGACGGAAAACCTCCTGGTCAGTGAAGCCCTCGCTTTCTTTCCTCAGACATGCTACAGACCTCACAAACCCTCTGAGGTCAGGGAAGAACTGCTCCGTCTTCACGGCCCTGAGGCCCTTAGTGTCCTGCAGAAACTTCTTAATCTTTTCTAGAGAATACTTTTTCACCACTTCAACCTGGGATGCAGTCCACTCATATTCCTCCTCATCTTCCTCCTCATCAGACAGATTCTGACAGAAACAAGCACATCTACTGGCAATGTGAAAGGGAGGTGGGGTAGACCGCAGTTAAAAAAAACAAAAAACAGTGTGTCCCAATATAACAATAGTCTACTAAAGCATGTAAGCAATATCAGCTAATATAACTAGTGTGTGTGTGAGGCCACAGAAATGTTACAACGCTGTCATTAAGTTGAAGTTATCACATTATAAAGTATAGTCCTCGCTCCAGCCCTGCTCACTTGCTCTCTTTGGTTTCATTACAAAGTGCTCCTTAGCACTTGGAGCTCCCTCTGCTGTCCATAAGGTGCCTCTGCGCACCAGCCATGTCAAACCCAGCCACCAGTATTTGGCCCACGCCTCCTTATTTGCATACACTCCTCAATCCTCAATCCTCAAATGCCCAATCCTCAATACTCAAATGCCCAATCCTAAATCCTAAATGACTAAATGATTAAATGCCCAATCCTAAATCCCTAAATGCCCAATCCTAAATCCTAAATGACTAAATGATTAAATGCCCAATCCTAAATCCCTAAATGCCCAATCCTAAATCCTAAATGACTAAATGATTAAATGCCCAATCCTAAATCCCTAAATGCCCAATCCTAAATCCTAAATGACTAAATGATTAAATGCCCAATCCTAAATCCCTAAATGCCCAATCCTAAATCCTAAATGACTAAATGATTAAATGCCCAATCCTAAATCCCTAAATGCCCAATCCTAAATCCTAAATGACTAAATGCCCAATCCTAAATACCAAACGCCCAATCCTAAATACCAAACGCCCAATCCTAAATACCAAATTCATTTTTGACTAAGACTTTTAGTTTTTGACTTAGACTTTTAGTTTTAGATTTAGACTTTTATTTTTCATTTAAGACTTTTAGTTTTAGACTTTTAGTTTGAATTCTGACCAGATAATCCCTCCATACCTCACCGCATGTCGGCGAGTTAGCTTCTCCAGCACCGCATGGCTGCCAACCACGGGCATAATGCCCGGCTGACAACCCCTCTGCCCGAACACACTCCAACAACAAACTACAACTAACAACTACAGAACATAAAACACTAACAAACAAACAAAATACAAACAAAGATAGAAAACTCACACGCTCCGTGGAAACACTTTGCACTCACACTTACGCATCCACTCGGAGAGAGAGAGAGAGAGAGAGAGAGACGATTGCTCACAGCTTTGGGGCTTACCAGCGACTACTAATTTGTCCTGAGCAAAATTGTAATCAAAGCATTTAAATATAAATGCAAAGTAGAGAGAGAATAACATGACACAGACGCCTGTCGCTCACTTTGCTGTCTCTAACGGCGTCGCCAGGTCATCTTTAAAGTATGTTATCCTTAGCTGTGGAACATAGGCATCTTTAACAGGTACCATATGCACTAGTTATCTAAAGTATAACAAACCTGTGGCTTACTTCTGGTCTATTTAAAACTAGTATTTTGCTGGACCCAGTGCAGACAGCTGCTGCAGCAGAGTCAAGTGCATTAGAGGAAGACTGCAATGACAGAGACACACCCTGACACAGATGCTGCCAGTTTCTTCATTTTGTGGCTCTACTGAACTATTATTAAACCTTAAAATAAGAGGAACCGCTCAAGTGCACACAAACCGCACACACAAACAAATACACACACACACACACACACACACACACACACACACACACACACACACACTCACACTCACACTCACACTCTAACTACTTACTGCTACTGTTTATGTTTTTTGTATTCTATTGCCTTTAATGCTGCTGTCATCACTTTTTGCTAGTCATGTATATTTCAAAGTTGAGAGCAGTCAGTGAGAAACATTTTGCTGCAATGTTCATCATCATCAACATCATTTACATCAATAACTACAATGTTGCAGGAATCAGTACAGCCAGAGACCCCTGGGACAGAGAGGAGTGTGGTGGGAATAACACACAGATGTACTTTGGGTTTGTAATCAACTCTACGGTAGAGGTTTTTACTGTATGTGTAAATTTGTTGTAAGTGTGTTCTCTTTTAAAAGTAGTCAATATTGTTTGCCAGTCACAAACATTACATGTTGAAATATCTGTTAGATATGTCTTTCTATTATTTCTCAATGTAAATAACAGGGTGTTCTGGGACTGAAATTCAGCAATTAGGGACAGCAGCTCTGCATTGAACAAGACCAGGTCAGGGAAGCCTGAGTCAGACTCTGCTTTTACTGATTGTACAGCTACATATGTATGAGAAGAATATGAGTAATAAATATAACTAAAAGTAATCAATTTTGTAATTCTATCCATGCTTAATATGATTGCCTATGAATGTCAATAATACAAAGATTCCTTGCATATAGTCTTTGTGTGCAAAGACTATTGCAAACTGTTGTTTATAATAAAGGCTGTATAAATATACAGCCTAATGCAATAGGTGGCCCGCGGGCCAGAACAGGCCCAACAGCAAAAATAGCTGGCAGGATTGCTTTGATAGCAGAAAAATAAAAAATAAATAAATTTATTTAAGCACCCAGTGCTGAAACTGACCTCACTCATGACAGCAACAGTTACTCACATAATCACTTCCTCTTAAGTGATTGTGCCTCCTAAATAAAAGCTTGAGAAAGTTTTTTTGCAGCAATGCTTCACGATGAGTTTATTGAGAGCTTTTACTTTGAAGAATTCTGAAGGACATTCAGAAGAGACCCTGGTTGCTTGACACCTCTAAGAAAGCCGCCATCAAACGTGCGTATCAAACGCTGGGGAGCGCACACACTGCAACACTTGCTTTGTTGTGCAAAAGTGTCCTTATATCAAATTGTTTAACAAGAGAGAAAAAAATCCACAGCTAAGGATTTGAAATAATTTGACTTTGCTCTGGCCGCCATGCAACGTCTTGAAAAAACTTTGGCCCGATGCCAGACTTGTTTGCTGACCCCTGGCCTATAAGATAGCCAATAACCTAAAATAAATAGCTTATGTTCATATTAAAGTGTATTTCAATATCCCTAACAAACTGCTCATAATATTCAACTTCACACAAGAAAAATGAAACCCAGAGCTCTAACCAAAGGTGCAAGCCCCTCCCTGTGAGTGTGACAAAAGGCTGAAAGGGCATTTAAGAAGCACACCAAACTTAACTGTCAGCTGAACATGATGGATGAACTGGATATCTATGCAAATGTGGAGAAACCATCAGAAAATCCTGGCAAAAAGAAGAGACGAGTAAATTGTTCAGAAAATATTTATGCAAATGAAGACACGATCCAGACTGAGCTGAACAGCACTGGACCTACACTCTCAGGTAATGAACACATGCAAACAGGTTAACCTGTGTACACACTATAATAGCATGATGACTCCAGGTTCATGCAAATATGTGAATATTCTTTACTGATCAGCTCACACAAACATAGAATAGGCTTTATTTTTAGCCTTTAGATTCTGTTGCTGGAATATACAGTCCCCTACTCAAGTACTGGAACGGTGAGGCAAATTCAAAAAACTTTGTTTTTGTTGTTCACTGAAGAGATTTGGGTTTAAGATCAAAAGATGAGACAAGAGTTCAGAATTTCAGTGTTCATTTCCTGGTAAATGCTCCGTACAGCGCCTTTCTAGTCTTTTTGACTACTCAAAGTGCTTTTTACACTACTTCTGCATTCACCATTCACAGCCTAAGTGCTCAAACGGAACTAACATTCCCAGGGGCAATTCGGAATTCGGGGTTCAGTGTTAAAGGACGCTTTGACACACAGCCTGGGGGAGCCGGGGAGTGAACCTCTGACCTTCCGATTAACGACCAACCCGCTCTACCTCCTGAGCCACCCCAATGTCTAGATGTGGTATTCACATCTAGAAGTGTTAAACAACTTTGGACATATCTCCCTTTGTATTAGACCACAGCATTCTTAGGTGAGCAAAAGTAATGGAACAAATAATCTTAAAGTAACATTTAACATTTGGTGACATAACCTTTGCTTGCAATAACTGCCTCAAGCCAGCAACCTGTTCATTCTTCATTTTTGATACTATTCTTGGCGTTTACCGCAGCTTCTTTCAGTTCCTCTTTGTTTCGGGGTGTTTGTCTATTCAGTCTCCTCTTAAGGAGGTGAAATGCAGCTCTGTTGTGTTAAGTTCAGGTGTCTGACTTGGCCTGTCTATGACCTTCCACTGTTTCCCCTGATGAAGTCCTTCGCTTTGTTGGCAGTGTGCTTTGGCTCATTGTCCTGCTGCATCATAAACTTCCTCCCCATTAGTTTCAATGCATTTCTCCATAAATTGGGAGACAAACTCTTTCTGTCCACTTCTGAATTCATTCTGCTGCGACCATCATCAGCTACATCATCAGTAAATATTAATGAACCTGTTCCAGAAGCAGCCATGCACACCCAAGCCATGACATTACCTCCATCATGCTTCACAGATGAGCTTGTAGCTTCGGATCAGAAGCACTTCCTTTCTGTCTCCACACTTTGGCCTTTCCATCACTTCTCATCAGTCCATAAGATTGTGTTCCACAACTTTGGCAGCTCATCTCTATACTTTGTAAATTTCAATCTGTCCTTCTGATTCTTCCTGCTGATGAGTGGTTTGCATCTTGTGCTGTTGCCTCTATATTTCTGCTCTCTGAGTCTTCTTCCAACAGTGGATTGTGATACCTTCACCCTGCACCATGGAGGTCATTGCAAATGTCACTTACTGATGTTTTGGGGGTTCTTCACAGCTCTCACCATATTTCTGTCATCAACTACTGTTGTTTTCCTTGGCCAACCTGTTGGACGTCTGTTGCTCAGGACACCCGTAGTTTCTTTCTGTTTCAGGACATTCCAGATTCTTGTGCTTGCTCTTCCCAATGTTTGTCCAAATGGTCGATTTCATTGTTTTCTCATCTTGACAATGGCTTACTTTTCAAGGTAAAGTTAAGCTGGTTGTCATCAGTTAGAGCAGAACAGCAAAAGAGGAACTAAAACAGCAAGTTAATACTACCAGTACTTTGTTTTTAATTGTGTTATGTCTATGGCAGTAGTGCTAAGAGAATGAGGAGCTACATAAAAGAGGAATATTTGCTGCATGGTTGGAGGGACGGGAGTGTTTTCTTAACTTAGGTAATTTATGGACACTGCAGATCCATTTTTTTTAAAATGTTTACATTGAATTACATGTTCTTATTGTGCCTCGAAAAATCTTAAAACATTTTCATTTGTTAGCTAACATTTGTTGCTGCAAACTATTTTTCATAAAATTTTTAACAAATGCTTTCAAAAAGTATAGGGGACATGTCCCCAGTGTAAATGACACCTTTGATTATGCATGATCATTTTTAACTTTTATTATAGCCTACTACATGTTCTTCAACCGGCCTAATGGTAATGATTTATGTTGTTATGGTTTGTTGTAGCCTACAGTTTAGGCTACTCATTAATTTTAAAATGTAAGCTATTTGACTTTTTTGATCTGTAATGAAGTTAAGTATCAATAATTCAGTTTAAAGGGCTCTCACACAGCTGAGGGATTAATTTTTCTTTCCCTTTGATGTAAACTGGAGCATTATGTTCACTCAACCTGATCGCATCTCATGTGTCACATATACACGCTTTCAAAAAGCCGTGTCTATAGTACGCAAAACGGCGATGTTGCGTGTATATGATACGCTGCAGTTTGCAATAGCGTTGCAGCGCAAAGGAGGCTAACCCTACCTGCTACTTGCACAGCTGTAGGTCGATATGCATATATTTAGGTTTAGGCACTAACTAATGTCAAGGTTGAGGTTAGGAAAATTGCCTCAGGGAGGCTGTCAACTCCTTAAATAAAAACATTGCTAGCTACCTAGCTAGTTAGCTACCGGAAGCACTACTCGCGCATCCGGTCAACCGGGGCCGTCACATACACACACTGCCGGTATGCGTCTCATATACACGTACCTGGGAGCGTCAACTATACACACAAAATCGCCATTTTACATACTATAGACACGGCTTTTCCAAACCGTGTATATGTGACGCAAAAGTATGAGAACAGGCTGGTTCACTGCTGTGAGCAGAGGTCAGGAGCACAAAAAACCCCTCAAGATTCAAATCTCTCAATTAAATCAAATCAAATGTGTACTCAACAATCGAATATTCAGGTCCAGCCCTGCTAGATGCTTGTTTCTTTTGACAAATATGTAAAAGGATGATTCTCCTTACAATATTTAGAGGCTGTTCTGGCCTTTACACAATACTGAATACTCCTAGAAAGTAAAGCAGGACATTGTCTCTGTGACAGTTTTAAAATGTGCTCTGCATGATACAATCAGCAAACAAATATAAAAGCTTGTCCTGTACATCATACTGTACTTGTAAGGAACTTTTCTTCGTCTTCTGCTTTGTTCCCCTGACAGCGGCCTGTTAGTAGTTCCCCAAGACAAGATTATACAGGTTATGTCTTTGCAAAAGTGCTGTTCACACACTCAAAGGTTGGTAAAACACAACTTTCACAGAGAAAAGCTAAAAGTAATAATGATTTAAATATGGGGATAACAGTGCAGGTATTCATGGTGTTGCACAAAAAGTGACAGAAATCGATAAGTGAAGAAAAAGAGAAGAGAGCACGATAGAGAAGTTCAGACTTTCTCACCTCCCAGGCGACCGTGACAAAAAGTGGGTGTGATTGTTAGTTTTGCAAAGTCCCAATTGTGGTTGGACGCAGACCACATCCCACCCACCCAACAAGCAGTTCTGATGAATCATTCTGGTCCCTGAAGATCTTTAGGGATGCAATGTTTGATGTCTTTGAAAGGAGGTATCCAAATCTGTTGATTTTCTGTTTAATTCATATAATTTTCTCTTTAGTTTTGTGTTTACTTACTGTAATAAGTCTAATCAGACTGATAAGTAAGGCAAGGCAAGTTTATTATATAGCACATTTCAACAACAAGGCAATTCAAAGTGGTTTACATAAAACATAAAAGCAACAGGGAAATATAAAAAAGTTTACAAGCAACATAAAATATATTAAAAGTTACCGTGTAAAAAGCTAAAAATGAAGAAAAAGAAAACAGTACAGTAAAAGTTACAGTGCAGTGTAAGTTATCAATAAAAAGAAAAAATCTTAAATATTTAATTAAAAGCAGTGATAAAAAGAAAAGTTTTCAGTCTTAATTTAAAAGAACACAGTTTCAGCCGACCTGCAGTTATCTGGGAGTTTGTTCCAAATATACGGAGCATAATAACTGAACGCTGCTTCTCCTTGTTTAGTTTTGACTCTGGGGACAGAAAGCAGACCTGATCCCAGACGACCTGAGAGGTCTGGATGGTTCATAACGAAGCAGAAGATCAGAAATATATTTTGGTCCTAAACCATTTAGTGCTTTGTAAACTAACAGCAGGATTTTGAAATCAATTCTTTGACATACAGGAAGCCAATGTAAAGATCTCAGAACTGGAGTGATGTGATCCACCTTTTTGGTCTTAGTGAGGACTCGAGCAGCAGCGTTCTGAATCAGCTGCAGCTGTCTGATGGATTTCTTAGGAAGCCCTGTAAGGACACTGTTACAGTAGTCGAGTCGACTGAAGATAAATGCATGGATAAGCTTTTCCAGGTCCTGCTGAGACATAAGGCCTCTTATCCTTGATATATTCTTCAGGTGATAGTAGGCTGACTTTGTAATTGTCTTAATATGGCTACGCAAATTCAGGTCTGAGTCCATGACTACACCAAGATTTCTGGCTTGGTCCGTGGTTCTTAACATTACAGATTGAAGTCGAGCACTGACTTTCAATCGTTCCTCCCTGGCTCCAAAAACAATAACTTCAGTTTTATCTTTGTTTAACTGGAGAAAATTCTGGCACATCCAGTCGTTGACCTGCTCAACCAACAATAATCACACAGTCAAAGTCAATACAGATTATAGACAGCAGTTCACCAAAGTGGTCTCTGCCAGCACCAGGACTGGCACCAGTTGGTGCATGATAGTGAGAAGGATTTCCATGACCTTAAGATGGCACTAGACTATTTGTTGACTCCACAAACTGAACTGTCTGAACATTATAAATATCAATTCCTTATGGAACACCTGCTATTAGAAGAGGCATGCCTTATCACTCAGGCTTGTCGTCACCACTCTCAGCCATATTCAGCTGCTATGCAAGCATTACAGTGACAATATAGACAATCTCACCAGCTTGCACAAGGTGAAATTGCATCCATACTGAATTACCCTGACATCAAGGCAGGAGATTCCAAGGCGTTCCAGAGCTTTGCCCTCTGAGGGAACCTTCTAGTAGGAATGGTTACATCGTTGGAGGGCCCGAATGGACGGAAGGGCTAATCCTGCATTCACTAACAGGACCGCGCCAAGTTAGAGATGACTAAGTGATAGGAGAGAGGGATGAGAAGGGGTCGAGGGAAGAGGGATGAAGGGGTCGAGGGAAGAGGGATGAAGGGGTCGAGGGAAGAGGGATGAAGGGGTCGAGAGAAGAGGGATGAAGGGGTCGAGGGAAGAGGGATGAAGGGGTCGAGCGGGTTGCTTGTGGTTCGGTGGCCGGAGCGGCTAGGAACCCGAGGGGTCGAGACTCAGGGTGGGGGCTCGTCTTCATAAGCAGCTTGGTCTTATGAACCCCCTGTTGTTCCTATTGTAGAAGAAGACAATATGATCACTAAGCAGAATTATGTATTTTCAGCGTGCATGTGTTTCATGGTGGGAGGAAGCCGGAGCGCCCAGGGGATGCTCACTCGAGCAGGGAGAACGTGCAACTCTGTGCGGAGAGAGGCCTGTGCTGAGAGAGGTCTAACTCAGAACCTTCTGCTGTGAGGCCGCGGTGCTGGCTATTGAAAGAGGTGAACAAGCTGGGTTAGGGTGGGAGGGATGTGAGAACTGAGAAACGGGAGAGGAAATGGGTTAGACAGCTTATATAATGTAAGCTTGTGGCTGGAATTGAGAAGCACAGGTGGATGGGATCAGTGGAGTACGGGTGGTTGATTGGAGGTATTGAAGAAGCGCAGGTGGTAGGATGAGTGAGGGAGGCGTGGTCCTGTTCCTGAACCTCAGTTTACAAAACTCCATGAAGAGACTGTGGTACGACCACAGTCCGTCTCGTCCAATCCAAAATCAAAGAAAGCAGCAAGACTCTGTCTTTACTGTAAAGGTACTGACCACTATCTTTCACAGTGCCCGATCATTATCACCCAGACAACTGATCAGATAGAGACATGGATCGCAGAGTGAAAGAGATGTCGTAAGTGTGGGCACACTAATTATGGGCCTCATGCTTGCACGCTCAAAAAGGCCTGCAGTGAATGTCATGAAGTCCATCTACGAGTCTCACACATCATTGCTGAGCCAAGTTACTCCACTTGAGAGGACCGCCCTCTCCCTTACAAAACAAGGTGCAGGAGTTTATCTGAAGGTTGTTCCTGTAATAAGGAATGACAGTAAGTCTCTACACAGCTATGTCATACTGGATGTCGGCGCTGAGCGTGCCATCATACTTGCCGAAGCAACACATCAACTTGGCCTGGTAGGTCAGGCCGAGTCTATGACACTGTGGACAATCCATCCATGAACACTTCAAGGACCAGATAGCCTTGCTCCACATCAGGTCGCCACCAATTGCTACTTCACTTCTAGCAGATTGAACACAGATGACATCTATCAACGTGTGCAGCAAATTGGCAGGTTGATGTTCTGCCGTTCAGGAATGAGAAGCTGGTAACCCGCTCCCTTCAAGAGCAGGACGCTAACAGTCTTTTGGAGGCGGGCACTATGCGAGTGAAGGTTGGAAGCACAATTAGGTATGCAACACCCTTACCCCGCATCAAGGAAGCCCCTTTACTGAAAACAACAGTTGAAACGGTGATGCCAACTCCTTCGAGTACAGAAAGACAGTTGCTGAAGGATCCTTTTAAGGCCAACTTCTATGAGGAGCAGATACAGAAACTACTTGATGATGGGTGTATCATAAAGATTAGTATTGCGAAAGCAGCAAAGACACGTGAGTTGAGGTTCATTCCTCATCACCTTGTCGAACACAATGGGAAACATCGACTGGTGTTTAATTGCTCATTCTCCTACCAAGGATTCTCCCTCAATGACCATCTGCTGCCGGGTCCAACGCTTGGGCCATCTCTCCTTGATTTACTTCTACAATTTCGACAATATGCTGTGGCGGTGAGCGGAGACATAAAGGCAATGTTTCACCAGGTACGCCTTCTACTTGAGGACCAAGCCCTTGTGAGATTTGTTTGGAGGCACCTGAAAAGAGACGAACCACCAGAGATGACAGGTGTGTGCTGCAGCTCAGTTTTTTTCCACCAGTGTTCCTGAGGGCGTGTCGGAGAAACCGCTTGGTGATCGTTATTTGAGGCGCATTTTACTGTGATGTCACAGCAAAGCGGAAGAAAGGGCTGGACTACAAACGAGCTGTTTTCAGGCAGTTCAGAGCAATGTTTTCTGTGGGATATGGGAACTCCCTTTGGGCTGGACTTTGGGCTTTTTCACTTTGCAAACCAATTAACATGCACAAAAAGGTATATAACTCAATAATACAGAGGGAAAAAGACAAAAAAAGCATAATATATAAAAGTCTTGACTTTTAAGAACTGACAGTTTCAGCAGACCTGCAGTTTTGGTATAAAAGAATTTGAAAAACGCTGGTTGGGTACACTACACTTGCTATGGTTGTAATCTATTGTGTAGAAGCAAAGACAAAAAGCTTGATTTAATCTTATCTATTTAAAATTAAAACATAATGGAAGACGTCTCCTAATTTCAGATGGTGGAGATAAAAGAGTAAAAAAGAGTTCCTGCAGAGCTGCTGCAGTGTTTCTAGGTCTGCTGTGTCTTCTCGTCCTGGCTGGACTCATAATTCTGTGTAAGTACATTTACATTTATTTACTTTTATTCATTTAGCTGACGCTTTTATCCAAAGCCACTTAAAATTGCTACAAATTGTGTGTCAGAGGTCAGACACCTTCGGAGCAACTAGGGACCAAGTGTCTTGCTCAGGGACACATTGGTGTCTCACAGTGGATTCGAAACCTTGGTCTCTCAAACCAAAGGCATGTTTCGTATCCACTGCACCATCGCCACCCCATACTGTGTTAGCATGCTGATGAAGCACTAAGAAGGTGATGTTGGTTAAATCATTTGTTCATTTATTGTTCATGTGCCAAACAGATACCAAAAGCAAGTCTGAGTGGGAAATGGAGATGGCCCTGTTACAGACCAGTTACAACAACCTGACTAAAGACAGAGACCAGTTACAGACCAGTTACAACAACCTGACTATTGAAAGAGACCAGTTACAGACCAGTTACAACAACCAGGCTAAAGAAAGAGGCCAGTTACAGACCAGTTACAACAACCAGGCTAAAGAAAGAGACCAGTTACAGACCAGCAACAACAACCTGATTAAAGAAAGAGAGCAGCTCCAAAAAAGAGTTCAAGACATGACCAAAGAAAGAAATGATCTTCAGAGAAACCTTAAAGGTAAATATTTCTTTCTTAATTCTGGCTGATCTTAACCTAATCACTTAAAGTTATACTTAATTCGGCATTTCTGTTAAAAAGAAATTCTCAGTCATTATAAGCTAATGGATATTTGAAGTAATTGGCTAGTATAATTTATTTTTACTGTTGTTCTTATAACCTGCCAGTGATCAATGTTGGGCAAGCTACTTGGAAAATGTAGTGAGCTAAGCTACTAGCTACTCTACATTAAATGAAGCTTCACTACACAGATGCTACCCCCCAGTGAAATGTAGCAAGCTAAGCTACAGCAACGTGGAACAAGTAGCTCAGTTACATCTAAGCTACTTTTAATTTTTTAATAGTTTATAGTTAGGTCATTTATATATAAATATTTGTATACGCACACTCACACACACAACATAGGCCTAGTTTATATTGAATCAACTTCATTCCACAGTAACAATAGAAGAAAGACTAAAAACCTGCTCCAATGTGCGAGAGCTAAATCAGACAAAGAAACTCTCCTACTTACTGCCAGATCATTGCTGCTTATGCAACAAACAGAGAAACATTGTTGTTTGTATAAAGCAACTTAATTATCATATTAGTAATTAATTAAATAAATAAATAATTAATTAATTCTATATTTTTAAGTTTATATGTGAATTTGTGCTCTGGCAACATAGCAACAACCTACAGATCCATGGCAGAAAAAGAGCGAGAGAGAGCGACTCTGTTGCGCGTGTCTTTATCTCCCTTTATTCCCCAAACATCAACCCAAGGATCGGTACTAGGGATGAGCGAGTACAGCATTATCTGTATCTGTATCTGTATCTGTTAACCATATGAATTATCTGTATCCGTATCCGTACTCGGATTGGGCGGGGCCTATCCCGGAAGTAGGCGGGGTTTAACACGGAAGTGGGTCGGGTTGTCTTGAAATGGGTGGGGCTTTAACGGTATGTTATTTTAAGCATGCATTTTATATGGGTTGATCTATATACAGAACAAGTTTTGCAACAATGAATACAACACATGCGTTTGCAATTATGAAGTAAAATGTAATGAACAAGAGTTTTCATACTCAACATAACTTTCTTTTTTTAACTTTTAACTTTTTTATGAACGGCTAACCTGCTCCAAGCAGGTTATATTCCAGAAAAGAGATTAACTCTGTTAACCTGCCTACTGACCAATCAGCTCTCTGGAAAATTACATCACCATCTGTAAGAAATTCCACAGACTGTTTTAGCCAATAGGCTGCTTCATGTTTGCAGTGGTGATGTGGAGAAATTTATATAAAACTTATACTATATAATAATATAAACTTATATTAAAAGCCTCAGGCTAATGTTGCCTACAGGTTTTTACAGTACAGCAGGATCAGCCTACTTACTGCCTTTAAATGTCTTTAATATTTTTTTATTTGCTCCCAGTCAGTTTCACACAGCCTGACGCAGCCGTTAAAATAAATGGAATTTATTTTTCTCTATGTGAGGCTGAATATTATGAACAGTTTGGTATTGAAATAATAGGCTAAATTTTAATATGAAGTAGTCTATCTATTTAGGTCAGCGACTATAGTCATGTTCCGTCCCACCTTTTGCGATGTGGGCTCAAAAGGGACGGTGAGCTTTCAGCAGCAAATGTTCTGATTCAGACTTTCAAACATTATTTGAGCTCATTTTATGGCATGAAGGGAGTTTCACTGCTTTATGAAGTTAATTTAGAACAATGTTTGGAACACTTTTGAGTGTGTTAAATAAATTAATCTCATTTTTGAAGTGGCGACAAGTTTTTTTTAAACTGAGGGAGAACGGCGGCTGACACACAGCCGATCTAAAAGAATAAGGCTGATTTTGTTTTTTTAATCAACGTATTATTATAGACTAGCCTACTGTTCATTCAGACATTCACACTGTCTGTGATTTTCTGTCTCCCTGCATGTGTCAGTTTCAGCCGTGCTCCTCGATCGTAAAATATGACGCTCTGCTGACAGTGGACCTGTTCATGTCTGTTTGATCATCTGCTGCTAACACCTCCTCTTTTATGTGAACGCGCTCCCGGCTGGATCGGGAAACCGATGGGTTAATTTACCGAGTTGATAACCAGCTTCGTGGTGCCGCTTGTCGGGATTGTGAGGGTTAGTGAGGCCAGATAACGGAAACATATCCTGGGTTTGTTGAACTCGCTTCGTGGTGCAGGATTGGTATGTGTGTGTGTGTGTGTGTGTGTGTGTGTGTGTGTGTGTGTGTGTGTGTGTGTGTGTGTGTGTGTGTGTGTGTGTGTGTGTGTGTGAGTAAGAGGGAGACGACAGACCGGGGGAGCAGGGTTGTGTGTGTGTAGCTTAATTTGTAATATTATTTTAAATAATTCATTTATACCACAACTACCTTTATTTTTTTTTAAACAGCAAGAAAGACACTCAGCGCCTGAAGTAAAAAAAAACTGGTTAGAGCAGCTGACAGTTTAAAAAAATCTCCAGAGAGAGAGAGCGAGAGAGAGAGCTAGGGCACAGTCAGCTACGCAATAATGATTTTTTTTCAATCCGAGTACAGATATTGACTCGTATGATACTTGTACTCGGCAAAAATGCTTTATGGAGTATCCGGCTCATCCCTAATCGGTACGTGATGTCACCATCACAGGGAGCTTCTGCCGGCTGCACATACAGGTCCGTGAGTGGCGGTGGTGTCACTTACTGATCCATCAGAAATTCTTGGGAAAATGTAGCGTGTGTGGAAGCTACCGCGCTACTTGGTCAATAAAAGAGCTTCGTTACTGAAAAGCTATTTGATTCAGAAAATAGCGACGCTGCCACCAAGCTACTGAGAAATGTAGTTAAAGTAGTAACGGCGCTACTTGTAGCGACGCTGCGGCCCAACTCTGCCAGTGATGCACACTGTCAAACAACAGTGTGTAATGACTGAATTAACCAAGGAACAACCTTGTTACATAGAAGCTTGCCATGTTACGTAGCTGAGCTACCTACCATTCATTGGAATCAGATGTACCAATACGGCTGCAACAAGGTGCTAATTTCAAAATCAAATAACCAAAGATAAACTACATGCAATGAATGTCAGTAACTGCAATTCATTTGAGATAAATGCAGGCCAACTGACATTTGGTTATGTTAGCTAGCGAAGTGTGACTTACGTTAACTGACTGCGATTCAAATCTAACTAGCTATTATATTACGATAAACACTAACTAAAGCTGGCCACATAAAATTAGAGCCCGACCGATTTATTGGCAAGCTGACATTGTCTGCTGGTATAAGCTAATTGCAGAAAAGTTGGTATTGGTGTTTATAACAGCTGAATAGTGATGATATAAAAATAAATTAACAGACAGATCCTTCAGACATGTTATAAATGGTGCATAGTTTGCCCACCAGAGGGCAGTCCGCAACTATCTTGTTTATCTGTGTTCACGATGAGTTGATTATTTGTCACATAAAAGCGTAAATAAGGCTGAGCACCACTAGGCAACCACTTGCTTTAAAATATCACTGCAACAGTGACCGGGTTAACTAATTCCTACATTATATAAAGCTGACCATATTTTGCCCCACGTCCTGCTCGTTAGTCCCGTGTGTGTGTGTGTATATATACACCTGGTGTTTCTGTTCATTCCCTGTCCGGTCATTGTTGCGTGTTGACGCTCTGTCATGTGCTCTGTACTCTGTGCCTCGTCTCTGCCTCGTCTCTGCCCCTGTCTGGATTATCTGTGTGTTTTGATTCTTGTTTGGATAACTTTGTTTTGGACTCTGTTTTTCCAGCCACTCTGCCGTAAGTGTGCTCGCCTTTTGTTTTGATTAAATAAACTGTTTGAACTATGCTCCACTCCGTGTCCTGCGTTTGGGTCCTACACCTCTCCTCACACAACCGTGACAATTGGTTTGCCAGAGCTGAAGAGGGAAGCAACCGTAGCGACAGCAGCAAATCAGGATGGCAGAGCCTGTACATCAGAAGCAGTCAGCGTAGTTGTGTAATTACTCTCACTGTCAAAAGGGGAAGAGAAAAGTTCCACACTGCAGGTTTAAACTCAACACACAATGGGAATTATCTTTCAGATACTGAGGCCAGTTGCAAAATCCAGGCTGAGAGAGGCATGTTGAACATGTTGAATAATGGGAAGATAGATACCACCTTGGCTCTTTGTTTTGTAGCTGAAGCCTTTTTTAAATTCTTGTTTGTTATATGTGATAATATGATGTTTTAAAGTACTTTGTGTTTTTCATTCACTCAACAAGGATGGCAGTTTTTCCGAGATGGATTCTATCACATTTCTTCAGAGGAGAAAACCTGGCAAGAAAGTAGAAAGGATTGTCTTCAGAAAGGTGCAGACCTGATGATTATCAACAGCATCGAAGAACAGGTTTGTGTGTGTGTGTGTGTGTGTGTGTGTGTGTGTGTGTGTGTGTGTGTGTGTGTGTGTGCATGAATCTGTATGTAAGAGAGATGTAGCTCATCCATGACCACTCATGTAGAATAAAGAGCAGAACTATTGAATGAATGCAAAGGTCACTGAAGTGGAGGATACATCAATACATCAGATTCATTTCTATTATGTTGTTTACAGTTTGTGTCTCTTTTTTTAAACAAGACTTTTATAAGACAATTTAAGAAGAGAATGTGGATTGGCCTGACGGACTCAGAGAGGGAGGGGACATGGAAATGGGTGGATGGGACTCAAATGACCAAAAGGTTCACACATGTTTACAATCAAATTAAATCACTACCTGGTGCTTTTTGGGTTGTGTTCACTGATAAAAGCTTTTTTTATTTCAGCTACTGGGGTTCTGGAGAGCCTAACGGTGGGAGCAGGGAAAACTGTGTGGAAACAATGTTCTATGATAAAGAAAACAGCTGGAACGATGCACCATGTTCCAGTTCACACTTCTGGGTCTGTGAAAAGAAAGTCCTTTCATAACCCTCCATCCAAAAGCATCAGACAGTATGAAAAGTCAGGACAATACGTTCACTGGTTTTTATATAGCGCCAAATCATAGCAGAAGTTATCTAAGGTCATTTTTTAGATTTGTCAGTTTAGTGTGGATATAATCTGAAACTTGGTTATAACTGTGCTGCTGGGAAAGTGGCCTGGTAACATACATACAAACAAATACCCTGCTTTGTTTGCAAAAATCATGAAAAGTAATATATTAAACTTGCTTTAAGTGTCTGCTTTTCTTTTTAGTTGACATCATGTTCTGAATTTAATCTGTATCTAATCTATGAATGTTTCCTTTAAAGGCAGATTGAATAGGATTTTCCTAAAATAAATGCGATGTATATAATCATACAGAAATAATCCCCCTTAATCATCACTTATGACCCATTAAAGTGTGTGGCAGTGTCTGTATCCACAGAGAGCCTGCCCTCTGCCTGTATTTTCTAGTTTGTGCGTTCGGAACGTTTCCGGGTATCAATCTCGTGGTCAGTGGGTGAGTAGCTCCCAGACAGTGAAACTGAGGATGGCTTCCACCTGCTGGAGAGCCCTGAAGGAGAGGATGGGACTGAAGAGCTACGTGGAGTTGGCCTGTGTTGTATAGGTAACCTAGGTGCTGGCAGTTAGTACGTAAGCTTGTTAAGTATCTGCTTTTCCATTATGATTGGTAATTTCAACAGATGCACGTCTGTCCATCTGCACGTCTTGACAAAATAGCTCCAAAGGTTTGTGGTGATGAGTTTGAGCTTAGAATTATTTTCTGGTAACACAATACTGGTTCAGGAAAAAGTGTTCAGCAAAGCTTTAACAATGTATAAACCTTCAATTGAAGTGGACAATGAGCAGGGCAGCGATGAGGATGAAGGGTTGGTCGGCAGCGATGACTTGGAGCTGAGCAGTGGTGATTTAGAGGGTGAAGAGCTGCTCTGTGATGACTCGGTAGGGCAGGACTGCACAGTGACATGAGGGCGGCGAGATCCAAGTCTCCTACTGAGACCTCACAGCTGAGGGACTAGCTGACAGGTTAGTTGGTGAAGAGCTAACAGATTGGGCACGCTCTGATTTCATTACACAGTTAACAACAAACACAGCAGACTGAACTGGAGTCAGCCCGACTGGCAGTTAGCAGGCTGAGTGTGTTAAGCAGGCCGGTGGGGAAGCAGCCAGGGAGTTAGCCGCTGAAGTGTTAGCAGGCCGGAAAAAAGGCAGGTCATTTGAAAAAAAGGTCCAAAAGAAATTTAAAAAACTAAAAACCACATGCCAAATCATAAAGTCTAAGACTGGAGTTTTCAAAGTCTAGAACTCTGGGCCTCCCCTCAGACAAAGCTCAGGAAAAGTCACCCCCCTTTTAGTTTACTTGCTTACGTTTTCTCAATTCATGGATGTCTATGGGATCGTTATCAGGTTATTTCATCACCCACAGACACTTAACAACTGAACCAAGAAAGGCATTTTTTGTCCAGGTTCTCTTAAATTTATACTGAAATATTCCCCCAAACCACTATAAAGCACAACATTTTGAGCATTAAGCTCTTAATTTCCTGCTGGAGAAATTTTCTGCACCAACGTTGGAAATGTTTATTTATATCAAGGGAAACAAAATTCAGGAGGCTACTGACAAATCAGAATATGTAAATATGATATAATATAACACAATAATCATTAGCTTGCTTTTGTAGCCTAAGTTACTTTTTTTGAAAAGGCAAATCTGTTTCTTCTGTATTTACACTTCATTGCATATTATGTAATTGTGCAAATAAACTCTTCTCAAAGCATTTTTATTTGTTATTTAACATTTCTTGTTGCTGTTCTTTGGAAACCTTTAACAAATGGTTTCAAACATGTTGGGGACATATCCCCAGCATCCCCAGAGTAAATGACACCTATGACCGCACCTCCCTGCTCCCTCCCTACAGGTTGAGCTACTCCATGCTTTCCGCTTCACCTCCACTCTCCTCCTCTCTGTCCCTCGGCCCGCAACACAAGCAAAACGAATTCAGAAGTGTTCAGAAACTTTGTCTGTAAATTTACGGAGAAATGCATTGAAATTAATCATGAGGAAGTTTATCATGCAGCAGAACAATGACCCAAAGCCCACTGCCAACAAAACAAGACTTCACCAGGGGAAAAAAGTGTAAAGTTTTAGATTGGCCAAGTCAATCACCTGACCTTAACCCAATAGAGCTGCATTTCACCTCCTTAAGAGGAGACTGAAGGGAGAAACACCCGAAACAAACAAGAACTGAAAGAAGCTGCTGTAAAAGCCTGGAATAACATCACAAATGAAGAATCCAACAGTTTGGTGATTAATTGTGAGATGTTATGTTCAACTTTTAAAGTCTTTCATTGTCACTTTTTTGAAACGTGCTGCTGGCATCAAATTCAAAATGAGCATCATTTTCCAAAAATAATATATTTTTCAGTTTCAAGTTGTCTTTGTGCTATTTTCAATTTAATATGGGGTTTGATGTTTTGCACATCATCACATTTTGTTTTTATCCATATTTTATGTCGTGTGCGTCTTTATTTGGAAACAGGGTTGTAATTTGTTCCCTCTTTTCCCTGTTCAGGGTCACAGGAGGACTTCAGTCTATCCCATCATACATTGATTGGGATGATGATACATGATTAACATAACTTACAGGTGTTTTTTTTTAAACTTGTGTATATGGCAATGAAATCAATCTGTAGTAAGTACGTCCATATTAGTGAGAAGCTATAAAGAAAATGAAGCAGCACTTCTTCTGCCTCTAATTGTCTGAATAAACTAACCACAGGCCAAGCAGCAAACTTTTTTCCACTTATTAAAAATTGGCAGGTGTCCGGAAATCAGTCAGGTAATCAGAGAACGACAGACTTCACCAAGGTAAAGAGCCAGGGATATAAGTCACAGGCAGGAAATGCTGGTGAAAGGTGAGTGAGTCAGTGTTGCACGCAGACAAGCAGAAATAATGATGAGAATCAAGTTGGATCTCCATTGTATTCTTTTAGCAGTTACACTTCCTGGAGTGCACACAAAAAAGAAAAGTAACAGATTACATGATTCTTCTTTAGCCAAAAAAAGCTCTGAGAAAATGTTGTATGGAAAACAATTTCTGTGACACTCAATAATTAAAAAAAAATCACAGCCAGAAAACATCTTGATAGTGAATCACTGACTCTCCCTGAGTGAAGAGTTTACAAACTAAAATTACAAAAAAACAACATCAAGACTGAAATAAGTCATCAGACCTAACCCAAAAACTACTGTCTGATTATTATAGAGGTTAAAGAATCCCACAACAGGAAACAACATGTTGGTATAGTGGATACTTGACATGTTATATTGTGGTCTGATTAAAAACCAGATGCTGCTGACCAGGCTAATATGTTAGAATCTGAACATTAGAATTGATTTGAACCTGGATGAAAGCTTAAGGCCGGATGATATAATACAATTTCAGTATTTAGATATCATTTTAATCTGCTTTAACTTTTATTCATGCTGATTTTTCTAATGTGATCTAGACAGACATTGAGATCGGAGTAAAGTCTTAATTATCTTTCAAACTACAGAAACAGTGAGCAAAATTAATTTGTTGACCCTCAACACCAAATGAAATCTGCTTTAGATATAAAAGATGAGCAGATCAAGAATGTTTGGGTGTGAAGTGTGATGATGAGTCACGTCTTCAGGGTCGTAGAAGGACACCTCCCCCCTGTCATAGTCCAGCTGGACTCTGATCCTCTGGAGACTCTTCTTCACTCTGACAGTCTTACTAGCTCCATCAGTGTATTTTCCACTTGCATGTATTAAACACCAGGGCCAGTGTTGCCAGATCTCGCGAGACAAATAAGCAACCAGGCCTGTGAAAACAAGCCCAAAACAAGCGACTTTTTCTACGGAGCCCCCCTAGGTTCCAGGAAGAGAAAAATAAATAAACTGTGTGCACGGTTTTACAATCCGTTGGGAAGGATTCTAAACTGTGGGTACAGATTGTCAATTTACATCCATGTGGACAGATTTGTAAACTGTGCGCAGTTTTACAAAACTGCACACACTGTACAGTTTATTTATTTTTATTTTAAACGTCTAACAGCTACCACCAGCATGTCTTTCACTCCGCTACATAGGCTACTGCGCGTATCCGCAGTGTAATGGTGCGTTCGAGACTGGTCGGAAGTGGGAGATTTCCCAGTTGAAACTTCCGACTTCCGACCTCAAAGCGTTCCAGGTGCATGGCGGTGCATGACGCCGAAAGTGAACGGTTGACCGTGACAAAGTGTGCACACAGTTGCACCCTCAGCAGTGCTTTAGTTGTTAATTAAAAGGATGGCAGTTTAACTGCAACAACTGACATAAATAGCCCGTATGTTACTAGTTCTGTGTTCCCCTCTGGCTATAATGTTGGTAGCCCTCAAGTCAGTCAATGTTGTAGGTTACACTTCTTAATGTTTTGGCATTTTTAACAATAACGTTTATGCAGAAAAGTTGTCTTTATGAGATTCTTTACTGTAGCCAGATACCGTAGCCTATGTGTAAAACATATTTCTACATCAATATACATGCAGAACAGGTTTTACTAGATGATCGTATGTATTATTTTAATTCAAACACATGCAAATATACGTTTGTTTGCCGTTTAGTTACCATTCACAAAGTGTGCTTCCATGGGCGCTGACATTGTTTTCTGATGTCATTCAGCTGCTACTCGTGTGGTCCGGGGTACAAATTTATTTCTCCGAGTTCACAAGTAGGAAATCCGACTTCAAGTGGCGTTCCAGGATAGTTTTTCTAGTTGGAGGTCGGAAATTTCCCAGTTCTGAGTTGCCTTGAACGCAGCATAATCCCGCAAACAATGCTGCGGTTAGATTGCGATAAAATACAGCTACAGCAGCGAGGTCTGACGTCTGCTTTTCCAGGGTGAGCTCCGGGCAGAGCCAATTAGAAGCATGATGTGGGTGGGAAAAAACTGTCTCCTGTGTGTATGGGGAAGGGGGAGGGACAGAGAGAGAACAGGCTAGATAAACTCCTACGTTGACAACTTATGGAGCTGGGATCAAGCCCAAATAAGCAACTACACTTTAGAAAGCCCAAAAAAAGCGACCTGCGACTACCAATATTTGTAAGCGACTTTACAGAAAAACAAGCCCAAAGTCGCTTACAATAAGCGGACTTGGCAACACTGAACCTCAGGCCGCGGTGTTTCAGGTCGAGAGGGTCCAGAAGCATCAGGCAATATTTCCACAGCGCTGGTCGTTGCAGGAGTGCTACAGTTGGAAAAAATTGATACCCCGAAATGTTCCAATTCCGGGTGCTGTTCTGTGGGCATCGTTCTCCATCCCTCTGGTGGGCATCCAGTCATCAAATACAAAGGGTGCGTCCGTTTAACGTGGCGAAAGAATGAGCTGAAAACTCTGAAGTCTTGCTCACAACCATCAATTCCACAGTAAACCCAAAAATCCGGACTACGACCGTAAATTGCATTTATGTGGCTAAGGAGCACTTTCAAACTTAAAGCAACAAAGACGAAACAAATCATACATCTCCATGCCGCCATGATGCACCGTTTGCGCGCTGTCGCCGTCTGGTATGACCATGAGCCTGAGGGACGATGGGAAAGTGAGTCAATTATTTTATTTTTTTGCTTTTACTACTGTGCTACACTATTTCCATTTAACATACAACATTAAATAACTGTTTTACATCATTATAATTGTCATTTTAAAACACTTGAGTAACAAGAATATTTTTTGTTTTGTGTTTTCACTGTTTTCTGCGCGTGCGAATCGTCAGTTCACGTCCGTCACGTTTGGATGATGTCAGTCACTTAACAAGCGATATCGCGGTCTGAAAACGGAGGCACGTTTCTTTTATGAAAATTGCGCGGACAACAGTTGAAGGTATGTAAGTTTAGCTTTACTTTTATTATATTTGCAAAAATCAAACGGTGTTGTTAAGATAAATAACGTGCTTTTACATGTCCTCTACGGGGGCTGCTAGCTAGCAAGCTAGCTGCCAATGTCAACTTTTGCTAGCTAACTTTAGCTTACAAGCTCACTCTGGCTGTGGGTCTTGGTCTTGACCAGGTACTGCCTGTTAAGGCTTGGGCGAGCGGGAGAACTCTGTTAAGTTGGCATGGACGATTTTGACGACACCATACTGTCTGTGTTGGAGGGTAAGTTGTGTTTTTCATCAATATTTGCTGATTAGCTTAACAGTGTTAGCGTTTGTCCTCGTATCTGAAAGCGGAATCATTAATGTTGCACACTGTTGGATAATGCCTGTCTGCAAAAATCCATGCTTAGTCGCCGTGGATAACATCTAAGTTATACTTACAGAACATAAGTGAGTAAAATTATATTGGCTGCCAGCTATTAGTTTCTTTTGAAAAAAACATGTATACACATAATGCATTAAAATCAATGTCTAATCAAAGTGGAATTTCAGAAAATTTATATGGTGTAGTACAATGAAATCTAACTGTCCAAAAATAAATTAAATGAAATTTTCAGAAAAATTATTATTGCTGCAAGTAATGCTTCTGATTTACTCAAATACATTTTTTATTTGAATCAGTTAACATCTGGATCTACTAAAAGATATTGTTGTTGAACAGGCTTTTATGACTTGAATCAATGGATTTGTGTTGCAAGGTAATACTTTTGTACAAATTGGTGTAATGCACCAGTTTATGTACTTTGAGAAATATACATTTTATGGGGCCGTCAGAAGCAGCTACTTAAGTGATATTGTTGGTGAAAGCATGGTTAATTGGTCAATTTTGCCTTAGACAGTAACATTTTTTAGACATACTTTTAAAAGGGCTTAGGTTCAATTTCTCTTTCAAGTAAGAATGAACTGGCAAGCATTTTGAAAATCATGTTGCAGTAGGTTAATTTCATATAGATTAAAAATTAGAATAAAAATAGTAATTTAAGGGTTTCTGTCAAACATTCTGTCTTGGACTACATTGTTTTGGAATTCAGAGAGACAAAAACACATTTGTCTAATCAATTTACAGCTGCCAGTATTGATGAGGAGGCTTTGAAAAGCCTTAGCCGTGATGACCTGAAGGATCTTTTCCCTGGCCCTGAAAATTTTCTCAGGAGAAAGAAGCTTTGGGATTTCATCAGTCAGGTAAATACGCATTGGAAAAACTAATGGGATTATTACTGTCAAAATGTCTTGTATTATTAATGCTTTTAATTGTTTCTTTTTTTATCTCCTGCAATTTTTATAGTGTGAAAATACTACTGACCAAGATGCCACCACTTGTAGTGAAAGCGGGATTATACCCTCAGCTCGTGCTGTGCCACCTTGTCAGCCTCGAGCCTTTACCCCCTTATCTCAAACTGCTGACAAAACTATGAAAATGCCAGACCCACCAGAGTATGTGGTTTACACAGATTCAGAATTAGAGATGGTGCACAGCCAGTATTTTGCATTGCTCCGCAATGGAAAAGAAATGGATTGCAAGATGTCAAAGGAGCTATGTTGCAGACTTATAAGAAACACAATCACCAGCATGGTTGCGATCCTGCGTGCTAGTCCCATGGGGAAAGAAGTAAAATACCCCTCCAAACTTGAAATGAAAGTAATGTCACAGAAGATTGTTGACTATTACCCTATGTTACGAGATGCGGGCACAGATATGCCTTATGTAAGTATTTTTTTCCCTTTATTACCAACTTAATTACCAACTGGGTGGGACGGCAACAAGAAAAAAAACACTTATCAAACATCATTTCACCACAGCTGACCATCTACACCAAAATGTACAAGCGACTCCAAAATATAAGGTCCCCAAGGAAGAGGCAGGGGTCCATGCCACAACGAGGGGCCTCGAAGAAGCTTCTCTTCTGCACAAACAACACAGACAGTGAGACAGATGGCGACAGAATTGCCGACACAAGCGGTTCAAGTGATTACACCATAATTCTTGAGAGCAATGATGAACTCAGCGAGTACAGTTTCAGTGGACGTGTGTGCTAAAAGGGGTAAAAAATAAAAGTGTGCTATCATAGTCCTAGTTTCTGTACACCAGAGTACTTGTGGAGACTGTGGTGTTGTTATTAGTGATGTGTAAAGCCTGACCTCAGTTGATAGGAAGCGGGCCTGGGTACAGGGCATGATGGGATATGTGAGGGCAGGAAGTGAGTGTGTTACCGAGCGGCAAAAAGAACAATAAAGAGTTCACGTTCAGCTCACAGTTTGTCTCACGCAGATGTATTCTTTTAAAGAACACGACATGGTGTCAGAAGTGCTGTGGAGACTGTAACGTAAGTCGGCTCGTACAAGAAAACAAAAGAAAGGGACAGAGTGAGTACATATAATGAGTGACAGCGGAGACGAGCAGAGCGGGGAAGGAGTTAGCAGAGTGGCTAATACGCCCGGCGCTACGTTTAGCATCCAGCCACCGGAGCCCTTTGATTTTTCGAAGCCACACGAGTGGACAAAGTGGATAAGGAGGTTCGAGAGGTTTCGCCAGGCGAGCACTCTAACGACAAGCTCCGACGAGAACCAGGTGAATACCTTAATCTATTGTATGGGAGACGAGGCAGATGACGTTCTGAGAGGTATGAAGCTAAGTGACGCCGACCAGCGCCAGTACGTCAAAGTGAGAGATGGCTTTCAGTCGTTCTTTGTAGTGAAAAAGAATGTAGTGTATGAGCTCGCAAGATTTAATATGCGCAGACAAGAAGCAAACGAGACGGTGGATGCATTTGTCACTGCACTCTACGCACTTGCGGAACATTGCAACTATGGAGCACTTCATGACGAATTAATAAGAGACAGAATAGTTGTTGGACTGGCGGACACAAGGCTCTCAGAACGCATGCAAATGGAAAAAGATTTGGATCTCGAAAAAGCTATTAATATGGCAAGACAATCAGAGGAGATTAAAAAGCAGCAAAGCATGATTAGGAGTGACAGGGGTGTAAAAGTCATGGATGCTAGCTCTGGTGGATCGAGTGTTTACTGAACAACAGCACAAAGAAAAGACTAAATTTTCTAAGGGCAAAAACAAGGGACACAAGACACACAACTTTCAGAGCAAAACAGCAAAAGGTTCTCAATGCTTCAAGTGTGGAGGCTTACCTCACTCTAAGCATGACTGCCCAGCCAAAGACGCAAAGTGTCGTTCCTGTGGAAAGAAAGGTCACTACCAGCGTGTGTGTTTTGCTGGTAAAGCTGTGCACGGGATAGAGAAACAGGAGGAAAGTTTCTTTCTCGGCTCTGTGACTTCAGATATGGATCCATGGACTGTTGATGTTAAGATAATGGACAAAACCATCACATTCAAACTTGGCACAGGGGCAGATGTCAGTGTGGTCCCACAAACTGTTTTTTAACAACATTTTTTCCACTGCTCAGCAGCCCCCTCTCTTGAAAGCAGAGAAACCCTTGCTTGGTCCAGGACAGGTGCCACTGCATGTGTTGGGGTTCTCGAGACTGCAGCTGAGGAGAGGAGCTAAACAGGCTGAGGAGAAGGTCTATGTTGTCAAAAAACCTGAGTATGCCGTTGCTCGGGCTGCCAGCTATTGTAGCTCTTGGGTTACTCCAACGAGTGGACAGCATAGACATGGAGACCCTCAAGGCAAGTTACCCCAAGCTTTGCAGCGGTCTAGGGGTTGTGCAGCAAACATACACCATCAAGCTTAAACCAGAGGCGGTGCCGGTTTCCCTGAAAACCCCCAGGAGGATCCCATTACCGCTGGTGGGGAAAGTCAAGGAAGAACTCCAGCGAATGGAAAGCCTCGGTGTCATCAGTCGCGTGGAGGGACCTACAGCCTGGTGTGCTGGCATGGTGGTTGTCCCAAAGAGAGACAGTTCGAGGGTGCGCCTATGTCTGGATCTGACTGGTTTGAACCAATATGTGTGTCGTGAAAAGTACATCCTGCCATCAGTCGAACAGAGTCTTGGAATGCTAGCTGGAGCAAAACTGGATGCCAACATGGGGTTCTGGCAAATACCCCTGTCAGAGGAATCGGCCAAGTACACAACCTTCATTACACCCTTTGGGCGGTTTCACTTCAACCGTCTTCCATTTGGAATTGCCTCTGCTCCTGAGCACTTTCAGCGCATGATGGCAGAGGTCACTGAGGGGCTTGAAGGGGTGATCTGCCACATTGATGATCTGTTGATATGGGGGTGCAGCCAGGACGAGCACGACATACGTCTACATGCTGTGCTACAAAGGCTCGAAAAGGCGGGAATTACACTGAATGTGGACAAGTGTAAAATCTCCACGTCAGAGGTGGTCTTCCTGGGTCACATCATTTCAGCTGGCGGCATCCGCCCGGACCCGAGGAAAACAGAGGCCATCATGGAGATGAAAGCGCCCACAGACATCGGTGAGTTGAGAAGTTTCCTTGGGATGGTTAATCAGCTGGGTAGGTTCATTCCCCACCTGGCGGAAAAAGATAAGCCGCTCCGTGACCTCCTCTCTAAGAAATACTGCTGGGTCTGGAGCGTGGATCAGGCTGCTGCGTTTGAAACACTGAAGAAAGCCCTGTCTTCTCCTCCAGTGCTGGTCATGTACGACGCGAATAAGGACACCAAAGTGTTGGCTGATGCGTCATCGTACGGCCTGGGAGGAGTCCTTCTCCAGCAATGGGAGGGAGAATGGAAGCCTGTGGCTTACGCATCTCGGTCACTTACCCCAACTGAACAACGATATGCACAGGTGGAAAAGGAGGCCCTGGGCCTCACATGGGCCTGCGAACGGTTCCGGGATTTCCTTATAGGGAAACACTTTTGCCTGGAAACTGATCATAAACCCCTCATCAGCCTACTTGGAGCTCAAGCACTGGATTTACTGCCACCAAGGATCCAACGCTTCAGGATGAGACTGATGCGCTACACGTACACTATCATGCACGTGCCGGGGGAAGTCACTTTGGACAGCAGATACACTGTCACGCTCGCCTGTGACATCACGCATGTCCACCGAGGAACAGGAGCTGATGGAGAGCACCAATATCTATGTGGACTGTGTCATGGAGAGTTTACCTGTCAGTCCCACATATTTGGAAAACCTGAAAGAGCAACTTAAAGCTGACAGTGTCTGTTCTCGTGTTATGGCCCTATGCACAGACGGATGGCCGGTGCATGCAAAACAAGAACCTGTGCTGAAACGCATTGGTGTGAGCGGGCTACACTTACTGTCAAAGATGGCTTACTGCTGAAAGACACACGACTTGTGATACCCTCTGCAATGCGGAACGATGTTCTAGCTAAACTACATGAAGGACACCAAGGCGTGGTGAAGTGCAAAGAACGAGCTCGACAGTCAGTTTGGTGGCCAGGGCTCAGTCAGCAGGTGAACGAAATGGTTCTCAACTGCAGAACATGCATACAAGAGCGACAGAACCACAAAGAGCCATTGATGCCATCAGAATGCCCCAACAGACCATGGCAAAAGCTGGGGGCGGACTTGTTTGTTTTCGGAGGCAAAACATACCTGCTCGTTGTTGACTATTTTTCCAGGTATGTAGAGATCGCACAGCTATCTTACACCAGGTCCACTGATGTCATCGTCCATTTAAAGTCAATGTTCGCTCCCCACGGCATTCCAGAAGTACTGATGTCGGACAACGGGCCTCAGTTTTCTGGACTAGCTTTCACTTCCTTTGCGGATTCCTATGGGTTTCAGCATATCACCAGCAGCCCTAGGTTTCCACAGAGCAATGGGGAAGCAGAACGGGCTGTCCAGACTGTGAAGAATCTCCTGAAGAAGGCGGGGGACCCCTATCTGGCTCTTCTTGCCTATAGAGCTACACCTCTTTTGAGTGGCTATAGCCCAGCTCAACTCCTAATGGGTCGACGTCTTCGCACTACAGTGCCGGTTCTTCCCTCGCAGCTGGACCCTGCACTACCTGATAGCATCGCCTTTGCTGGGAAGGAAAAGGAGAAGAGGATGTCTGATGCTCGAAACTACAACAGACGCCATTGTGCTAAGGCTCTTAGTGTCCTAACACCAGGTGACAAAGTATGGGTGACGGATGCAAAGTCATCAGGGACTGTGCTTCAACATCACTCCACGCCAAGGTCTTACTTGGTGGATTTACCTGAGGGGGTAGTGAGACGCAACCGTCAGCACCTGCAACCTCTACACACACCAGCACGGGATAGAGAGTTATCACCACCACAGCAAAGAGCAGAGCAAACTCCTGTGCAGGCTCCCAGGTCACCTGCTATAGCACCCCAAGTTTCACCTGCAGAGACTCCCACTCTCAGAACTAGGTTTGGGAGAACTGTAGTCAAACCTAGCAGGCTCAATCTGTGAGCAAGATGAAAGACTGGGACAATGAGACTAATCTGAATGACTGTAAATTGAGAAGAGAACGTGCAGAGAAAAAAAGAAGCAATGTTAATGGAACAATAGCTGTGATGGGGTATAGTAGAAATAGTTACTGTTAAAGGTGATTGTGTTTAGAATAGTTTTGACCACTTAAGTACACTGGAGAATTAGAGGTAAAGTAAATGCCTTAGCATAGCAGACAGTGTAATTTCAGTTAACCAGTAAAGTGGTTATGTTAACAATGTTCTTCCCTGCAGGATTCGAATAGGGACAGACCTTTCAACAAAAGAGGCAGAATAATCCTCTAAGGTCTGATGAGACAAAGGCAGTCTACCCTTTGTTCTCTAGAAAAAGGGAGATGTGGTGTTGTTATTAGTGATGTGTAAAGCCTGACCTCAGTTGATAGGAAGCGGGCCTGGGTACAGGGCATGATGGGATATGTGAGGGCAGGAAGTGAGTGTGTTACCGAGCGGCAAAAAGAACAATAAAGAGTTCACGTTCAGCTCACAGTTTGTCTCACGCAGATGTATTCTTTTAAAGAACACGACAGAGACTGGCCTGTGTTTTCCTGTTACTTATACTTGTTTACAAAATATTTTATTATTTTTCCCCAGGAAAGGCGTCTTCACCACAGCCAGCCCCCCGTGTGCCAAGGAAGCCACACAATAGCACCCTGGCCTCACCGCTGCCATCTGACTCAGCATCAGAAACCTTGCCCAAGACTTTGACCACTCCACTAACTTCACCTACTGAGGATTTTGTCGGTAAGCCCATCATTGTCTGTGATGGTAGCTGTCAGAGGGCAAGCCATTGTCTAAATTGTTGGATATTGAATTGAAATTCCTAAGCACATCATATGTTATTTCTCATGATCTAAAGTCTTTGGTGTTACTGAACACACTTTCTCTGACTCCAGTCTATCAACTGAGAAGTGTTTACATTTTAACTTGTTTCCCTGTTCTAGTTGGTCAGGACAGTCGGAAGATGCAGGCGAGCGAGGCACTACAAAACATTGAACAACATTTACAAGAAGCCCAACGCAAAACCCAACCAAGGCGATGTTGCCCAGCTTTTGGACCTGGAGTTCGAGGCCAGGCGGGCTTTCATTGATGCAGATGTTACAAAGGACGAAGACCGACCCACGAAAGTCTTCGAGGCATATCCATGCTTCAAAGACACTCGAAATGTAAGTTTATTAACTTCCTTCTTTGGTGCTCTGTGCTTCTGTCTGTTCAGACTGTGCTATATTAAGCCTGCTCAGTAGCTATAATAACTGAGCACAATTGTGTCCTAGGCAATGGATGAGCTGCGCCGCATCGTTGGTGGCACCAACCGCAAATACATCCAGGAAATGAAGGGAAGATGGGCAGACTTTTGTGCTAAGGTGCAGTTCTATGCTGTGTGGAAGAAGGCCCTCAAACCCCCGTTCTCCTTGGATTTGCGTGGAGGTATGTTTCTGTTCCATAAACAAAATCCATTGTTATGTCAGCCATGTTCAAACTATTCCATAAAAGGGCATTTTCCCCTCCATAGTGGATTTCACTATCACCCTCCTCAATGCACTCCCATCACTTTTCCCCTCACCAACTCCACCACCTAAGCGTCTCGGAAATGCCAGTGAGGCACTGCTTCATATCCTTAAGGTGAGAATTGTTATTTAGGCGTTTAAAACTCACTGTAATGTGTCCTTCATTTACTCACATTTTTGTGCATGTTCACACCCAGAACTACTTCAAAGTTCAATTCAGCACAAATTAATTTAAATCATTAATGTTCATGAATTTAGAATTTTGAACAAAGTTCACAGTAACAAGGATTATCTAATGTTAATTTCTTCTGTTCCAATAGTAAATTACAGTGTGCATTGTTAACTGTTGATGGAGCTCTTTGTTCAATTCATTAGTTGCAACCTGAACTTCATCAAATAATTAGTGTTTAAGGTACATAAACATAAATCAGTTTTGATGCACAGCACTTCTTCTCTTTAACTGTACTTTTTGTTTTATTCCAGCCAGGTGAGGATCCTGGGCTGTACCTGGAGAAGCGACCTCTTTCCTCTCCAGTGCTGCTTTTTGATGGAACAACCTGCATTGTCGCTGTGGGAAACATGCCTGTGAGCACCCTCCTCCAGGAGGAATTGTGAGAAGGAATGTTGGTATTGATGGCGTACTACTACACTCTGCACTTAACATACCCAAAATGTGTAGCCACAGTTCTTTCTGTCATTCAGACCGAGGTCATTGGTGATGCCATCCATGATCAAGATGCCACTAATGCATATAAGAAAGCAATAGGTGAATGGAAATCATTTGTTGAAAAATAGTTGAACGTCAAGCAGCATTTTGTCAGGTTTGTTGTGTTTTTGTTTGCAATGCCTTTCAGTAACGTGTTTTGTACCTTACTTGGCTAACTACTCCACAAGTTTTACCTCAGTGTCCTTAGTTTTTTTTTGCCAAAGTAATGCACCTTCGGATCCCTCCAAGGACTTATTTTTTTACTTTTGAGAGGTCTCAAATTTTAGATGGTACTTTAACTGAGGCATGTTTGAATACTTTATTACATGTGGATTGTATTCATGTGCCAAAACACAGCACTAACAGCAGTGTATTATGTGTTTTGATTGCTGTTCTTTAAAGGCTTGCAGCAAACCTGAGTCACTGTTAGTGGACATGTAATTATATGCTGTTTAAGACATTTTAATAAATGTTGAGAGTACTCATATTTGCTGTGGTTATGATTCAGTCTAATCAGTTAAGCTGTATATTCTAGGAATAAGGACTGATTTTTAGTTTTTGGTTTTAGTTTTAATATGGATTTAGGTTATTTCAAGATGAGCAAACTTGTATCAAGTAACAGCTAAATCATACTTGACTAAAACGGAGTAAAACTTTATTTAAATTAGTTATTTTTGTCTTGTTCCGAAGCCTTAATTTACTAAAATTAAGAATACAAATCTTTTTAAATAAGAATTATTTGCTTATATTCAGTATATTTCACTTATTATTGTGCTGTAGGAAGTTTGGTTTCAAGTAATTTGATCTAATAACCAACCTTTTCTACTTATTTTAACCCTTTTGAGTACTTACCAGGTCCTTCTTATTTTTAATAATCTTATTTCAAGATTTAAGTGAAATTAACTTGCTGCATGGACAGATAATTTCTTTTGTTTTAAGTAATTTTCTCCTCAAATGTAGTGTTTTTTTCTTATATTTTAGCTGCCCTTATTTGCAGTGCACGAAGGTTGTTCACTTCTTACTGGGGTAGATCTCCATAGTAACTGATGCTGAACGGTTAACCTGCTCCAGAGCAGGTTATGTTCCAGATAAGAGCTCAACTCTTTGAAAACGCCGCCTACTGACCAATCAGCTCTCTTGGAAAATGACATCACCATCTGTAGGAAATCCCACAGACTGTTTTAGCCAATAGGCTGCTTTCTGTTTGCAGCGGTGATGTGGAGAAACTCTTGTAGCGATATAATCCTACAGAGACTGATTAAAAGGCTTATGCTATTGTTGCCTAAGGCTACAATGGAGGAGAATACAAACAACAACATCATCCAGATACAACAACAAAGACTGGCAATGTTGGGCGCCAAATATCCTCTCCATCAGTCTTTCAAAGGTACTTGGACTCTCTGTGACTAGCACTTGATTATACCAGCTAGCCAGATCCAAAGTGGAGAACCAACGGGCCCCAGAGAGTGCGTCGAGAGACTCTTCAATTCGTGGCAAGGGGAACGCATCCTTTTGGGTCTTGCTGTTTAACAGCCTGTAGTCCACACATAACCGAAGGCTGCCATCTTTCTTTTTGACCAAGACAATGGGTGATGCAAAGGGGCTACTGCTCTCCCTGATAATCTGTGCCTCATGAAGCTGATTAATATGGGCTTTAACTGCATCGTACTCTGAAGGGGGGATACGTCTATACCTCTGTCGTACTGCTGTCTCATCGAGAAGCGGTATATCATGGGAGATCAGGTTGGTGCAACCGAAGTCTCCCTCATGAGCTGAAAACACATCCCTATGCTTATGTAGCAAAGACCTGACCTGACATTGGTCGATTGCATTAATTGCTTCCTGCACTGAGTTGGTGACTGACTGGGAAGAAACTGTGGCAGAGACTACTCCGCTGTCCTCTGTGATCTCTGTGGGGAGATTCACCAACTGGGCTACTTATACATGTCCGTGAATGAAGCACAACATCATTAACCCCTACATTGACTATAGGGATATAAACTGTACCTCTGGTTATTTGAACCATAGCTGGTGATGCCAGGAAACCAGCAGGCAGTCCGGCACTTGGGGGTTCAAACAAGGCATGGTTACCTGTGTGCTGTTGGGTAAAGTTTGCCGCCACTAGTTTCATAGTGCCTCCCGGAACTCGGAAAACCCGCCTACCTTTAACCTTTACACGACTGGAGCGGTTGGGGGGTGCATTTACTTGGGCCTGGTGACACTATTGTAGGGCTTCTTGGAGTTGGCTGGGGGCCTGTAAGACAGAGGGCAAGTCAAAAAGAGCAGGGCCATGTAGTGCAAATAACTCCATGTAGTATGTTTTGAGAATGTTCATGCCTACAACACCTGGGGAAGAAGTCGACTGACCAGGGGGGTCCTTAACCACCAACACACCACGCTTAGCGATTACCTTATTACAAAGCTCAACATCAAGCTCAAGATAACCAACATAAGGTATGTCCAGCCCATTAGCTGCCTTAAGCCTTAGCCAATTACATGCCCGGGGCTTCTCTCAAAGTTCTGGACATAAAAGCTCTCGGTAATTGTAGACACCATTGATCCCGTGTCAACCAAACATGGAACTGGAACCCCTCCCATTACTATGGTTAAGTGCGGGCAGGCTGACATCAACTCTGTAGAGTCAGTGTTATCTGACTCAGACCCTGAGCAAACTAGGCCCCCACCTCAGCTCACCAGCTCAGGGGGTGAAAGTTTCCCGATCGCTGTTTCTGGTGATGTGGCCCATCATAGGTACTAGGAGCAACATGGGGAGCTTGATGGACTGGTACCTGAACTCTCACACCATCACACTCTTACAAATTACAGACTGCTTCCCATGACGGGAAGAGGGCCTGGGGGCATTTTGGAGTGGTATAAGAAAGCCGCTAAGTTGGTTCAGCTGCTCTTGTTGCCGTTTCAACATTTCTTTTAATTCTGCTAACTCAGACTTTGAGTCAAGGTTACCTGACACAGATTGGGGACCTCCCACCACAGCAAACTGAAAACCTGCAGCAGATGGGACAGAGTGGCTCGTACCCCTGGCACCTCCTGACATCCCCTCCTGCTCCCACCTAATAGCCTCACCACGGACCTCCAGCAGGGTGGCATTTGGCTGACGGCGAACAAACTGCTTCAGTTCCCTACATAGAGAACAATCACAAACATGTTCAACAAATTCGTCACGCTGTAGCACATGGGAGTTTGGAAAGCCATTAGGAGCTTTAGTTACAACCCTGTCCATCAAACACATCAACGCTTGGGAAAATTCCTGCAAGGTCTCACAATCCTGTTGCTTCCTTGAGAAAAAGTCCTCCTTTAGAGAAATATAGGATTTGGAACACCCGTATAGCTCTTGTAAAATAGCCAGGATAGCATCCTCACTCTCCCCTCTAGATCTATACTTTATTTCCTCCCTAGCCTCACCTTCCAAATGATCATAAATGAACAGCACTTTATCTGCCCTGGACAGGTGGCAGGCATGCATACACACTTGAACTTCCTCCACCCACTCTGTAATACTGAGACCAGTTCTACCTCTAAACATTGGACATTTTCTGTCTCTGGGAACATAGACCAGCCGCTCAGTTACAGGAGCATCAGCAGGGAGTAATTTTTTTTTGTAATTGAGCTACCAAGTGTTTCAACTGGTTCAGTTCTTCCATGATGAAGATGTAGACCAGAGCAGGAGTGGTTAACACAGGCCCGTTGCTTGAAGGTCCAGGTCCTTAGAAGATGAGCTGCTGTTTTGCCTAGAACACACTGACTACTAAAACTTAAAAACACCTGTACAGATACTGAATAAAAACAAACCAACTGGTGAAAAAAAAAAAAAACGATGAACACACATATCTGCTTTTACATTGGATCCTGCCGACAACACCAGAATGTTGCCAGGCCACTAGAATTAAACCATCCGACAACGCCACCTGGGGACTTCAACCCCGGGAAATGTTTTTCTACTTTGACTAAACCTTTATAGAAAGGCTCCACAGGTAAGTAAGACAGAGACGTGGCTCCAAAATAATAAAATGTATTGATAGTCAGTAACTGGAAGTGCCTGGAAAGGAAAATGGTGAATAATGCAAGTAAATAATCAATTACAATGGAAGATGAAATTTTATTACAAAATTTAGTAAACAGGTTTTTATTAACAAAATACACTCCCAGTTATTATTGGACAAAACAAAAGGTAAAATGGGCCAGGGCCAGCTGTGGGGAGGCAGTCTAACTGAGGGTGTGCTCCAGCAGTGCACCACTTACCCACCACATGTGCTCACTGCAACTGATGGTCACTGCAAACCGATTCACAGCAAATCGTGCCCCAGTGCCGTTAACACTACAATCCGTGAGGGAACCCACACTAGCATGCCTAGCCTCCACCAAAAGCCGACCCCTAGCACTACTGAAAAGAACAAAAACAACAAGTTAAATAAAACACAATAAACCAGTTGGTTATATAAAATATACACTTAATCCACTAGGGGAGTGCCGGTCGGGGGCACTACAACCAGAGTGTAACAGCAGAGGGCTGTTTCACAAAAGTAGAATTTAGAAATCCAGGATAAGAGATAAAGCTAGGCTTGACCTAGTGTGATCAGTGCATCCTGGCTTTATCAGTTTCACAAAGGCCAAACCAGGCTCAGAAGGTGCAACTAAGTCAAGCCAGGTGTAAGTAATTCAGATAAATGGAGCCAACAACTTTTTTTCAAGAGACCACGCTGTCGATCACAGATTCATTGATGCTGAAATGGAAAAGACGTGTGCAGCATACTTTATTTGCTGTTACTCAATGAGTGTAAAAAAGGTTTTTGATGAGAAAATGCACATAATATAAAAAAGAAAGAAAGAAAAGTATTAAAACAGCGAGAAAAGTGTGGCAGACAATACTTATATACAATACTTAATAAGTAAGTTGCTAAAAGAATCACTGCTCCCAACTGAAACTGTTAATTATAACGTTACCATGAATAGTAACGTTATGTCAGACCTTACAAGTAAGCACCGGACCTTAATATGTCACTCAGCAAATGTATTAATCACAACCACTAATCAACATACTGTCTATTCAATTCAATTTTATTTATATAGTAACGGATCACAACAAAAGTATTTCTTTTTCTGGCAGCATTACTACTAGTACTAGTACTAGTATTGCCCATTTAACCCTATTTTGAAATAATATGTAATGCTGAAATATCTGAGTGGGGAGTCTGGGGGCTCCTCCCCCAGATGTTTTTGAGCATTAAACACTTAATTTTCTGACGTCTGAAGAAATATTCTACACCAATTTATGTTGGAAATTATTTTATATAAATTTTATTTATATAAAAAAGGAAACAAAATTCAGCTGGCAGGTGACAATTCAAAATATAAAAATATAATGCAGTATCAGCAGCTTGTTCATTTAGCTTACGTTTCTTTTTTGAACAGTGCACACACACCTTTCTTCTATGTTTGCACAGCATGTTTTCTTATTAACCTTTTTTAAAGCCTTTTCAGTTATTTACCATTTTTTAGTGCAAGCAACATTTTTGACAAATACTTTTAAAAAGTGTGTATATATAGTAGGCTTGGCAGAGAGGCTGGAGGTCTGCCAGTTTTGTCTGAAAATGGTGTACTTGTTTAGTCAATATGGATAATAGATAAAAAGTCAGTGTTGTGGTGCTCATAGAAAATACTGTATGATACTGTATGTAACTTGACCCTGAGGCTGTAGTCCTACAGTCTGACACCCAGTCTGCCAATGTACTAAGTATAAGGACATCCACAGGTGAACACTGCCTGCTGTGCTAAGTGTTATGTGTTTTACTGCCAGATGTCTGAACTGCACACACTTGAAAAAATTAACATAAAAAACAGGACTTGGACTTAGATATGGAGATAAAAAGAAGCACTGAAGATATTAGAAAACCAGCAACTGCAAAGAGAAATGATTTAGTGATTTAGTGAACTAGAAGTAGACTGTAAGCCAAACTGTAACACAATGTATTGCGGTAATTATTGTTTTCTCTCCCAAACACGCAGTTGTTTCATGAATAAACTGTACAATATATCCTCCTTATTGAAGTAGGACTATAATTTGAGAGTATTGTAAAATGACATAGGAATCCTACATAGTGTGTGTGAGTTTCTTGAGTGACATATAATGTCCGGTGCTCACTTTTAAGGCACAATGTAACGTAATAATTATGACAGTTTCAGTTAAGAGCTGTGATATTTTTAGCTTCTCACACATTCAGTCGGTCAACAACTGGCTGCCACTTTCTTTCGCTGGTTTATTGCTGTACCCGTGTTACTTTTTCTTTTATTGATCCTTTTTTATTATTTTTAATTTAAGTGCTTTCTTTCCACATAAACCTAACTTACTCGCTGATGTCATTGTGTGCAAAGTATGGTGGACGCATCTTCTCTAGTTATGAAACCTAATAACCACGACCTACTATTTTCATACAGGCTACTGAAAAATATGCAGAACACACAGGCCGACATAAGAACATGGAATGACTGAAAAAAACACTTTGGTTTCTGATCGGCGTGACGCTGACTGAACAGATAAGGCACCAGGATTAACTAAGCCTGGCTGTTAGCCTGGTCTGGAGCAGGCTAGCTGCACAGAATAAATCGCCATGGTAACTTATGTGCTACTGCTTTCGTGAAACCGAGTCAAGGCTCTATTCAGCCAGGATATCTGGAAAATCCCGGCTTAATACCTTATCTTGGTTTTGTGAAACAGCCCTCAGAAATGGTTAAAAATCTTAATTTTACAGATGCAAAACAGCAGCAGACCACCTACAATTAAAAACACATACATATTAACAAAATTTATAAAAGTGAACAGTTACTTCAGGTATCATACTCTACTTGTTGTCCGGCCGGCACTAAACTGCTGCAAAACAAACCTCAGTCACTGGGAAAAGACAATGAAACGTAAGGCAAGGTTTTTTACTTGCTCACCTACCTAGACAGCTACAGAAGGTCCATGTGGCAACAGACAGGGAATAAGCAAAGAGGCAGCCATGATGCTACAGCTGCTTTATATAAAGCTCAGCTAATGAGGGGGGTTTGACCTGGGTGGAGCTAGTTTGATGCTCCAAAGGTGTGTTCAAGTGAATAGCGAAAAATCTATAAGCCTGTATAGAAACACACACACATCACTACACATGCATAGGCTAAAGTATGTTATTCTAAGTATGGAACATAGGCATCTATAATAGGTACTCTATGCGGTAGTTATTTGTAAACCTGTGGCTTACTTCTGATCTATTTAAAACTAGTATTTTGCCGGACCCAGAGCAGACAGCTGCTGCAGCAGAGTCAAGTGCATTAGAGGAAGACTGCAATGACAGAGACACTGTGACACAGATGCTGCCAGTTTCTTCATTTTGTGGTTGTATTCAATTTTAAAATAAGAGGAACCTGTGTGTCAGACACACACACACACACACACACACACACACACACACACAAATAACTTTAAACCCACACGCAAATTCCCACGCGGCACACACTTTAAGCTGACGGTGCTGAAACTGATCTCAGTCATGACGGCAACAGTTACTCACATAATCACTTCCTCTTAAGTGATTGTGCCTCCTAAATAAAAGCTTGAGAAAGTTTTTTTGCAGCAATGCTTCATGATGAGTTTATTGAGAGCTTTTGAGAGAGACCCTGGTTTGCTTGACACCTCTGAGAAAACAGTCATTAAACGTGTGATTGAAAATAAGCGTCCATAGGTTTATTATGAATGCAATCAAAAGCCGGGGAGCGCACACACTGCAGCACTTGCTTTGTTGTGCAAGTGTCCTTATATCAATTTGTTTAACAAGGGAGAAAAATAATCCACAGCTAGTTGGACTCAATCTTACAAACTTCCTAATAGTTGTCCTGCACAGTACCGACTGAGCTAAGCATGCATATGAGTATATAAGGATTTGAAATAATTTGACTTTGCTCCGGCCGACATGCAACGTCTCAAATAAACTTTGGCCCAATGCCAGACTTATTTGCTGACCCCTGGTCTATAAAATACCTACTAAACTAAAATAAATAGCCTATGTTCATATTAAAGTGTATTTGAATATCCCTACCAAACTGCTCATAATATTCAACCTCACATAAGAAAAATGAAACCCAGAGCTCTAACCAAAGGTGCAAGCCCCTCCCTGTGAGTGTGACAAAAGGCTGAAAGTGCATTTAAGAAGCTCACCAAACTTAACTGTCAGCTGAACATGATGGATGAACTGCATATCTATGCTAATGAAGAGAAACCATCAGGAAATCCTGGCAAAAAGAAGAGACGAGTAAATTGTTCAGAAGATATTTATGAAAATGAAGACACGATCCAAACTGAGCTAAAGAGCACTGGACCTACACTCTCAGGTAATGAACACATGCAAACAGGTTAACCTGTGTACACACTATAATATCATGACGACTGCAGGTTCATGTAAATATGTGAATATTCTTTACTGATCAGCTCACACAAACATAGAATAGACTTTATTTTTAGCCTTTAGATTCTGCTGCTGGGATATACAGTCCCCCTCCACAAGAACTGGAACGGTGAGGCAAATTCCTTTGTTTTTGTTGTTCACTGACTGAAGACATTTGGGTTTGAGATCAAAAGATGAGACCAGAATTCAGAACTTTCATTTCCTGGTGTTCACATCTAGAAGTGTTAAACAACTTAGGACATATCACCCTTTGTATTAGACCACAGCATTCTGAGGTGAGCAAAAGTAATGGAACAAATAATCGTAAAGTAACATTTAATATTTGGTGGCATAACCCTTGCTTGCCATAACTGCCTCAAGCCGGCGACCTAGTCGTTCTTCATTTGTGATGCAATTCCAGGCTTTTACCGCAGCTTCTTTCAGTTCCTCTCTGTTTCAGGGTTTTTCTCTCTTCAGTCTCCTCTTAACACTAAAACCGCCAACGGGTCAAATTTACCTGCGGCTGTTTTTTGATTGTATGTATCTTTGTTTTAATATAATATTCAAGTTCTCCAGTCTCTGACTTTTTCTAAAAGTGTTATGTAGCAACCGCTATTGTTAAAAAATGTTAATATAAAGCCAGATTTAAAAAATGGGCATTTATACCTATAAGAGCCAGCGGGAAAAATT
The DNA here is from genome assembly GCA_024633595.2 of Lepomis macrochirus. NCBI lineage: Eukaryota > Metazoa > Chordata > Actinopteri > Centrarchiformes > Centrarchidae > Lepomis > Lepomis macrochirus. Next base: position 34,406,207 of record JALXJV020000005.1, read on the forward strand.
TACCCCTATAGAGAAAACAGTCATTTTAACGCTGTTCATGTTGTGCGTTTAGATAAACATTCTATGTTGCGATTGGCAACGCCTTTCCCACTACAGACATTACACAGTACAGTGAAGGAGACTCTGATGGTGGGGTCTAAGTGATGTGTCCTGGGTTGATTCTGCATCTGATTGTTATTGTTACAGTTGTTACCTTCTTATTGTGACACTTAATGTGATTCAAAAAAATCTTTAAACATTTTAATTTGTTAGCTAACATTTGTTGCTGCAAATTATTTTTCATAACATTTTTAACAAATGCTTTCAAAAAGTATTGGGGACATGTCCCCAGTGTAAATGACACCTTTGATTATGCATGATCATTTTTAACTTTTATTATAGCCTACTACATGTTGTTCTTCAACCGGCCTAACGGTAATGATTTATGTTGTTAGGGTTTGTTGTAGCCTAGAGTTAGGCTACTGATTAATTTTAAATTGTAAGCTATTTGACTTTTTTTTGATTTGTAATGAAATGAAGTATTAATCAGTAATTCAGTTTAAAAGGCTCTCACACAGCTGAGGGCTTAATTTTTCTTTCCCTTTGATGTAAACTGGAGCATTATGTTCACTGCTGTGAGCAGAGGTCAGGAGCACAAAAAACCCTCAACATTCGAATCTCTAAATTAAAAATCAAATGTCTCAAACTCAACAATCGAATATTCAGGTCCAGCCCTGCTAGATGCTTGTTTCTTTTGACAAATATGTAAAATGATGATTCTGCTTACAATATTTAGAGGCTGTTCTGGCCTTTACACAATACTGAATACTCTGTCTAATGAGGACCTAGCAAGCAAAGCAGGACATTATGTCTGTGACAGTTTTAGAATCTGCTCTGCATGATACAATCAGCAAATAAATGACTAAAAGCTTGTCCTGTACATCATACTGTACTTGTAAGGAACTTTTCTTCCTCTTCTGCTTTGTTCCCCTGACAGCGGCCTGTTACTAGTTCCCCAAGACAAGATTATACAGGTTATGTCTTTGCAAAAGTGCTGTTCACAAACTAAAACGGTGGTGAAACACAACTTTCACAGAGAAAAGCTAAAAGCAATAATGATTTAAATATGGGGATAACAGTGCAGGTATTCATGGTGTTACACAAAAAGTGACAGAAATCGATGAGTGAAGAAAAAGAGAAGAGAGCACGATAGAGAAGATCAGACTTTCTCACCTCCAAGTTGATCATAACAAAAAGTGGGTGCGATTGTTGGCTTCGGAAAGTCACAGTTCTGGTTGGACGCAGACCACATCCCACCCCCCCAAAGAGCAGTTCTAATGAATCATTCTGGTCCCTGAAGATCTTTAGGGACGCAACGTTTAATGTCTTTGAAAGGAGGTATCCAAATTTGTTGACTTTCTGTTTAATCCATATAATTTTCTCTTCACCTTTGTGTTTACTTACTGTAATAAGTCTAATCAGACTGATAAATAGATGAGATGCTCACAAGTCTTTGAACTAGAGTCCAAGTCAAGTCTCAAGTCTCTAAGCTAAAGTCCAAGTCAAGTCTCAAGTCACTCGTTATGAATGTTGTATCCAACCCATTCTCACTCCCAAGTCGTCTCATATGGACGCATGTTCAATAGCCATAGTCGTCGGTTTGTGACGCACTAGGGATCCCTTTGCCGTCATAGTTTGATGTATTGGGTGAAGCTCTGTAGCTTGACGGTAAAGGTGGGTATATGATTTTTAACAGAAAAGACTGAGTAAAGTGTCATTTATACTTCTGCATCAAATCGACGGTGTAAGCTACAGGGCTAAGCAGAGGCTACGCCGTCACCTGACGTGCACCTCCTCCAAAATGTAAGTACACGTCGAGTCAACACAGACCGTACACACTGTGATCGGTCGGCTTGGTAGCTTCGCAATACCTCTGAGCCAACAGGAAGTGGTCCACGCTTTGAAGTAACTTTTACTTGCGGCCAAAACGGTAGCTGTAACACAGTGGAACAATATATTTAACCGTCACAACCTGAGCGAAATTACTCATTTTACTGTCAAAATGTGATCCAGTTGGTCAATTTGAAAAGGCTATACCAGCTGCTCGTATACAATTTTACCGCCATTCACATAAGCAGAGCACTAAACCAAAGTTTGCCTGCTCGCCCGGCAAAAGTCAACAAAGTGGACGCTGTAGTGCCACTGCCAACTAGTGTTTGGGGGTGTAATTGCAGAATGACGGATGCACAGACGCACAAGTATAAATGCCTGGCTACATGCGTAGCCTATGGCGTAGCTACACATGTAGATCCTATGTATGAGTATAAATCAAGCTTAAGCAGGGGTAAATGGAGGGCCAGAACCTGGACTTGATATAACTGTAAGTCAACCCCCCCCCAGACTTTCAAACTAGTTTGTCATTGATGAAATCAGTGCAGAAACTGACTTTCAGTCAATAAGTAGAGGCTGCAATCCCTCTGGAAAACTGCATTTTTTGGGTTGTATAGGCAATTAAAGGTATTTTAAGAGGTAAAAGCAGGCTACTAGATGAGTTATAATCTGTTAAATATAACTATGGGTGCTCTGTTACTGATCGTAATCAGCCGATAATGGCTTTAACTAGTTTGATTTGGTGAAGAAAATAAAAACAGGATTAAAAAATAATAATAATAAACAGGGTAAAACAGGACAGTAAAAGTTAAAGTGCAGTGTACACTCAGGTTTAAAAGACTTAAATAAATGAAAACAGGCTGAAGGGTTGAACATATAATTGAGTTACAATTATTTTGAAAAGAGAATAAATAGAAGTACACTTAATCTACTCTTTCTAGCTAGTTCTCTGAACTGTAGAAGTTCCTATGTTGTTATTATTATTATTATTATTATTATTATTATTATTATTATTATTAGTAGTAGTAGTAGTAGTAGTAGTAGTAGTAGTAGTATTTATAATCCTACTGTTCTAGTTAAGGACTACTAGCCAAACAGAAGCAGAGAAGGGCGGGTCAGCCAAAAGACAGTAAACAGCTTTGGTTCAGCTGTAGGCTACATGGACTGGAGTTTCAGAGTGGTGAGTTATTAATCTGTAACTATATTATCTTTCATCCATAAAGTTTTAACTGAGCTCTGTCTCTACATCACAGTAACAACTTTATGTCTGTTGACTGAGGGTAGTTAGTGTTTGGAAGGGAGAGGAGAGGTGTGTGCTGCAGCTCAGTGTTTTTCCACCGTTGTTTTTGAGGGCGTGTGGTGAGCGTTATTTGAGGCGTGATTTGTTGTGACGTCACAGCAAAGCGTAAGAAAAGGCTGACTACAAACGAGCTGTTTTCAGGGAGTTCAGAGCAGTGTTTTCTGTGGGAGATGGGTGTTCCCTTTGGGCTGGACTTTGGGCTTTTTCACTTTGCGAACCAATTAACAAGCACAAAAAGTTATATAACTCAGTAACAAAGAGGAAAAAGCATAAAACCTGTTTTTTAAAATAGAATTTTCAAAAGGGTGGATTATAAAAAAACAGGATAAAATACATTTTAAAGAGTTGAATAGGATATAAAAACAGGGTAAAACAGGACAGTAAAAGTCACTTTGCAGCGCACAACATTAATCCACAGCCTCACATTTGATTTGATTAAGGGCAGTGAAAAGAAAAGTAACAAGTCTTGATTTAAAAGAACTGACAGTTTTCTGGGAGTTTATTCCAGATATATGGGGTGAAATAACTCATCTCACCTTCTCTCAGGGGAGACAAGGAGAGAGATGCTGGATTCTTCCTTTTGGCATAAAATAATTAAACAAACGCCGGTTAGGTACACTACACTTGCTATGGTTGGAATCTAGGTTGTAGCAAAGACACACAGCTTTATTTAATCTTATCTATTTAAAATTAAAACATAATGGAAGACGTCTCCTAATTTCAGATGGTGGAGATAAAAGAGTAAAAAAGAGTTCCTGCAGAGCTGCTGCAGTGTTTCTAGGTCTGCTGTGTCTTCTCCTCCTGGCTGGACTCATAATTCTATGTGAGTACATTTACATTTATTTACTTTTATTCATTTAGCTGACGCTTTTATCCAAAGCTACTTACATTTGCTACAAACTGTATGTCAGAGATCGCGACGCTTTTTGAAGCAACTAGGGGCTAAATGTCTTGCTCAGGGACGTAATGGTGTCTCACAGTGGATTCGAAACCTTGGTCTCTCACACCAAAGGCATGTTTCTTATCCACTGCACCATCGCCACCCCATACTGTGTTAGCATGCTGATGAAGCACTAAGAAGGTGATGTTGGTTAACTTGTTTGTTCATTTATTGTTCATGTGCCAAACAGATACCAAAAGCAAGTCTGAGTGGGAAATGGAGATGGTCCAGTTACAGACCAGTTACAACAACCTGACTGAAGAAAGAGACCAGCTCCAAAAAACAGTTCAAGACATGACCAAAGAAAGAAATGATCTTCAGAGAAAACTTCAAGGTAAATATTTCTTTCTTAATTCTGGCTGACCTTAACCTAATCACTCAAAGTTATATTTAAATTCAGCATTTTACTATATATTTTTTAATATTTAGTGAATTTGTTAAAACGACATTCTCAGTCAATATAAGCAGATTAATATTTTAAGTAATTAGCTAATAATTTATTTTTACTGCTGTTCTTATAACCTGCCAGTGATGCACACTGTCGAACAACTGTGTGTAATGACTGAATTAACCAAGGAACAACCTTGTTACATACAAGCTTGCCATGTTATGTAACTGAGCTACCTACCATTCATTGGAATCAGATGTACCAATACATTTGCAACAAGGTGCTAATTTCAAAATCAAATAACCAAAGATAAACTTGTATACAATGAATGTCAGTAACTGCAATTCATTTGAGATAAATGTAGGCCAACTGACATTTAGTTATCTTAGCCAACGAAGTGTGACTTACGTTAACTAACTGCAGTTTGAACTTAACTAGCTATTATCTTACGATAAACACTAACTAAAGCTGGCCAAGTTGATATTGTCTAAAGTAGAAGCTAATTGCAGAAAAGTTGGTATTGGTATTTATAACAGCTGAATAGTGAAGATATAAAAATAAATTAACAGACAGATCCTTCAGACATGTCATAATTGGTGCATAGTTTGCCCACCAGAGGGCAGTCCCCAACTACCCTGTTGGCAACACCACCACGTGTGCTGCACTAGACAAAGCAATCAGCTTCCCGGAGTCAAAGCAGAGCAAACAGAACCCACAATGGAGATTATCTGTGTTCACGATGAGTTGGTCATTTGTCACATGAAAGCGTAAATAAGGCTGACAACAGTCATGACCATCTCTGTCCATACCTGTCAACTGGGATTTGAAAATAAGGGAAAGATCCACATTTCGCTTACATTTAGACTTTGGTACACACAGTGAATCACCACTAGGCAACCACTTGCTTTAAAATGTCACTGCAACAATGATCGGGTTAATTAATTCCAACATTACCATGACCATAACATGACCATATTTTGGTTTTCAAAAGAAGAGAACAGTTGGAGCAGGAGGCAGACGGACACCCGCAGTGGAAGGAAGGTTTAGGCTCGGGGGGATTCAAGTAATTGGTGGCACCGTGACGATGTGAAGGCTACCAAAGAGGCTCTATCCACCTGGGGGAGTATCGATAAGTTTAATAGTGCAATATTAGATATAATTCACATTTAGTCATTTAGATGACACTTTTATCCAAAGAGACTTATGTGCAATTTTTATTCCTGCGTCAAATTGATGGCGTAGCCTCTGCGTAGCCCCCTATCCTATGCCGTCATCTACGGCGTAGCCTGACGTGCACCTCTTCAAAAATGTAACTAGATGTCGTGGCGATGCAGACCGTAAGAACTGTGATTGGTCGGCTGAGTAGCATCGCAATGCCTCTGCTAGTAACTTTTTACTAATGGCCAAAATACCTGCTGTAACACAACCAGGGAAAAGTGTTTTGCTCACGGACACATTAGTGGATGTGTTACAGTGGGAATCAAACCCATGTCTCTCACACCAAAGGCATGTTTATTCAATATAATTTCATATAACAGTATTCTATATATCTTACCATTAGTATAATATTAATTCCAGTTAGTGTAGTTTCATTGTGGTACGTTGTTATAATTCATTAAAACCTTGTGCGAGTCTCTCATTTGTTAATGCTAACTTGTCAATAATTATAACCATTCATAAAGAACGATTTCAATATTTTAAAAGTAATGTAACACCCATATACTGTAGGTAGCACCACATCAACCTTATTAATGTCCCACCCCAACCAAGCTGAGATTAGTCAGTTCACAAAAGATATTATTGATAAGAAGCTTTATATACAAGCTAAAATAAAAAAAAGCACTCCCTACTCCGTTTCTGCCAGCGGAGAGTGCTGACGAAAGTACCAGCAGCTTGTGAGAAGTGCCAGTACGCAAGAAAAATAGTAAAATTTAGACGCGCAGGTACTGCGTACTGGTGAGTATTGGTCCATTTCAACTGTGTTTGGGCATTTTTGACACTGTTCTGGTGCCATGGGCCACTTTTATGGGAGACTCATGGGGAAATATTTAAACAGGAGGACAGCGGGAGAATCCCAGGAAAAACAGGAGGGTTGACAGGCATGGAAATGTTACAGATGTTAAGTATGACAGATCCAGGGAGTTTAGGGATTTGATGATCTACTGTTTGTGGTTTTGAGTGGTGGCAAAGGTGAACTCACTATATTAATGTAATTAGATACTTTAGTTTGTTCAGACAGAAACTAAACTGATGATGACTTTGTTTTGATATCTGCATTATTTCTCCAGCTTCAGTGACATCACATGATTTTAAGGCAAGGCAAGTTTATTTGTATAGCACATTTCAACAACAAGGCAATTCAAAGTGCTTTACATAAAACATAAAAGCAACAGGGAAAAACAATAAAAATGTGCAACATAAAATATAATAAAAGTTCCAGTAAGTTCCAGTTCCAAAGTTACAATCAGGGTTAAAAGAGTTAAATGGAAACTAAAAACAGGCTGAGGGGTTGAGCAAATAACTGAGTCACAATCATTCTGAAAAGAGAACAAACAGAGAAGTACTCTTAATCTACTCTCTCTAGTTAGTCTGTACTCAGGTCCACAGCAATCTTTGGGTCCACTGAAACTCCAAAAACCCTCGGACACTACAGAGAAACCAGGACATGTCTGTCAGCAGGCTCCTTTGATCCAGTTATACTCTGGACCCACCTGCACATTTACAAGTGGACAGAGGTTCCTGCAAATCACTCGGGTGCGAGATTTAAGATCCACTTCCTTCACTCTGGTTCAATCTTACTCCCAATCTTACTCCTCAACCCAGCTACCTATTCATTTCTCACCGTGTAAATATTTAATTAAAAGCAATGGTAAAAATCTAAAAACAAAGAAAAAGAAAACAGGACAGTAAAATTTACAGTGCAGTGTAAGTTATCAATAAAAAGAAAAATCTTAAATATTTAATTAAAAGCAGTAGTAAAAAGAAAATTCTTCAGTCTTAATTTAAAAGAACTGACTGTTTCAGCAGACCTGCAGTTATCTGGGAGTTTGTTCCAAATATACGGAGCATAATAACTGAACGCTGCTTCTCCTTGTTTAATTTTGACTCTGGGGACAGAAAGCAGACCTGATCCCAGACGACCTGAGAGGTCTGGATGGTTCATAACGAAGCAGAAGATCAGAAATGTATTTTGGCCCTAAACCATTTAGTGCTTTGTAAACTAACAGCCGGATTTTGAAATCAATTCTTTAACATACAGGAAGCCAATGTAAAGGCCTCAGAACTGGAGTGATATGATCCACCTTTTTGGTCTTAGTGAGGACTCGAGCAGCAGCGTTCTGAATCAGCTGCAGCTGCCTGATGGATTTCTTAGGGAGCCCTGTAAGGACACTGTTACAGTAGTCAAGTCGACTGAAGATAAATGCATGGATAAGCTTTTCCAGGTCCTGCTGAGACATAAGGCCTCTTATCCTAGATATATTCTTCAGGTGATAGTAGGCTGACTTTGTAGAGTCCATGACTACACCAACATTTCTGGCTTGATTTGTGGTTCTTAACATTACAGATTGAAGTCAAGCACTGACTTTCAATCGTTCCTCCCTGGCTCCAAAAACAATAACTTCAGTCTTATCTTTGTTTAATTGGAGAAAATTCTGGCACATCCAGTCATTGACCTGCTCAACACAGTTACTCAGCGCCTGTATGGGATCATAGTCTCCTGGTGAAATGGTTATGTAGATCTGTGTGTCATCTGCATAATTATGGTAACATATTTTGTTGTTTTCATAGTCTGAGCCAGTGGAAGCATGTAAATGTTAAACAAAAGAGGCCCCAGAATGGAGCCTTGGGGAACCCCACATGTCATTTTGGTTAGCTCAGATGTGTAGTTACCTATAGACACAAAGTAGTCCCTGTCCTTTAAGTAGGATTCAAACCAGTTTAGTACTGTGCCAGAAAGTCCAACCCAGTTTTCAAGTCTGTCTAGTAATATGTTGTGGTCTACCGTGTCGAATGCAGCACTGAGATCCAATAATACTAAGACTGGAAATGTTCAGACCCTTGGAGATGACCAAGTCCAAAGTGTGCCCCTTATTGTGCGCGGGCTCCGTCACATGTTGGGTCAGTCCATAATTATCACATAATTATCATCAAAGAACACAGAACAGTTCTTTAGTCCCTCTGTCCTGGGGGTTGTCAACATGGATGTTAAAATCACCAACAATCACCATACAGTCAAAGTCAACACAGATTATAGACAGCAGTTCACCAAAGTCATCAAAAAAGTTTGCACAGTATTTAGGGGCCTGTAGATATTTAGAAAAAATAGCTCTAGAAGAGGAATTCAGCTGAAGAGCCGCATATTCAAAAGAAGAAAATTCCCATAAGACATCTTTTTGCATTGGAGGGAGTCATTAAACAAAATGGCAACTCCACATCCTCTCTTATGCACTCTGGCTTCACTCATAAAACTGAAGTTGGGAGGGGTCGACTCGATAAGACCAGAAGGTAGAACTGGCTACCATGAATACAACAAGTTATGATAAATATCTGCTCTGACTGATAAATATGCATCTGTCAAAGTCTGTTTTCATCAGTGAGTAGATCACTTAATAAATATGGTAACATACAGTGCCATATCATAATCTGCACTTGCAGTTTCTTTAAAATAAGGGAGGATGAGAGCCAATCACAAATCAGAACAGGACCACTAATGATCAGTGTTACAAGAGAGCTAATGATCCTGTATTAGATTACTCGGAGGAAACACCCCCCCTGCGGTGCGGGACTTTTACATATAAATGAAGTCCGTTTTATTCAAGCCCTTGCCAAACGAGTTCACACAATGCTGATTAAGCCTTTCACCACTTGGTAAAACCGCTGTATACTAGAGTTTTTAAACCTGGGGTCTTTGGCGAGATTCCAGCACTGGTGAACCAGTGGTGATGTGTTTTATGCCAATCAGCAGTGATTGGTTTACCAGAGCTGAAGAGGGAAGCAACTGTAGCGACAGCAGCAAATCAGGATGGCAGAGCCTTTACATCAGAAGCAGTCAGCGTAGTTGTGTAATTACTCTCACTGTCAAAAGGGGAAGAGAAAAGTTCCACACTGCAGGTTTAAACTCAACACACAATGGGAATTATCTTTCAGATACTGAGGCCAGTTGCAAAACCCAGGCTGAGAGAGGCATGATGAACATGTTGAATAATGGGAAGATAGATACCACCTTGGCCCTTTGTTTTGTAGCTGAAGCCTTTTTTAAATTGTTGTTCGTTATATGTGATAATATGATGTTTTAAAGTACTTTGTGTTTTTCATTCACTCAACAAGGATGGCAGTGTTTCCGTGATAGATGCTATCACGTTTCTTCAGAGGAGAAAACCTGGCAAGAAAGTAGAAATGATTGTCTTCAGAAAGGTGCAGACCTGATGATTATCAACAGCATCGAAGAACAGGTTTGTGTGTGTGTGTGTGTGTGTGTGTGTGTGTGTGTGTGTGTGTGTGTGTGTGCATGAATCTGTATATGAGAGACACGTAGCTCATCCATGACCACTCATGTAGAATAAAGAGCAGAACTATTGAATGAATGCAAAGGTCACTGAAGTGGAGGATACATCAATACATCAGATTCATTTCTATTATGTTGTTTACAGTTTGTGTCTCTTTTTTTAAACAAGACTTTTATAAGACAGTTTAAGAAGAAAATGTGGATTGGCCTGACGGACTCAGAGAGGGAGGGGACATGGAAATGGGTGGATGGGACTCAAATGACCAAAAGGTTCAAACATGTTTACAATCAAATTAAATCACTATCTGGTGCTTTTTGGGTTGTGTTCACTGATAAAAGCTTTTTTTTTTATTTCAGCTACTGGGGTTCTGGAGAGCCTAACGGTGGGAGAAGGGAAAACTGTGTGGAAATAAAGTACTATGATAAAGACAACAGCTGGAACGATGCAGCATGTTCCAGTTCAAAGTTCTGGGTCTGTGAAAAGAAATTCCTTTCATAAGCCTCCATCCAAAAGCATCAGACAGTATGAAAAGTCAGGACAATACGTTCACTGGTTTTTTATATAGCGCCAAATCATAACAGAAGTTATCTAAGGTCATTTTTTAGATTTGTCAGTTTAGTGTGGATATAATCTGAAACTTGGTTATAACTGTGCTGCTGGGAAAGTGGCCTGTTAACATACGTACAAACAAATACCCTGCTTTGTTTGCAAAAATCATGAAAAGTAATATATTAAACTTGCTTTGAGTGACTGCTTTTCTTATTAGTTGACATCATATTCTGAATTTAATCTGTATCTAATCTATGAATGTTTCCTTTAAAGGCAGATTGAATAGGATTTAAAACAAATGTAATGTATATAATCATACAGAAATAATCCCCCTTAATCATCACTTATGACCCATTAAAGTGTGTGGCAGTGTCTGTATCCACAGAGAGCCTGCCCTCTGCCTGTATTTTCTAGTTTGTGCGTTCGGAACGTTTCCCGGGTATCAATCTCGTGGTCAGTGGGTGAGTAGCTCCCAGACAGTGAAACTGGGGATGGCTTCCACCCACTGGAGAGCCCTGAAGGAGAGGATGGGACTGAAGAGCTACGTGGAGTTGGCCTGTGTTGTATAGGTAACCTAGGTGCTGGCAGTTAGTACGTAAGCTTGTTAAGTATCTGCTTTCAAAGTCTAGAACTCTGGGCCTCCCCTCAGACAAAGCTCAGGAAAAGTCACTCCCTCACCCCCCTTTTAGTTTACTTACTTACGTTTTCTCAATTTGTGGATTCTATGGGATCGTTATTAGGTTATCTGATCACCCACAGACACAGAACAACTGAGCCAAGAAAGACTAATGATGTTTGACACAACTTCAGACTACACCACAATACAATACATTAAAAAAAAGTCTGTACTAATTTGTTTCTGACAAAGAAAAGCAGTTCCCCAAAACTATCTCAAACCCGTCATTCAAAGACAAAGAAACTCTCTCGTCAGTTTCCATCGACTAAAATTAATCCATTATAAGGCAAGTCTATTTGTATAGCACATTCACCTTCCATTCACTTATCCTCCCATGAAACCAGGTCTGGACTGGGGCAAAAAATTGGCCCTGGCATTTTTGGTCCAGGTTGACCACAACAATCACTTGCAGTTCTCTTAAATATATATTGAAATATTCCCCCAAACCACTATAAAGCAGAAGATTTTGAGCATTAAGCACTTAATTTCCTGCTGGAGACATTTTCTGAACCAACGTTGGAAATGTTTATTTATATCAAGGGAAACAAAATTCAGGAGGTTGCTGACAAATCAGAATATGTAAATATGATATAACACAATAATCATTAGCTTGCTTTTGTAGCCTAAGTTACTTTTTTTGGAAAAGGCAAATCTGTTTCTTCTGTATTTACATTTCATTGCATATTATGTAATTGTGCAAATAAACCTTTCTCAAAGCATTTTTATTTGTTATTTAACATTTCTTGTTGCTGTTCTTTGGAAAACTTTTACCAAATGGTTTCAAACATGTTGGGGACATATCCCCAGCATCCCCAGAGTAAATGACACCTATGACCGCACCTCCCTGCTCCCTCCCTACAGGTTGAGCTACTCCATGCTTTCCGCTTCACCTCCACTCTCCTCCTCTCTGTCCCTGTCACTCTGCTCCGCTGTCACACACCTCCTCCTCTGCCTGACAGTGGCCACGCCTCTCCTTTACTCCTTCAAGCACCAGTGGCTGCATAGTGTCGGGTCCTGCAGCTGATATATATTTTCCCATATTCGGCGTCAGCCGTCTGAAGATTTCTTTTTTTGTGCCCACAACACAAGCAGCAGCAGAATGAATTCAGAAGTGTTCAGAAACTTTGTCTGCCAATTTACAGAGAAATGCATTGAAACTAATCGTGAGGAAGTTTATCATGCAGCAGAACAATGACCCAAAGCCCACTGCCAACAAAACAAGACTTCACCAGGGGAAAAAAGTGGAAGGTTTTAGATTTGCCAAGTCAATCACCTGATCTTAACCCTATAGAGCTGCATTTCACCTCCTTAAGAGGAGACTGAATAAACTGATTTCCTAATCAGTATATATATAAATATAAATATGAAACTCTCCTGAAACTACATTAAGATAATAAGTCTGTAAAGGCAGGTTAGGACCCAAAAGCACTAACCAATATTTTTTTCAAATTATTAAAAATTGGCAGGAGTCAGGAAATCAGTCAGGTAATCAAAGAACAACAGACTTCACAAGGCAGGGATGAGTTAAAGAGCCAGGGTTATATGTCACAGGCGGGAAATGCTGGTGAAAGGTGAGTGAGTCAGTGTTGCACGGAGACGAGCAGAAATAATGATGAGAATCAAGTTGGGTGACTTTTTATCAATTTGTCTGTAGATCTCCATTGTATTCTTTTAGCAGTTACACTTCCTGGAGTGCACACAAAAAAGAAAAGTAACAGATTACATGATTCTTCTTTAGACAAAAAAGAAATGTTGTATGGAAAACAATTTCTGTGACACTCAATTTTAAAAAAATCAGAGCCAGAAAACATCTTGATAGTGAATCACTGACTCTCCCTGAGTAAAGAGTTTACAAACTAAAATTACAAAAAAACAACATCAAGACTGAAGTAAGTCATCAGAATTAACCCAAAACTACTGTCTGATTATTATAGAGGTTAAAGAATCCCACAACAGGAAACAACATGTTGGTATAGTGGATACTTGACATGTTATATTGTGGTCTGATTAAAAACCAGATGCTGCTGACCAGGCTAATATGTTAGAATCTGAACATTAGAATTGATTTGAACCTGGATGAAAGCTTAAGGCCGGATGATATAATACAATTTCAGTATTTAGATATCATTTTAATCTTCTTTAACTTTTGTTCATGCTGATTTTTCTAACGTGATCTAGACAGACATTGAGATCGGAGTAAAGTCTGAATTATCTTTCAAACTACAGAAACAGTGAGCAAAATTAATTTGTTGACCCTCAACACCAAATGAAATCTGCTTTAGATATAAAAGATGAGCAGATCAAGAATGTTTGGGTGTGAAGTGTGATGATGAGTTTAGAGTTTAATAAACCTCAAACAGTCTGAAAGGAAAAGTTGGAACAATAAACTTACATTCCTGAACGTCACAGAGAAATCTCAGTGGGACAGATTTTGATATCAGTGGTTTTAGCATCACCAGCTGGACCAACTTTTTTTAACTTTTATGTGAACGCACTCACGGCTGGATGGGTTAATTTACCGAGTTGATAACCAGCCTAGTGGTGCCGCTTATCCGATCGGCGTTTGTTAGAGTTAGTGAAGCCAGATAGCATAAACATAACCTGGGTATGTTGAACTTCGCTTCGTGGTGCAGACCCCAGGAATAACTGTGACATCGGGTGTAACTCCCTCAATAACCCGTACTATGAAAGGCGGATAGGTGATAACCAGCGTCTGTTGCCATAGCAATTTACGCTGCATCTCTAAACTGCTCCGAGCAGGATTTGTTCATGGTCAACTTCGAGGTTACCCACCACATCTGTACTCAGTGTTAATGATGAGAAGTAGGATATTAATACACACCGCTTCATAAAATATGTTTAGATTTCTTCCTGATTTGTTTCACTGCAGCTGCAATAAAGTTCTGAACACAAACGCGTTACCTACGTTCAGAGAGTGAGCCCTGCAGCCTCTTAGAGGAATTAATTAACGGATAGTTTCTTAGCCCATTATTATTTTACCTGTGGAGCCAGGCTGAGGGGTAATAACCGAGAAAAATCTAGAAGTTGTGTGAAATTTACAAGAAGAAAAATTGGAAATTTCCTGAAATTAGTGTCATAAAAAATCGAAAATCACTCTTTTTTTTCCTCTGAATACGCCCTATCCAAGGCAAAGTCTCTGAGGTGCATGGTAGTGATTGTGGGCTAAACTCAGGAAAAGTGTTTCCTCACTGCTAAATCCAATTGCAAAGTTTAATATAACTTTCCAGTGCACGCATAAGGCAGACGTGTGTGATGTTGCAGCCTTCAGAGTGAAGTTTCTCTCATAAATGTGTTACTATAATGTCACACATGTATGTGTGCAGTTGTACCTTTACATCTAAATCATATTACATGTAAAAGAAGAGCCCCTAAATACATAATAGAGATTTGATCTACAATAACAACACTGTGAAGATAATTAGGCTACAAATTTATTCAGTGCGATGCCAACAAGCCTCCCTGGCTTTGTTGTCAGTTTGTTAACCCTGAGTTTGTCTGATAATCCCGAGTTAACTCTAAGTAGGTTAAACTCCCTTCGTAGTACAGGCTACTCGGGTAACACCCACCTTTCGTAGTACAGGTTAACCAGGAAGTTACACCTGACGTCACAAAGTTACTCCTGAAGTTACGTTACATTCGTTTCTGCGTAGTCCTCAGGTTCGGTGGTCTCCTCCTTGGGCGCATCTACAAATATTGATTGGCGCAGTTAACACTTTACATTTTATTTAAATTACACTTTTTAAAATACAAAGGCAAAGACATAAAATTAAAAACTGGACATTGCACAAGCCATCAGATCAACTTAGTTAATAAAAGTTGTCCAGTCAATTTAATTTCATTCATTGGTAGTTAACTCTACCTTAAAATCGTCATCTGGCTTGATCAATCGATAGATATATTGAGTATCATGTCATCACTGGCCGGATTTGGCAGGAGTCAACAGAAAACAACGGTGTCCGACATTGTTTTTGCATATGGACCGGTTTAACATTAATCTTAGTGACCTTGGTGTAACCGGGAGTCATTACCGACGTGAATAACAATTGAAAAAGCTTTCCTGGGTGCTCAGGAGATGCTGGGGGGCGGCTACCACAAGCTAACTCAGGTCAGGGACTGGCTAACTACAGAAGCTAACGACTAATCTACGAAGGTGCGGAGCCGGACTTAAGTCCCTGAGCCGCACATCCATGTCTGCAAATAAACTGCACTTGATACACGCTCCATTACTAGTAAAGGAGGCAGAGACGTAACTGAACATCTGACAACCAAGCAAGACAGAGAGCGGGAGGGAGAAGCACCGCTAGCTGCTAAGCTAAAGTACGGTAGTAGCGTTAGCTTCCAAGGTTTCGAAAACAACTATGATATTTAACGAAAGTTGCTAAAAGATGTAAAGAACTGTGAGTGCTTAGGCAGAACTACTGTACGAATAAGAGTGTAGTGGACAGTTCACCGCTGTAATAAGAAATTTAACTGGTATTTAGTGAGAACAGCAACACGCTACCAAAATACAAGCACCCGAAACATAAATGAATCAATATTCTTACCACAGCACGTCAGAACATCAGACAAAATGTTATTGCTTTCTGAAAATTGAGTACAAGTGCTAACTAACCTGTTAGTGAATACTGAAATATCTGCAAATTAGGTGGTTTAGGTATAGAGTCACGTCATAACCTATAGCAATAGCCATCTACTGCTGTAGACATCTGTAGTTAACTTTACTTTGACCACAAGTTAGTAATATATTAAAATAAAACATTGAATACATGCATGCATAGGCTAAAATGTTATTTTTAAGTATGGAACATAGGCATCTATAATAGGTACTCATATGCTATAGTTATTTGTAAACCTGTGGCTTACTTCTGATCTATTTAACACTAGTATTTTCAGACAGCTGCTGTAGCAGAGTCAAGTGCATTAGAGGAAGACTGCAATGACACCGTGACACAGATGCTGCCAGTTTCTTCATTTTGTGGCTCTAATGAACTATTATTAAACCTTAAAATAAGAGGAACCTGCTCAAGTGTGACAGCAACACACACACACACACACACACACACACACACACACACACACACACAACTTTATGCCACACACACAAATTCAAACGCAGCACACATATACAACACTTTAGCAGACTTTATTTAAATTCACAATTTAAGGGATTTACAAACGTTAGAATCTTTTTTTTACACACACACACACACTAACTACACACTGCTACTGTTTATGTTTTTGCTAGTCATGTATTCTATGGCCTTTAATGCTGTTATCACTTTTTATACTCCAATGTTGAGAGCAGTCAGTGAGAAACATTTTGCTGCAATCTTTACATCACTTACTGTGTTCAATAACTACAATGTTGGTGGAATCAGTACAGCCAGAGACCCCTGGGACAGGAAGGAGTGACGTAGGAATAAAACAGTCACAAATGTACTTTGGGTTTGTAATAAAATCTACGGGAGTACTTTTTACTCTATGTGTAAATTTGTTATAAGTGTGTTTTCTTTTAAAAGTAGTCAATATATATATAAATTGATTTAAGCGGCCGGTGCTGAAACTGATCTCAGTCATGACGGCAACAGTAACTCACATAATCACTTCCTCTTAAGTGATTGTGCCTCCTAAATAAAAGCTTGAGAAAGCTTTTTTGCTGCAATGTTTCATGATGACTTTATTAAGAGCTTTTACTTTGAGGAATTCTGAAGGACATTCAGAAGAGACCCTGGCTTGCTTGACACACCTCTGAGAAAGCCGCCATCAAGCGTGTGATTGAAAATAAGGGTCCATAGGTTTATTATGAATCGCGATCAAGCGCCGGGGGCGTTACACACTGCAGCACTTGCTTTGTTGTGCAAAAGTGTCTCCAATTTGTTTAACAAGGGAGAAAAATAATCCACAGCTAGTTGGACTCAATCTTAAAAACTTCCTAACAGTTGTCCTGCACAGTACCGACTGAGCTAAGCATGCATATGAGTATATAAGGATTTGAAATAATTTGACTTTGCTCTGGCCGCCATACAGCGTCTCGAATAAACTTTGGCCCGATGCCAGATTTATTTGCTGACCCCTGGCCAACAAGATAGCTACTAACGTGAAAATAAATAGCCTATGTTCATATTAAAGTGTATTTCAATATCCCTACCAAACTGCTCGTAATATTCAGCCTGACATGACAAGAAAAATGAAACCCAGAGCTCTAACAAAAAGTGCAAGCCCCTCCCTGTGAGTGTATTCAAAAGGCTGAAAGTGCATTTAAGAAGCACATCAAACTTAACTGTCAGCTGAACATGATGGATGAACTGGATATCTATGCAAATGAAGACACGATCCAAACTGAGCTAAAGAGCACTGGACCTACACTCTCAGGTAATGAACACATGCAAACAGGTTAACCTGTGTACACACTATAATAGCATGATGACTGCAGGTTCATGCAAATATGTGAATATTCTTTACTGATCAGCTCACACAAACATAGAATAGACTTTATTTTTAGCCTTTAGATTCTGCTGCTGGGATATACAGTCCCCTCCACAAGTACTGGAACGGTGAGGCAAATTCTGTGTGTGTAGCTAACATTTGTTGCTAACCTTTGATTATGCATGGTCATTTTTAACTTTTATTATAGCCTACTACATGTTGTTCTTCAACCAGCTTAATGGTAATGATTTATGTTGTTATGGTTTGTTGTAGCCTACAGTTGGGCTACTGATTAATTTTAAAATGTAAGATATTTGACTAGAATCTGCTCTGCGTGATACAATCAACAAACAAATGACTGTATAAAAGCTTGTCCTGTACATCATACTGTATTTGTAAGGAACTTTTCTTCCTCTTCTGCTTTGATCCCCTGACAGCGGCCTGTTACTAGTTCCCCAAGACAAGATTATAAAGGTTATGTCTTTGCAAAAGTGTTGTTCACAACCTCAAAGGTTGGTGAAACACAAATTTCACAGAGAAAAGCTAAAACCAATAATGATTTAAATATGGTTATAACAGTGCAGGTATTCATGGTGTTGCACAAAAAGTGACAGAAATCGATGAGTGAAGAAAAAGAGAAGAGAGCACGATAGAGAAGTTCAGACTTTCTCACCTCCCAGTCGATCATGAAAAAAAGTGGGTGTTATTGTTGGTTTCGGAAATCACAGTTGTGGTTGGATGCAGTCTAATTAGACTGATAAGTAGAGATGCTCATAAGTCTTTGAACTAGAGTCCAAGTCAAGTCTGAAGTCCCTCGTTGTTATGAATGTTGTATCCAACCCATTCTCACACCCAAGTTGTCTCACATGGACGCATGTTCAAGAGCCATAGTGGTCAGTTTGTGATGCACTAGGGATCCCTTTACCGTCATATTTCGATGTATCGGGGGAAGCCCTGTAGCTTGACAGTAAAGGTGGGTATATCATATTTAACAGAAAGGACTGAGTAAAGTGTCATTTATACTTCTGCGTTAATTCAACAGCATAGGCTACAGGGCTACGCAGAGGTTACGCCGTCATCAAACGTGCACCGCCCCACAAATGTAGTTGTTGAATATTTGTCGTTGCTAAGTGTTGCTGACTTGTCCAAGGAGCCCTAAACATCAATAAGTGACACAAAAGGGGTACCCAAGTGACGACAAAGGGCCTTGACCAAGCGGCAATATGTGACGAGTCGAGAACGTGTTGTTGTATCACCTCCAGGCTGCTTATAAAACTGCCTAGCTATAAGGAATTCTTAACTTTAACCCTTTTTTCTACTTAGGCCAACAGAGCACAACCATGTAAAGAGCAATGCAATTAATGACAGCGTATTACTGTAAGTCTTGACACCCAGCGCATCAGGCAGAGGGAGACTGATCCTTCTGCTATGTTTCTGCCTCCCGTCCAGATTAAAACGGTGATTCAGAAGATGTTTGTTTGAAAACGTTGGTGGGCAAAACAGAGGACTTTATAAAACAACGCACACACTCACGTTTGGCTTTGTGAGTCGGTCTTTTCAGTCATGCAAAGCAAAAACACAATGCTACTGACAGAGTTTTAGTTTTGGTATCTTTATTAAAATATGCAGTATGTGCTGTGTAAATAACACTTAACAGTTAGCTATTTCAAAAAACATCAGGCAGATTTGATTTGTAATGAAATTAAGCATTAATCAATAATTCAGTTTAAAAGGCTCTCACACAGCTGAGGGCTTAATTTTCTTTCCCTTTGATGTAAACTGGAGCATTATGTTCACTGCTGTGAGCGGAGGTCAGGAGCACAAAAAACCCTCAACATTCAAATCTCTAAATTAAAAATCAAATATGTACTCAACAATCGAATATTCAGGTCCAGCCCTGCTAGATGCTTGTTTCTTTTCACAAATATGTAAAATGATGATTCTGCTTACAATATTTAGAGGCTGTTCTGGCCTTTACACAATACTGAATACTCTGTCTAGTGAGCACCTTTCAAGCAAAGCAGGACATTATGTCTGTGCCAGTTTTAGAATCTGCTCTGCATGATACAATCAGCAAACAAATGACTGTATAAAAGCTTGTCCTGTACATCATACTGTACTTGTAAGGAACTTTTCTTCGTCTTCTGCTTTGATCCCCTGACAGCAGCCTGTTACTAGTTCCCCAAGACAAGATTATACAGGTTATGTCTTTGCAAAAGTGCTTTTCACAAACTAAAACGGTGGTGAAACACAACTTTCACAGAGAAAAGCTAAAAGCAATAATGATTTAAATATGGTTATAACAGTGCAGGTATTCATGGTGTTGCACAAAAGTGACAGAAATCGATGAGTGAAGAAAAGAGAGAGAGCACGATAGAGAAGTTCAGACTTTCTCACCTCCCAGTCGATCATGAAAAAAAGTGGGTGTTATTGTTGGTTTCGGAAAGTCACAGTTGTGGTTGGACGCAATCTAATTAGACTGAGATGCTCATAAGTCTTTGAACTAGAGTCCAAGTCAAGTCTGAAGTCCCTCGTTGTTATGAATGTTGTATCCAACCCATTCTCACACCCAAGTCGTCCCATATGGACGCATGTTCAAGAGCCATAGTGGTCAGTTTGTGACGCACTAGGGATCCCTTTGCCATCATAGTTCGACGTATTGGGGGAAGCCCTGTAGCTTGACAGTAAAGGTGGGTATATGATATTTAACAGAAAAGACTAAGGGAAAATGAAAATTTATGCTTCTGCGTCAAATCGACGGTGTAGGCTACAGGGCTAAGCAGAGGCTACGCCGTCACCTGACGTGCACTTCCTCCAAAATGTAAGTACACATCGAGTCAACACAGACCGTACACACTGATCAGTCGACTTGGTAGCTTCACAATACCTCTGAGCCAACAGGAAGGGGACCGTGCTTTGAAGTAACTTTTACTAGCGGCCAAAACAGCAGCTGTAACACAGTGGAACAATATATTTGACCGTCACAACCGGAGCGAAATTATACTGTCAAATATACTGTTATTGTCAAAATGTGATCCATTTGAGTCGATTTGAAAAGGGTGTACACGTAAAAGGGTGTACACGTAAAGTAAATTGACGTACACGACGTTAATTTACTCATGTCTTAACTGACGTACATAGTTATTTGAACCCAAACCATGATCTTTTCCTAACCTTAACCAAGTAGTTTTGTTGCCTAAACCCAACCAAGTACTTTTTGTACCTGCATCTAACCAAACTGCAACATTTCACGACTTTAATAATGCAGCGTTTCAAAATGACGATGTTTCCAAATGCTAACGTTGTAATTTGTAAGTGTAACCAGACAGTGGATATTTGTCGTTGCTAAGTGTTGCTAACTTGACTGCAGAGCCCTAAACGTCAATAAATGACACAAAGGGTGTCCAAAGGGTCTTGACCAAGCATCAATATGTAACCAGTCAAGAACGTGTTTTTGTATCACCTGCTGCGTTCAAACCAGGCTGCTTACAAAACTGCCTAGCTATAAGGAATTGTTAACTGCTGTAACATGTTTTTCACTTTGGCAACAGAGCACAACAATGTAATGTGCAATGCAAATAATGACAGCGTATAATTAAGGAAATCAGTGCAGAAACTGCCTTTCAGTCAGTAAGTAGAGTAATCACTTTCTGGCAAGTGGAAAACTGCATTTTGTGGGTTGTATAGGCAATTTAAAGGTATTTTAAGAGGTAAAAGTACTAGGTGAGTTATAATCTGTTAAATATAACTAAGGGCGCTCTGATAGATCGGTCACCGATCGTAATCAGTCGATAATGGCTTTAACTAGTTCGATCGGTTGGTCAAGCTAAAAGGCGGATAAGGTAAGGCAAAGCAAGGCAAGTTTATTTGTATATATGTATATATAGCACATACCAACAACAGGGCAATTCAAAGTGCTTTACAGTAGACATAAAAGCAACATAGGGAAATTGAAACAATACATATTAAAATATAATTTTGGTGAGGTAGAAAATAAAACATTAAATAAAACATAATAATAAACAGGGTAACAGGACAGTAAAAGTTACAGTACAGTGTACACTCAGGTTTAAAAGACTTAAAATAAAAACAGGCTGAAGGGTTGAACAAATTATTCAGTTACAATTATTTTGAAAAGAGAATAAACAGAAGTACACTTAATCTACTCTTTCTAGCTAGTCTGTACTTGGGTCCACAGCAATCTTTGGGTCCACTGAAACTGCAAAAACCCTCGGATACTACAGAGAAACCAGGACATGTCTGTCTGCAGGCCACTTTGATCCAGTTATACTCTGGACCCACTTGCACGTTTACAGGTGGACAGAGGTTCCTGCAAAAGATCCTGATCGGAGCACCTCTAAATACTCTTATTAATGAAATCAACACTTTTCAGGGAAGAAACTGCCTTTCAGTCAATAAGTAGAGGCTGCAATCAATTCAACTCAAATTATGAGTTGTATTGGCCATTTAAAGGTATTTAACAGGTAAAAAGGACTGGACTGGTTGGTACACAGCAAGTAAAATAATGTAGAGTCATAAGGATAACTGCAAAAGAGATCATGTCTATATAACTCTCACATGTAGCCGCATGCAGCAGATATGTAGTTATGTTACATAGGCAGGTTATAGGTAATGCAGGGAGGGGAGTAACAGCAAGCTCATCAGACATTTCCCAAAATAAACATTGTTCAGTCTTTCAGTTCAGTCTGAAGTCTTTTGAGGACAAGTCTTTAGTCAAGTCTAAAGTCACTGTGTGTGTGACTTAAGTTGGACTCGAGTCCACGTCTCAAACTTCGAGTCCCCATCTCGGCTGATAAGTGATATTCTGTCACGCTGTGGGTGTGTCTGCTCCGCTTTGGTCATGTTATTTGTAGTCTTGTTAGTATCTGTCTTATAGTATGTTGTGTTTTGGGTTCTGTCTGCCTATTACCCTGTGTACAGTATCTGTTAGTTTATCTGTGTTTTGGGTTTCAGTCAGGTCCTAATGTTTTCTCGGGTCTGTGTACTTCTGTGTCTTACCAATGTCTGCTCTGAGTTCTGTTTTATCCCAGCCTCAGTCTGTTTTCCCTGTTGGTGTTAGTTTTGTTGTGATCTGTCTGCTCGTGTCTGAGTTAGTTTGTTATTTCTTCTTCTTCTTCTTCTTCTTTGTTGTTTAACGGCGGTTGGCATCCAACATTAATGGTGCATTACCGCCACCTACTGTACTGGAGTGTGGGCCGGAGATAAATAAATAAATCATCAAAACAAAACTGAAACAAACAAACAAACAAACAAACAAAAATTTAACTTATATCCTTTCTGCCATCCTTGTTTCCTTTAAGAATCGAAATAACAGTGTACTCATATCTTTTAATGAATTCCCCAGCATTTCCCTCAGTGAATTCCCTTGACCACCTAACCTTCTTATCCCCTCTCTCATCTTCACTCTTTCCCTCTCATATTTCTGACACTCAAAAATCACATGTTCCACAGATTCAGTATAATCACAAAATTCACACCTACCTGATATGTGCTTACCCATAATTTGTAAGTACTTATTTAACCCACAGTGTCCTATTCTTAACCTAGTGAAGATGACTTCCTCTCTTTGATTCCTTTCCGTGATCTTCTCTGTCCCAACCTTTTGTTGCATGTTATATAAATGTCTCCCTTTCTCCCCTGCATCCCAGTGTGCCTGCCACTTTTTATTAATTTTTGACCTGATTTGTGCTTTGGCTTCTGCTTTACTTATTGACATATTTCATCAGCTTCCCGTTTACTGGCTTGTTTTGCCAGTCTATTCACAGTTTCATTACCCTTCACCCCCACATGTGCTGGAACCCATGTAAACTTTACCCGTACCCCCATCTGGCAAATCTGCGAGTAGAGTTCCAGTACTTCATATACTATGTCCTGTCTTGCTTGTGACTTAAACGATTGCAAACTCTTCAGAACTGCACTAGAGTCTGAGCATATGACAACTTTTGCTGGTTTAACTTCCTCTACCCACTGCAATGCCAACCAAACAGCCAGTCCATGGTTCAACTCCACGGTGAATACTGATAAATTATCAGAGAGTCTCTTCTGCATCTTTACTCCCATCTTTGGTACACAGAAAGCAGATCCAGCTTGTCCAGACTCAGGGTCTTTAGACCCATCAGTGAATATGACCAAATAGTCAATATATTTGTCATTCATCCTATCACAAAATATTTGGCATACATCCACCCTCGCTCTACTCCTTGAGTGGCTATTTAAGATCTCTAGGTCCACACTAGTCTGTAAAAGGAGCCAAGGTGGTCTGACTGGCAGCGGAACTGTTGAGCAAAATTCCTTTCCCTCAAGTCCCATGTCTTTCCCAATAGCATCTCCCACCCATCCAAAACTGTGAGTTTTAACCCTTTCATGCTCCCAGCATACCTGCATAACTGCTCTTGTTGAGTGAGACCCCGTCCTTGGAGGTTTGCCCAATCGTTAGCTGCCAACTGTTCCCTTCTTAATTGCAGAGGCATCTCACCCATTTCTACCTGCATTGCCATTGCTGGTGATGTATAAAACGCTCCAGTGCATATTCTCAATGCTTGTGTCTGCACTGCATCCAACTTGGCCAATGTGGTTCTAGCTGCATCTCTGTATGCTATGCAACCATAATCTATTACTGATTTAATCAGTGCATCATATATCCCCTTCAGTGCTTTCCTACTCACCACCCAGTCCACTCCAGCCAAACACCTCATCACATTTAATACCTTTTTACATTTAACTATAACTTTCTCAATGTGGCCGGGCCATGTCAACCTAGTATCAAACACCATTCCCAAAAACCTGAAAGACTCAACCTTCTCCAGTACATGTCCATATAGTTTAAGATTTAACTCTGCCCCCAACTTTTTCCTTGTAAAGAAAACCACCTGTGTTTTTTCCCTTGAAAACCTAAAACCCCATCTCAGTGACCACCGCCCTACTACATCTATTGCTTCCTGGACCTTTCTAAATGTGTACTTTATGTTCCTTCCCCTTTTCCACATGGCCCCGTCATCAGCAAACAAAGATCTTCCAACCCCAGGCCCTACCTCTGAAAATACATCATTTCTCATGATGGAGAAGAGCAACGGACTAATCTCACTTCCCTGGGGGTCCCAGTTAGCGGGCAGATATTTCTTTCCCAACTCTCACTCGTATAGATCGTCCATACAGGAAATCTTTCACCCAGTTAAAAGCCCTACCTCCTAATCGTATTTTATCCAGTTTTATCATCAGTCCCCATCATGTCATACGCTTTTTCAACATCAAAGAAGACTGCTACCACTGTTTCCTTATTGATCTGGGCTTTCCTTAGTTCATCTTCCAGGCATAACACTGGATCCATTGTTCCCCTCCCCTTCCTGAATCCACTTTTACATGATACAATTAGCTCCCTCTTCTCCAAAAAAATAAACCATTCTGTCTGTTATCATCCGTTCCATAACTTTACACAGATGTTAAGCAATTGGCCTATAGCTTTTAGGTTTTTGTCGGATCCTTCCCTGGTTTCCTAATTGGCACTACCACTGCTTCCTTCCAACTCTTTGGAAGCTGCCCTTCTTCCCACACTCTGTTGTATAGCCTGAGCAGTCTTCCTAATGCTACCTCACCTATATTCAAAAACATAACATCTTCATCTTTCATCTTCTCCTGGTGATGTTAAACCTGTTCTTGCAATTGCTCTCTCCATTTCTCCCTTAGAAAACGCAGCACTCAGTGCATCACCTGCTTCCTCCCTTTTTTCCAAGACCCCAGGATACGCCTTCAATGTCATTTGTCTTCCTTTCTTCCACTCACCTTCCAGGTTGTCAGAGCTATGTATTGCCACAAAGGTTTTAGCCATCATCTCTGCCTTCTCTTTGTCAGTGACTGCCTTCTCCTCCCACACTTCTCCCACAGGTGTCGTTCTTCCTATTGAGCTGCAGAACCTGCGCCCCAATACTTCCTCTTTGCTTGACGTATAGTCTTTCTTACAACTGCTTGAGCCCTTTTATATTGGAGTACGTGCTCAAAATCATGAGTACGTCTCAACCTCCTGAAAGCCCTATTTCTACCTCTTATTACTTCCGTGCATTCCTGTGTCCACCGAGGAACCACTTTCCTTCTCCTTATCCCAGAACTCTTAGGAATAGTTTCATCTGCCACTTCTTTAATAATTTTTTGGAAAGTACTAAACTCTCTTTCAGTCTCCACATCTGTACCCTCCCCAGCTAACCTTTCCTCGCATAACTCCTTGAATTTGTTCCAATTAGCCTTTCTAAAGACCCATCTCCTTCTTCCCTCTCCAGACTGTTTTTCCACCCTCATTCTAATTGTGCATAGGAAAGTGATCACTCCCTACTGTCGACTCCCCCCATACCTCCCATTCACAAAACCTTGCTAGTTCATTAGATGTGATGGTAAGGTCTGATTCATTTCCTGACCCCATTTCGATTCTAGTCCCACTACCATCATTAATACACACCAAACCTTTTAAATCCAACAACTCCTCCATCACCCTCCCATTTTCATCCAATCTCTTTCCCCCCCCCAAAGTGGACTGTGAGCGTTAAAATCTCCACACCATACTACCTTTCGTCCTCCCTGTCCCTCCACCTCTTCCATTAATTCTAATTTCAATCTTTTACATGGATTGTAAAAGTTGATTATCACTGCATTCTCCATTCCTAGCCACACCTCAACCACCACATACTCCAGTTCCTTCCCTAATCCCAGAATCCTATATGGCATCCCCTGTTTAATAAATGTAGCACATCCTCCCCCACCTCCAGTGCTTCTATCTCGACGGATACCCACATACCCCTGTATCACAAAATCCATATTTGGCCTTAGCCAGGTCTCCTGAATACAAATAGCATCTGGCATCTGCACCATTTCATCAATAAATCGTTTAAACTCTTGTCCATTTGCAGCCAGGCTTCGGGCAACACCATGATAAATATTAACCAACCCATGATTCCTGACTAGACTGATGTTTGAGATCATCTCTCACTGTTTCCCATGTCAGCCCTGTTACATCCAAATGCCGTACTGCTGCCATCACTATCAGCTGTATTCTTTCTGTCTTTGACTTTATATCTGCAGTACCATTTATCACACCAGCAATAAATGTCACTAACATTCTAACATCCACTTGTATCAATTGTCCCTCATTCTGCTTCACTTGCATTGTTTCATGTCTTACATTGACTTTTTTAACCGCTTCTGCCTATGATACTTTCTGTCCCACTCTCACTTGTTGCACTTGCACCGCTTCTTTCATCATTGCACATCCTCCATAAGCCACGCTATGTGCACCCCCACAATTACAACATTTAGGTGGGACACCTTCCCCACACTGACCATAATTATGATTCCCTCCACATCTGGCACACCTTCTTGTCTCTTTGCACATTACAGCTACATGTCCAAACCGCTGGCAGTTATAACATCTAAGTGGTTTAGGCACGTATGGCCTCACAAAGTAGCTCATATATCCAATTGTTACTTTTCCTGGAAGGACCCCTCCCTCAAACTGTAACAAAACTGACTGACTATCTTCCTTACCGCCATCTCTTGTTCTTTGTAATCTTTGTGCACTAATTAGATTCCCCCCTCTTATATTACTCTTAATCTCTTCCATCTCTACACACACCAGAATACCGGTGATCACCCCCTTACTCCATTTTTTCCCTCCATGATCTTTTACAACACTTACTGCCTGAAATTGTCCCACCTTTTCCAGCTTCAGTACCCGCTCTCTCTGAACCCTATCCTTACTTGTAACCGCTAAACTACCATTTCTTAGGACCCTTGCTGCAACTATATCACCTATCGCATTCTTTAATGCCGATGTTAATCTGACCGGATTTACACCTCCTACTCCGCCTTCCTCACTGAAATTGACAACTACTTTATACTCATCAATACCACGATCCTCTTGTGCAAATACCTCACTCTCCTCACTACTCATTTCCGAACCACGACTCGTTCCTAGTGTGTTAGCCTTCCTTTTCTTAATCAGACATCATTTCCACTCCCTACCTGCTTTCCCTTTCCACCATTGCCCTTTCCTCGTCCTCCTCCACCACCTTCCTCCATCTCCGGTCCAGTCACAGTACAGCCGTACTCAAACCGCCACACTCCTGTTATGTTTGCAATTATTTCCGTTCAATCTCAATTTCCACAGTCCTCCAAAGCTCCTCCGACGTCTCATCCCAACCGTTTGTTATTTGTGATCTGTTATGGCCTGTATTTAGTGATCTGCCTGTGTCTCGTTAGTCTCATGTCGGTCACCTGTGTTGTTCCCGCCCTGCTCGTTAGTCCGTCTGTGTACATATACCTGGTGTTTCTCTTTAGTCTTTGTCCGGTCATTGCAGTGTGTTGTAGCTTGTCATACTCTGTGTTATGTGTTGCCCTCTGCCTGTTCGTTTGGATTTTAGACTTCCCTTGGATTATTTGTTTTGTTTAAGACTTGTTGTTTTGGTTGTTTATTTTTGGACTCAGCTTCTAAGTGTGCTCATCCTCAGTTTGTTTTTAAACCTTTGAACTATACCTGCACCGCTCTCAGGCCCTGCTTTGGGGTTCACCCTGACATATGCTTCTCATACTCTTTATGCTATTTTATATTTTTATTTATTGTGTAGTGGATCTACTGTTTGTTAATAAAGTTATGAATAATAATATTTGGAAATATTATATCATAGGCACTTGTTTGGGGGCCCCATCTGAATTTACGTTCGCCCAAGGCCTTCAGTAGTCCTTAGGTATGGCTTAATAATTGCACAATTCTTTACTAGTCATCAGTAGTACTTGCTTAATTATTTTAAATCTGCACTGAACAGTAGTGTGTGAATGCCCAAATTAAGTTGGTTACGTGTTATTATATTGTTACCTAGCATGCATACCATGTTATGGTAGTTTTTTTAGGTTTGGCTGTAGAACATTTATCGTTATATAAATGATTATGATGTCACAATGTTAATGCTAATGCTAAACTGCTCATTCTAGCCTTTATGTCAATGGTATTACTAATGGTGGGCATAGATTTTTTTCTAGATTAATCTCACTATAATCTTGAAATTAATCTAGATTAAAATGGCTCATTTGAATTCTGCCGAAGGCATTCAGAATATGTGTGCGAACGGGTTTCAAGCCAGGTTTAAAGCCAGGTGGCGCATTAGACCAGGGGCTCATCTCCTGTTTCCAAAATGCATCACAAACTGCTTGAGAAAGCTGTTCTACTATGATAATTGGTGATGAAAATAAATCATGTTCAATAAGATGTACTTGTGTGTAGCGTGTGATGTGCTTTGCGTTTGGATGGTAGGCTACTTGAGACTGGAAAAACTCCTACAGTAAACTAATTCCGCATTGCACAAGGTGCAAACAACCTTACTCCGAATTTTCCATTGGGAATTCTTAAAAGTAAATTTTCCCAGAAGCAAACCCGGCGGCTTCAGAAATGTTCGTACACAAAGTGCTGTCCAACAGCTGTCTGTGGACGTGTTGCTACAGTTAGTGTGAGTAAATACCGCACAATGCGTTTTTTAATCAACCGGCGTATCAATAGCTAATCTGGCTAGTTTTAAACAAACAGCTGGCCGGTTGTAACTGGAACGCCGTCAACTCGGGTGTGACGTCATTCCCAGCTCCGACTTCGAGGTGAATGGAATGCAGCAATAGCTGCATCCATGTTAGCATGTCACTTTTGATGTTGTAATTTCACAGTAGGCATAAGTTATGCTGCATTCCAGGCAACTCGAAACTGGGAAATTTCCGACCTCCAACTAGAGAAACTATCCTGGAACGTCGGATTTCCTACTTGTGAACTCGGAGAAAAAATTTGTACCCCGACTTCACGAGTAGCAGCTGAATGATGTCACAAAACAATGTCAGCGCCCATGGAAGCACACTTTGTAAATGGTAAACCATAAACTAAAACGCTACAAAACGTATATTTACATGTATTTAAATTGAAATAATACATACGATCATGTAGTAAAACCTGTTCTGCATGTATATTGATGTAGAAATGTGTTTTGCACATTAGGTAGCTGCTAGTAAAGAATCTCATAAAGTCATCTTTTCTGCATAAATGTTATTGTTAAAAGTGCCAAAACATTACGAAGTGCAAACTACAAAATTGGCTGACTTGAGGGCTACCAATTTATATAACCAGAGAGGAACATAGAACTAGTAACGTATGGGCTATTTATGTCAGTTGTTGCAGTTAAACTGCCATCCTTTTAATTAACACCTAAAGCACTGCTGAGGGTGCAACTGTGTGCACACTTTGTCACGGTCAGCCAAGGTTTTCGTTCACTTTCGGCGTCATGCACCACCACTCACCTGGAACGCTTTGATGTCGGAAGTTTCAACTGGGAAATATCCCAGTTACGACCAGTCTCGAACGCGCCATTACACACAGGTTTGAAGACTTGTTCTTTCCCCCTACAGTGCAATTTGGCTAGATACATCTGCGCTAAAATATCAAGGTGAAAATCATCATAGCTGGCGTAGTATAGACCCAGCGCCCAACCCAACTTTGAGAATAGATTAACGGCGATATTTGTTTTATCGCCGGATAAGAGTCTCATGTTAACGCATCACGTTATTACTCATGCACGTAGATGCTAATATCTTTAAGTTGATAATATGTTATGGCTAGACATTTAAACATTTAAACATTTAAAAGGCATTAAAGACAAAGGAAGCCAAAATCCCTGTTCCTGTGTCACTCTCTGATCGGAGATCTATTGCAGATGAAGAAACTTTCCTAACTTTCCTAAGTAGACGCCTCTACCACGGGTTTGTTCTTCAATATTGGTCCTTCGAGCCAGAGCTCTTCACCTGCAGTGGTTACAGTATGGCAGAACAGGGAGCAACAGCAGCCCTAAAAACAACAGTAGGTCAGAGAGGGAAACCGAGATGGTGGTGCAGTTCTTCTATCTTGGGAGGACATTAACCTAATGAGTGGTTCTTCTACAGTACAAAATGCCAGATTCTGCAATTTCTCCCAAAGCTCACAACTACACAGTGCAGCATCAATGTCTGTTCATGTCCCTACATCATTGCCTATCATCAGGAGCGCTGCCAGCTATACATTGGCACCACATCTGCTGTCAGTAAACTCTAGCACTACACAGCCAATTGTGTCTCAAGCACCACCTACCTACCCCTTTGTAGTGACAGCTGGAGAGGACTCAAATCAACCGTCATGGATGGCAGCAGCTCATCCTCCGAACTTGCTGGCCTCCAGTCAGTTCATGCCAGTGTATTCGACCACACCCGGAACTTGTCCAGTTGTAGCTTCACAGCACCAGCCAACCCAGGTGCATCAGCTAGCATCCACAGTATTGCCACCACTACATAAAACCCTACCTATGTCTTCTTACTCTTACTTCCATCCCTCAGCTACACCGGTTCCTCAGCCCCAACCGGTGCAGACAATCTACCAGCCAGGCTATCCTCCATATGATCCATTAGCTTTCCATCCCACTGTCTCAGTTCACACAGCACCTCAGACATTCTCAGTTGTGCCTCCACGCCCTACTCAGCCAGTCCTGGTGCCAGCCCTTCCCAAATTGGCGCATGATAGTGAGAAGGATTTAAGTGACCTGAAGGACTGTCTGAACATTATAAATATAGTCCTGGTATTAGTAGAGGCATTCCTTATTGCTCAGGCTTGTCATCACCACCCTCAGCCATGTTCAGCTGCTATGCAAGCATTACAGCAACAATATGGACAACTTGACCAGCCTGCACAGGGTGAAATTGCACCCATACTGAATTACCCTGACATCAAGGCAGGAGATTCCAAGACGTTCCAGAGCTTTGCC
Organism: Lepomis macrochirus; assembly: GCA_024633595.2. Lineage (NCBI taxonomy): Eukaryota > Metazoa > Chordata > Actinopteri > Centrarchiformes > Centrarchidae > Lepomis > Lepomis macrochirus. Next base: position 34,437,706 of record JALXJV020000005.1, read on the forward strand.
CTCTGGGCGGACCTTCTAGTAGGAATGTTTACTTTGTTGGAGGGTTCAAATGGACTGGAGCTTACTTCAACTGGTCATGTGGATAGACTCTTGAGCAAGCTTCCTAAATATTTGGGGGACAGTTTTATCGAATATCTGCAAGCAGGAGGCCGACTGCAAATGTACAGTCTCAACCCCTAAAACCTTCGGAACCTTGCAGATTGGCTAAGAATGAAGGCCGGAGTACAACGTTTATCATCCAAAATGGCCCAACGGAACCTATCTGAGATAGGTACCTATCTATCTGTAGGGATAGCCGGTCGACATGCATACATTCAGTGACTTGGGTTTAGGCACTAACATTTCGGATGGTTGTGGTTAGGGTAGGCGCTTCGGGGGGCTGTCAACACCTTTATCGCGAACGCAGCTCGCTAGCTAGCTAGCACTTCCAGTCTGAACCGGACGCCCCGGAGCGTCTCATACAGACGAGGGTACCTTTTGCGTCAAATACCTACGCTTTGTCACTCTTTGTCAAATTGTCGGTATATGACGCCCTGAGAAGACAACGGGCTAAGCAGTCCCGACTGTGCAACATTTGCACTGCTAAACATGTGCGGGACCACATAAATGGAAATGAGGACATATGACAGGCCCTAGAGGAGTCATTTTATGTAGACAACTGCCATCGGAGCCTTCCCACCGCTTAAGCGGCCAAGTTCTTTGTAGATAAGTTGCGCATCCTCTTGTCAGAGGGGGGCTTTCGAGATAAGACGGTGGGCTAGTAATGACCAAACAGCAGTTTCTCACCTTCCAACTGATGCCAGATCTGAAAGTACAGAACTTTGGCTCTTGGAGAACCACAGTGAACCCCAAGAACCTGCTTTGGGCCTAAGCTGGCACTGTCTGTATGCCTGTAGAAGGCTACCTTCTACCCTGAGCAATATGTAAAGAGTACTGGCCTCCCAGTATGTCCCTTTGGGTGCGATTATCCCTTTTACTACACGGGCGAAGGTCCTCATTCAGCAATTATGGGTGAAGAAAAGGGACTGGGATGATCCGAACCTTGCTCCTGACCTTACGGATGCGTGGACCAAATGGGAAAGAGAGCTGCCAAGCCTGAGTAACATCACACTACCATAGTGGTACGCCAGAGCTAAACCCTCAAGCCACTGAATACAGATTACATGTGTTTTGTGATGCGTTGAAGCAAGCATACGGTCAGTGACTTACCTAGCCATGTGGGGTGAAGGTAAGGTTCATGTCGCCTTTGTGATGGCACGGTCCAACTGTAAATGCCACGATTAGAGCTGTGTGGAGCCTTAACAGGAGCCCAACTCTCTTCCCTCCTACAAGAAGAGCTGATGCTGCCCATCCACAGAACCTACCTCTGGACTGATTCAACAACAGTTTTGTCTTGGCTTGTTGTTTTGGCACATTTCAACAACAAGGCAATTCAAAGTGCTTTACCTAAAATATAAAGCAAAGGGAAATTGAAAAACTAAAATGTTCAGTGATGAGCAGGCTGTCAAACTAAATGTGTACTTTGTCTCCATCTAGTGACGTTTATGGGAAGAAATATGTGTTTTTGCACTCACAAACTGTTCATTCAATACTGTTGATGACTTCATGAATGTGTGAGCATGGTGTCCCTGAGACTGCATTAAGTAGGTTACAACATTTCTAAAATATAACAGTGAAACCATTTCTTAAACTTGTATATTTGGAAATGCTCTCCCATTTCTACACCCTTCATACACTGTTAGTGTTGTGCAGTCCTGCTGACTGACTCAACTTGTTTAAAGAGGTGTTATTATTATTAT
>JALXJV020000005.1:34440004-34457444 GCA_024633595.2 Lepomis macrochirus
AGACATAAAGTTGTTACTGTGATACAGAGCTCAGTTAAAACTTTATGGATGAAAGATACTTTGGTTACAGATTAATAACTCACCGCTCTGAAACTCTTGCTCCAGTCCATGTAGCCTGTATCTGAACCAAAGCTGTTTACTGTCTTTTGGCTGACCCGCCCTTCTCTGCTTCTGTTTGGCTAGTAGTCCCTAACTAGGAACTACACATGTGCAACTCCCAAAAAAGATCATTTAGAGACAAGACATATCACTCCATAGTTAAAACAAAGCCTTCAAACACAGGAAGGCTGTGAAAAGAGGAGCTGCAGCAATGTGCAGTATGACAAAAAATATGGTGTTTTTTGAAATATAACCATGTAAACCTGCTCTGCTACAACCTCTAAATAGGATTATAAATACTACTACTACTACTACTACTAATAATAATAATAATAATAATAATAATAATAATAATAATAATAATACCACCTCTTTAAACAGGTTAAGTCAGTCAGCAGGACTGCACAACATTAACACTGTATGAAAGGTGTGGAAATGGGGATGCATTTCCAAATATACAACATGTTTACAAAATGGTTTCACTATTATATTTTATTAATTTTGTAAACTGCTTAATGCATTCTCAGGGACACCGTGCTCACATATTCATAAAGTCATCATCAGTATTGAATGAACAGTTTGTGAGTGCAAAAACACATATTTCTTCCCATGAACGCCACTAGATGGAGACAAAGTAGTCATCACTGAACATTTTATTTTTTCAATTTCCCTTTGCTGCTTTTATATTTTATGTAAAGCACCTTGAATTGCCTTGTTGTTGAAATGTGCCAAAACAACAAGCCAAGACAAAACTGTTGTTGAATAAGTCCAGAGGTAGGTTCTGTGGATGGGCAGCATCAGCTCTTTGTGTAGGAGGGAAGAGAGTTGGGCTCCTGTTAAGGCTCCACACAGCTCTAATCGTGGCATTTACAGTTGGACCGTGCCATCACAAAGGCGACATGAACCTTACCTTCACCCCACATTGCTAGGTAAGTCACTGAACCGTATGCTTGCTCCGACGCATCACAAAACACATGTAAGCTGTATTCAGTGGCTTGTGGGTTTAGCTCTGGCATACCACCATGGTAGTGTGATGTTACTCAGGCTTGGCAGCTCTCTTTTCCATTTGGTCCACGCATCCAGAAGGTCAGGAAGAAGGTTCGGATCATCCCAGTCCCTTTTCTTCACCCATAATTGCTGAATGAGGACCTTTGCCTGTGTAGTAAAGGGGATAATCACACCCAAAGGGCCATATTGGGTGGCCAGTACAATATTGCTCAGAGTAGAAGATAGCCTTCTACAGGCCTGACTTTATAGCCAAGCCTGTCTGAGAGAGTGCCAGCTTAGGCCCAAAGCAGATTCTTGGGGTTCACTGTGCTTCTCTAAGAGCCAAAGTTCGGATCTGGCATCAGTTGGAAGGTGAGAAACTGCTGTTTGGTCATTACTAGCCCACTGTCTTATCTCGAAACCTCCCTCTGACAAGAGGATGCGCAACTTATCTTCAAAGGACTTGGCCTCTTCAGTGGCTGGAAGGCTCCGAAGGCAGTTGTCTACATAAAGTGACTCCTCTAGTGCTTGCCCAATGTCCTCATTTCCATTTATGTGGTCCCACACGTGTTTTGCAATGCAAATGTTGCACAGCAGGGACTGCTAGTAGTCCCAAAGAGCAGGACCTGCCACTGGTAGACATCTGGTCATTCGTCTCTTTTCAGGTGCCTCCAAACAAATCTCACAAGGGCTTGGTTCTCAGGTAGAAGGCGTACCGGGTGAAACATTGCCTTTATGTCTCCGCTCACTGCCACAGCATATTGTCAAAATCATGGAAGGACACGAAGAAGAGATGGCCCAAGTGTTGAACCCAGCAGCAGCTGGTCATTGAGGGAGAGCCCTTGGTAGGAGAATGAGCAATTAAACAAAAGTCAGTGTTTCCCATTATGTTGGAAAAGGTGATGAGGAATGAACGACAACTCACGTGTCTTTGCTGCTTCCTCAATACTGATCTTTCTGATTAGGTTGGCCTTAAAAGGATCCTTCACTTCAGCAAGTGTCTTTCTGTACTCCAAAGAGTTGGCATCACCGTTTCAACTTCTGTTTTCAGTAAAGGGGCTTCCTTCATGCGGGGTAAGGATGTTGCATACCTAATTGTGCCTCCAACATTTCCTCGCATAGTGCCGCCACCAGAAGACTGACAGCGTCCTGATCTTGACGGGAGTGGTTTCCAAGCTTCTCACTCCTCAATGGCAGAACATCAACCTGCCAGAAGCACTCCACATGTTGATAGATGTCATCTGTGTTCGATCTGCTAGAAGTCAAATAGCAATTGGTGGCGACCTGATGTGGAGCAAGGCTATCTGGTCCTAGAAATGTCCAGCCAAGCTCTGTGAGAACTGCTGCTGGTCCACTATTAGGGTTAATGCGAAGTGGTTCCTTCGCCAGATCAGAGTGTTGTCTGATCCGATGAGGAGAAGTGACTGAACGTTATCAAAGGGCTGTATTGGTATCCCCCTAAGATGGCGGTAGCGCATCTGCAAAAGCGGCACTGGATAGGACTGATCTGCAAGAACAAGCTGGCTGGCTGTAAAGGCATTACGAATGAGGTCTTTTTTTCTGGATGTATGGTGGATGATACATGGAAGTCAACCGAGGCACCATTGATGTGAGCTATATCGTGATGGATTATCTGCAGTGCCATAGACTTGAACTGACCTACCAGGCCAAGTGATGTGTTGCTTCAGCAATACTTGTGTAATGAGGTACACCTGTGGATGTGGCTCAGCAATGATGTCCAAGACTTGTAGATGGACTTCTTGATCTTCACTGCAAGCCTTTTTGAGTGTTTAAGTATCAGGTCCATGATTAGTGTGACCACACTTACGACATCTCTTTCCCTCTGCAATCCATGTCTCTATCTGATCAGTCGTCTTTGTGATAATGATCGGGCACTGTGAAAGATCAGTACCCTTATGATAAAAAAAGAGTTTTGCTGCTTTCGGTGAGTCTTCTGCAGGGGTAGCCCTTCCATGATAGACTGTCACAGGTGGTTGGCTCTTTGACTTGAGCTCATTAAAAAGTTTGCCCCTTTTTTCTGATAAATGTTGCACTTCGGCCTTCACTCTTCACTGCAGGTCTGCCAAAACTGTGAGTTCTTTTAAATTAAGACTCAAAACTTTTCCTACCATTGCTTTTAATTAAATATTTACACGGTGAGAAATGAGTCTGTTATTGAGTTAAAAGTTCGAGAGAGATTACCACATCAAACGTGACGTGCTAACATGGATGCAGCTGTTGCTGCGTTTCATTTACCTCGAGGTCGGAGCTGGGAATGACGTCACACCCGAGTTGACGGAGTTCCAGTTACAACCTCGCTCGGCCAGCTGTTTGTTTACAACTAGCCAGGTTAGTTATTGATACGCCGGTTGATTAAAAAATGCATTGTGCGGTATTTACTCACACTAACTGTAGCAACACGTCCACAGACAGCTGTTGTGTACGAACACTTCTGAAGCCGCCGGGTTTGCTTCTGGGAAAATTTACTTTTAAGAAGTTTCCCAATGGAAAATTCGACAAGACTAAGGTTGTTTGCACCTTGTGCAATGCGGAATTAGTTTACTGTAGGAGTTCTTCCAGTCTCAAGTACCACATAAACGCAAAGCACATCACACGCTACACACAAGTACATCTTATTGAACATGATTTATTTTTGTCACCAATTATCATAGTAGAACAGTTTTCTCAAGCAGTTTGTGATGCATTTTGGAAACAGGAGATGAGCCCCTGGTCTAATGCGCCACCTGGCTTGAAACCTGGCTTGAAACCCGTTCGCACACATATTCTGAATGCCTTCGGCAGAAATCAAATGAACCATTTTAATCTAGATTAATCTAGATTAATTTCAAGATTATAGTGAGATTAATCTAGATTTAAAAAAATAATCTCTGCCCACCTCTACTTTTATTTTAATGTGCACTTTTGAATTTTCATACGGGACACGTACCCCGGTCTCCTGGCTCAAAGTCAGGTTCTGGCCCTCCATTTAACCCAACCACCTCCTTAAACTTGATTTATACTCCTACATAGGATCTACATGCTTCCCCCTCCTGTCCTCCCCCCCCTCCCCCCTCACTTCCTGCGGGTGTTGCTGGCTCTGGAGCTGTGGAGTCTGGATCTGTTGTTGGGAGTCTCCTGCTGCCCCTGTGTTCCTGCTCGACGCCCTCTGCTACAGTTGCAACTGCTATTACTAGTCCTATTGCTATTATTACTGTTATAATTAATATCACTAACATTACTATAAATATCTGTACCATTTTTCATTCAGTCTATAGCACCATTACCTTTACTGTCTGTACCTCTATGTGTATACTGTGTAGGTTGCCTCCCTCTGCTCTCTCTCCTGCTCTCTCTCTCTCTGCTCTCTCTCTCTCTCTCTCTCTCTCTCTCTCTCTCTCTCTCTCTCTCTCTCCCCTCACCCCCAACCGGTCGAGGCAGATGGCCGCCCACCCTGAGCCATGGTTCTGCTCGAGGTTTCTGCCTCTTAAAAGGAAGTTTTTCCTTGCCTCTGTCGCCTAGTGCTTGCTCTTGGTGGGAATTGTTGGGCTTCTGTAAATAACTTCAGAGTATGGTCTAGACCTGCTCTTTATGAAAAGCGCTGTGAGATAACTGTTGTTGTGATTTGGCGCTATATAAATAAAATTGAATTGAAAATTGAATTGAATGTGTAGATACGCCATAGGCTACGCACGTAGCCAGGCATTTATACTTGTGTGTTGGTGCATCCGATTTTCTGCAATTACACCCCCAAACACTAGTTGGCAGTGGAGGCGAGCAGGTAAACTTCGGTTCAGTGCTCCGCAAACGTGAATGGCGGTAGAATTGTATACGAGCAGCTGGTACACCCTTTTCAGATCGACCAAATGGATAATTTTGACAGTAAATTGAGTAATTTCGCTCGGCTTATGACGGTCAAATTTATTGCTCCATTGTGTTATATCCACCGTTTTGGCCACTAGTAAAGGTTACTTCAAAGCACGGACCACTTGTTGGCTCAGAGGTATTGCTTGGCTACCAAGCCGACCGATCACAGTGCTTACGGTCTGTGTTGACTCGACGTGTAGTTACATTTTGGAGGAGGTGCATGTCAGGTAGCCTCTGCTTAGCCCTGTAGCCTATGCCGTCGATTTGATGTTGTACCTTACCTATTCTGTTCAGTGTCCTGCTTTTGGGTCCACCAACCTGCCTCACCACACAAACCCTGAAAAGAACATGTAGTTTTCCCTGTTGCTTTTATATTTTATGTAAAGCACTTTGAATTGCCTTGTTGTTGAAATGTGCTATACAAATAAACTTGCCTTGCCTAGGATATAATAAAAGTTTAAAATGATCATGCAAAATCATAGATGTCATCACTTTTTGAAGGCCCTTTGTCGTCACTTGGGTACCCCTTTTGTGTCACTTATTGACGTTTAGGGCTCCTTGGTCAAGTCAGCAACACTTAGCAACGAAAAATATTCAACAACTACATTTGTGGGGAGGTGCACGTCAGGTGACGACGTAGCCTCTGCTTAGCCCTGTAGCCTATGCCGTCAATTTGACGCAGAAGTATAAATTACACTTTACTCAGTCTTTTCTGTTAAATATCTGTCACGGCTGTCGCCGTCATATTTGTGTTTCCCCTTTTTCTTTCACACTTCTAAATAGGCTGCATGTCCCTGTGGAAAGACCCGCCTATTTCCTGGTTTCTGGGGTGTCCACCTGAGTCCCACCCATTGGTTCCCTCGGTTCCAGCTCAACCGTGGCTCGTCTCCACCTGCACTCACCTCCTGCTCATAAGGAGAACCCACCAGTTGATTGAGGCAGCTTGTCACAGCCAGTTGACTTGTGTGCCTCGTGTGAATCAGACATTGTTAGTTAGCAGTTGCATTTGTGCTTAGTGGAGTGACTCATTTGTGTTTGTGTTTAGTAGACAGTGCCAGTACATCGTGTGTGTTTGGCTTATTTGCATTTATTAGCTTGTGGCTAGGAAGAGGGTGGAACCCTCATCCATCCTCCTTTTGTTTGTTTATTGCTTGCACCTCTTGTTACCAAATAAATTATCATTTTATACAAACTTACCAGTTTCTGCCTATATGTTTATGGCCCCACTCCCCTAGACCAACCGGGGGTCGTAACATATCATATACACACCTTTACCGTCAAGCTACAGAGCTTCCCCCAATGCATCGAAATATGACGGTAAAGGGATCCCTAGTGCATCACAAACTGACCACTATGGCTCTGGACCATGCGTCCATATGAGACAACTTGGGAGTGAGAATGGGTTGGATACAACATTCATAACAACAAGTGACTTGAGACTTGACTTGGACTCTAGTTCAAAGACTTGTGAGCATCTCTACTTATCAGTCTAATTAGACTGCGTCCAACCAGAACTGTGACTTTCCGAAACCAACAATAACACCCACTTTTTTTCATGACAGACTGGGAGGTGAGAAAGTCTGAACTTCTCTATCGTGCTCTCTTCTCCTTTTTCTTCACTCTTCGATTTCTGTCACTTCTCGTGTAACACCATGAATATCTGCAATGTTATCCCCATATTTAAATCATTATTGCTTTTAGCTTTTCTCTGTGAAAGTTGTGTTTCACCAACCTTTGAGTTTGTGAACAGCACATTTGCAAAGACATAACCTGTATAATCTTGTCTTGGGAACTAGTAACAGGCCGCTGTCAGAGGAACAAAGCAGAAGAGGAAGAAAAGTTCCTTACAAGTACAGTATGATGTACAGGACAAGCTTTTATATAGTCATTTGTTTGCTGATTGTATCACGCAGAGCAGATTCTAAAACTGGCACAGACATAATGTCCTGCTTTGCTTGCTAGGTCCTCATTAGACAGAGTATTCAGTATTGTGTAAAGGCCAGAACAGCCTCTAAATATTGTGAGCAGAATCATCCTTTTACATATTTGTCAAAAGAAACAAGCATCTAGCAGGGCTGGACCTGAATATTCGATCGTTGAGTACACATTTGATTTTTATTTAGAGATTTGAATGTTCTCCTGACCTCCGCTCACAGCAGTGAACATAATGCTCCAGTTTACATCAAAGGGAAAGAAAATTAAGCCCTCAGCTGTGTGAGAGCCCTTTAAACTGAATTATTGATTAATACTTAATTTCATTACAGATCAAAAAAAGTCAAATAGCTTACATTTTAAAATTAATGAGTAGCCTAAACTGTAGGCTACAACAAACCATAACAACATAAATCATTACTATTAGGCCGGTTGAAGAACAACATGTAGTAGGCTATAATAAAAGTTAAAAATGATCATGCATAATCAAAGGTGTCATTTACACTGGGGACATGTCCCCAATACTTTTTGAAAACATTTGTTAAAAATGTTATGAAAAATAGTTTGCAGCAACAAATGTTAGTTAACAAATGAAAATGTTTTAAGATTTTTTTGAATCACATTAAGTGTCACAATAAGAAAACAATAAGAAGGTAACAACTGTAACAATTGTAACAATAAGAATCAGATGCAGAATCAACACATCGCTCAGCCCCCACCGTCAGACTCTCCTTCACTGTACTGTGTAATGTCTGTAGTGGGAAAGGCGTTGCCAATAGCAACATAGAATGTTTATCTAAACGCACAACATGAACAGCTCTAAAATTACTATTTTCTCTATAGGGGTAAATTTTACCCGCTGAGTCTTATAGGTATAAATGCCCATTTTTTTAAATCTGGCTTTATATTAACATTTTTTATCGGTTGCTACATAACACTTTTAGGAAAAGTCAGAGACTGGAGAACTTGAATATTATATTAAAACAAAGATACATACAATCAAAAAACAGCTGCGGGTAAATTTGACCCATTAGCGGTTCTAGTGTTAAGAGGAGACTGAAGAGAGAAAACCCCGAAACAAAGAGGAACTGAAAGAAGCTGCGGTAAAAGCCTGGAATAGCATCACAAATGAAGAACAGTTGGATCGCTGGCTTGAGGCAGTTATGGCAAGCAAGGTTATGTCACCAAATATTAAATGTTATTTATGTTATTTGTTATCCAAGATTATTTGTTCCATTACTTTTGCTCACCTCAGAATGCTGTGGTCTAACACAAAGGGTGATATGTCCTAAGTTGTTTAACACTTCTAGATGTGAACACCAGGAAATGAAAGCTGAAATTCTGAACTCTTGTCTCATCTTTTGATCTTAAACCCAAATGTCTTCAGTGAACAACAAAAACAAGGAATTTGCCTCACCGTTCCAATACTTGTGGAAGAGACTGTATATCCCAGCAGCAGAATCTAAAAGCCTACTCTATTCTATGTTTGTGTGCTGATCAGTAAAGAATATTCACATATTTGCATGAACCTGCAGTCATCATGCTATTATAGTGTGTACACAGGTTAACCTGTTTGCATGTGTTCATTACCTGAGCGTGTAGGTCCAGTGCTCTTTAGCTCAGTTTGGATCGCGTCTTCATTTTCATAAATATTTTCTGAAGAATTTACTCGTCTCTTCTTTTTACCAGGATTTTCTGATGGTTGCTCCACATTAACATAGATATCCAGTTCATCCATCATGTTCAGCTGACAGTTAAGTTTGGTGTGCTTCTTAAATGCCCTTTCAGCCTTTTGTCACACTCACAGGGAGGGGCTTGCACCTTTTGTTAGAGCTCTGGGTTTCATTTTTCTTATGTGAGGCTGAATATTACGAGCAGTTTGGTAGGGATATTGAAATACACTTTAATATGAACATAGGCTATTTATTTTCAGTTAGTAGCTATCTTATAGGCCAGGGGTCAGCAAATAAGTCTAGCATTGGGCCAAAGTTTAATCGAGATGTTGCATGGCGGCCAGAGCAAAGTCAAATTATTTCAAATCCTTATATACTCATATGCATGCTTAGCTCAGTCGGTACTGTGCAGGACAACTGTTAGGAAGTTTGTAAGATTGAGTCCAACTAGCTGTGGATTATTTTTCTCCCTTGTTAAACAAATTGGAGACACTTTTGCACAACAAAGCAAGTGCTGCAGTGTGTGCGCTCCCCGGCGTTTGATCGCATTCATAATAAACCTATGGACCCTTATTTTCAGTCACACGTTTAATGACGCCGTTCTCAGAGGTGTGTCAAGCAAGCCAGGGTCTCTTCTGAATGTCCTTCAGAACTAAGTAAACAAAGTAAAAGCTCTTAATAAAGTCATCATGAAACATTGCAGCAAAAAAACTTTCTCAAGCTTTTATTTAGGAGGCACAATCACTTAAGAGGAAGTGATTATGTGAGTAACTGTTGCCGTCATGACTGAGATCAGTTTCAGCACCGGCCGCTTAAATCAATTTATTTATATATTGACTACTTTTGAAAGAAAACACACTAACAAATTTACACACACAGTAAAAAGTACTACCATAGAGTTGATTACAAACCCAAAGTACATTTGTGACTGTTTTATTCCTACGTCACTCCTCCCTGTCCCAGGGGTCTCTGGCTGTACTGATTCCACCAACATTGTAGTTATTGAACACAGTAAGTGATGTAAAGATTGCAGCAAAATGTTTCTCACCGACTGCTCTCAACATTGGAATATACATGAATACAAAAAAGTGATAAACAGGACAGCATTAAAAGAGCCATAGGAATACAGAGATCTAGCAAAACCATTAAACAGTGTAGTAGTGTAAATAGTGTGTGTGTGTGTGTGTGTGTGTGTGTGTGTGTCTGACACACTTGAGCAGGTTCCTCTTATTTTAAGGTTTAATAATAGTTAATTAGAGCCACAAAATAAAGAAACTGGCAGCATTTGTGTCAGTGTGTGTCTCTGTCATTGCAGTCTTCCTCTAATGCACTTGATTCTGCTACAGCAGATGTCTGAAAATACTAGTTTTAAATAGATCAGAAGTAAGCCACAGGTTTACAAATAACTACAGCATAGAGTACCTATTATAGATGCCTATGTTTCATACTTAATGCATGAATGTATTCAATGTTTTATTTTAATATATGACTAACTTGTGGTCAAAGTAAAGTTAACTACAGATGTCTGCAGCAGTAGATGACTACTGCTGTAGGTTATGACGTGACTCTATTTACCCTAAACCACCTTATTTGCAGATATTTCAGTATTCAGTAACAGGCTAATTAGCACTTGTACTCAATTTTCAGAAAGCACTAACATTTAGTCTGACTTTCTGACGTGCTGTGGTCAGCGTATTGATTCATTTATGTTTCGGGTGCTTGTATGTTGGTAGCGTGTTGCTGTTCTTTACATCTTTTAGCAACTTTCGTAAATATCATAGAAAGCTTGGAAGCTAACACTACTACCGTACTTTAGCTTAGCAGCTAGCGGTTCTTCTCCCTCCCGCTCTCCTACTTTCTCTTGCTTGGTTGTCAGATGTTCAGTTACGTCTCTGCCTCCTTTACTAGTAATGGAGCGTGGATCAAGTGTAGTTTATTTGCAGACATGGATGTGCGGCTCAGGGACTTAAGTCCGGCTCCGCACCTTCGTAGATCAGTTGTTGTAGCTGTAGCTAGCCAGTCCCTGACCTGAGTTAGCTTGTGGTAGCCGCCCCAGCATCTCCTAAGCACCCAGGAAAGCTTTTCAATTGTTATTCACGTCGGTAATGACTCCCGGTTACACCAAGGTCACTAAGATTAATGTTAAACCGGTCCATATGCAAAAACAATGTCGGACACCGTAGTTTTCTGTTGACTCCTGCCAAATCCGACCAGTGATGACATGATACTCAATATATCTATCGATTGATCAAGCCAGATGACGATTTTAAGGTTTAAGAGTTAACTACCAATGAATGAAATTAAATTGACTGGACAACTTTTATTATCCAAGTTGATCTGATGGTGCACTGTCCAGTTTTTAATTGTATGTCTTTGCCTTTGTATTTTAAAAAGTGTAATTTAAATTTAAATAAAATGTAAAGTGTTAACTGTGCCAATCAATATTTGTAGATGCACCCAGGGAGGAGACCACCGAACCTGAGGACTAAGCAGAAACGAATGTAACGTAACTTCAGGAGTAACTTTGTGACGTCAGGTGTAACTTCCTGGTTAACCTGTACTACAAAAGGTGGGTGTTACCCGAGTGGCCTGTACTACGAAGGGAGTTTAACCTACTCAGAGTTAACTCGGGGTTATCAGACAAACTCAGGGTTGACAAACTGACAGTCTACACTGGAGTTAAACGGTAGGCTACTAAGGCGGATAAGATGTTGGTTAGTGGAGTCCGTGTTAACCTGTGTTAGCTGAATAGGAGTTGGTGCACGTTCGCATAAAAGGGGAATGTTCGCCCATGCAAGCAGAGTTTTTTTTCCGCAACAGCGTATGCTCCATATTTCTCCAGAGGAATGCACATTGGCAGGGCCGTGCAGAGACCTTTGGAAGGGCAGGTGCTCAAAGTATAAAAAGGGCACATGGAACAAGGATTTAAAAAAGACTCTTCTCATACTATTGACATAGAAATATATCGTTATGTATTCCTTGTTGACACACATATACAGATGCTTCTGTATCGATACGTCAGCAAATGAGTTGACGCAAAAAGAAACAGCGAATGCCCAACACCAGCTTTAAAACACTGGGCTGATAACTTACAGGGAACAGTTGCTGTTGAGGGGTTGCTATGGATGCTGCTGTTGTTGTGTTGTTGTGTTGTTGCTGATACTACTGGAGATGATCTGTGACTACAGATATTAAAACAACTATAGGATATATATTAGCTGATTAAACAATTATGTGACCATAAAAAGATTGTTGAGTGTTTGGGACCAGCTCACAGTGACTGAGCTGCTGTAATACTGCAGCCACCAGGCTGACTGCTGGGGAGACGCTCACAGAGCTGCACACCAAGAGCTGCAGGTGGAGGAAATAAGATACCAGATTTAAAAACATTTTCATACATGCTTCTGAAAAGTGTGGGAAATAATCTGAGAAGGAAACATTATTGGGGAAAGGATGAGGGAGGCCACGGCAGGGTGGGAGTGAGACAAACTAATCTACAGACAGAGTGTGTGTGTCTGTGTTGCTTGCTGTGAGTCTACAGGATGCAAAACTGTGATAATGTTTTTATATATTGCATTGTGAATCTGAGATATATTTAGATTTTTATTGACTATATGTCTAATCATATATTTAAATAAATAAACTACCAATAATCTTTTATTATATTCCTGACATCAAAGTAAAGAAGAAGAAACAGCTCTGTTAGATTTCAGATAAATGTATGAAATGTTCTTGAATCTGGTATCTTATTTCCTCCACCTGCAGCTCTTAGTGTGCAGCTTAGTGAGCCAGTCCCAAACACTCAACAATCTTTACATCTTTTCATGGTCACATAATTGTTTAATCAGCTAATATATATCCTATGTTTGTTTTTAACAATTCATTGTGCCATGGCCATTTCTTCTTCACTCTTTACTTTGACGTCAGGAATATTATTTATTTCGGCACTGACATTTTTATATGTATTTCAACACAGTTCTGAATTAATTGATAGTTTTATTTACAATGCTGAAGGCATTAAGTCAGAGGAATAGGCTTAAAATTTTACCAATGTTGTTATACTTATTTTAAGGCACAAGGCTTTTATTAATTTACTTTAATAATCCTGGTTCAAGTGCAAAGATTTTAGTCAAATTACATAGAAAAGATCAGACCTCTCGACGCCCGTGAAACTTTTCTCCCTCAAACAGAACAAAGTGAACAGAGCAGCTTAGTTTATGGAGTAGGCTAGAAGTAACGTTAGCTGTCGGCGTGTTAGCCGGCAGATGTTCCTTCTACAGGCAACACACAGCGATAAACACAACAACTGTGCTGCTCTCTTTGCAACAATCCACAACAAGCACATTGCAGCAAACTCCTCTTAGCGGCGGATCGAAGGCGTCCTGTAGGCAGAGCTGCTGAATCACTAACGTGTCTGAACGGGAGGGCTCGTCACGGATGAGGTCATCAGGTGAAAGGTCATAATGTGGGTTATTTTATTTACTGCGAAATTATTATTAATTTATTTTACTAATAGTTTGACCGGACAGGCCTTCACAAAAGGGCCTTTACAACTTTTAAAATAAATAAAATGAGGGAAATTTTGTGTTTGAAAAAAGGGCACTTTGGGCAGCAAAGGGCAAAAGGGCAGGTGCTCAAGCACCCATTGCACCCCCCTCTGCACGTGCCTGCACATTGGTTGTGTCAAGGAATTATGACAAGTTAAGGGCTAAATCTAATTTTGTGGCGGACGACAAAGCCAGGAAGGCTTGTTGGCATCACACTGAGTAAATTTGTAGCCTAATTGTCTTCACAGTGTTCTTATTGTAGATCAAATCTCTATTATGTATTTAGGGGCTCTTCTTTTATGTGTAATATGATTTAGATGTAAAGGTACAACTGCAAACATACATGTGTGACATTATAGTAACACATTTATGAGAGAAACTTCACTCTGCAGGCTGCAACATCACACACGTCTGCCTTATGCATGCACTGGAAAGTTATATTAAACTTTGCAATTGGATTTAGCAGTGAGGAAATACTTTTCCTGAGTTTAGCCCACAATCACTACCATGCACTTTAGAGACTTTGCCTTGGATAGGGCGTATTCAGAGGAAAAATGATGTGATTTTTGATTTTTTTGTGACATGAATTTCAGGATTTTTCTTCTTGTAAATTTCACACAACTTCTAGATTTTTCTCGGTTATTACCCCTCAGCCTGGCTCCACACGTAAAATAATAATGGGCTAAGAAACTATCCGTTAATTAATTCCTCTCTAAGTAGCTGCAGGGCGCGCACTCTGAACGTAGGTAACGCGTTTGTGTTCAGAACTTTATTGCAGCTGCAGTGAAACAAATCAGGAAGAAATCTAAACATATTTTATGAAGCGGTGTGTATTAATAGAGGGTATGCATTGATGTCACTTCTCCTTCCGGAACACGCTGGACTGAGTGGCAAAACATCTGTTACCATGGCTGCGTTTAGCAAACAGGCAGTCGAACTTGACAATGATCCTAACTGCTTACTAAAGAACCAGCGGTCCAGCTCTTTCCCATTTTAGATGTGTTGTTTGTGTTTTAGCTGATTTAAGCTGACACTGCTGCTTGTCTTTTTGCCACACAGTGAGAGTAACGACATTCTGTGACATCATGCGCATACCCTCTATATCCTACTACTCATCATTAACACTGAGTGCAGATGTGGTGCGTGTTACGGCTGCCACCAACACCTCCCATAATTTACCAGTGCTTGAAGATGTCCATCTATTATGCTAAGCAGGCTGTGCCAACACACCGAGATGTTTGGCTGATGCTGCGAGGGATGGCCCCACCTACTTCCTGGGGTCCGGTGTTTCTTACCAACCATTGGTGCGGCTTCCCTCTGCTGCCCAATCCCGGAGCGCCACAAATCACCCTTGCCTGTTTAAAAGCCTACTCAGTCTGTTGTTCGAGGCAGCTTTCAGACCACGCTTGCCTCGCGTTAGATACCTCAGGGCCTTTTTGTGTGATTGTTAGTATTTGCAGACTTTGTATCGAACGATTGTGTCAAGGTAAGGAAGTGGGCCAGGCTTTAGCTTTTAAACTACTGATACACCTTTTGCATTCACCATAGTTTTGTTTTATGTTAGTTTACACTAGGTTCAGGGGTGCTGTGCGCTTTGTGTTTTGGTTTTTGCAAATCCTTTAGAGAGTGTTTTGGTTTACCCTTTTATTTTACCTTAGTTAGAATAGAAATCCTCCTTTTGAGGACCTCCTTTTGTTATACTTGTTTGTTGATTTCCACAGCACCCATCGGCCCATTTTCGGTTTGTGACACTTTATTTTATTTTAAATAAACATCCGTTCAAATTACCAAAAACATCTGGTTTATGTCCTGACACCCCTAGACACTCCAGAACGTAACCTCGAGTTGACCATGAACAAATCCTGCTCGGAGCAGTTTAGAGATGCAGCGTAAATTGCTATGGCAACAGACCTTGGTTATCACCTATCCATCTTTCGTAGTACAGGTTATTAAGGAAGTTACACCTAATGTCATAATTATTCCTGGGGCCTACACCACGAAGCGAGTTCAACATACCCAGGTTATGTTCACGTTATCTGGCTTCACTAACTCTAACAATCGCGATCGTGATAAGCGGCACCACGAAGCTGGTTATCAACTCGGTAAATCAACCCAGCAAAAATCAGTCTTTACACCTGAAAGACAAAATGATTTGACATCTTGGAAATTATCCACATCAAAATGATCAACAAATCAACATTTGTGGCCACGTTGAAGACGTTGTTTTAAAGTCAAGACTTGATCATGTATTTAATTTGCAGTTTTTATCTTCTAATGATAAATGCAGCTAATGCAGGATTTAACTGACTAATGCAGGACTCAGGTCTTGTGATTCTTAATGGAGATAAGAGGGTGAAGAGAATGAATGAATGAATGAATGAATGAAAGGGAGAGAAAATGTGCCAAACAAACAGACCTCGACTGAAAGACTTTTATTTTCTGGATTCTGTATGATGATTATTATTTGAACATTTACTAAAACACAGTGTTTACAAAAACAGAAGGCTAATTATAGTGAATGTTGTTGGAAACTGTCCCGTACTGACTCTGACAGACATCCTGACAGCGCCATCTGCTGGTGAGAAGATTACATGGCAACACTTCCTGCTGTTCATTCGGCCCGTGACAGAGGAGAGATCATAGACTGAGAGTGTGAGAGTTAAACTGACAGTAGATTTGGACATTGTTGAACAGAGCTGAGACGCCATCACAGGGTGAGAGATCTCTGCTGGAAAACACACGTTTGGAGTATTTGAAACAATCAAGGGAAGAGACGTTCACTTGGTGAGTCTGCTGAAAAATAACTTCAGTATCAAATGGCTGAGAAAATTGCTCTTGTTGAAAGTTTCCTGAACTGCCACGTGTGTTCAGAGACTTTCAGAGATCCTGTGTCTCTGAGCTGCAACCACAGCTTCTGTTCAAGCTGCCTGCAGAAATTCTGGGAACAAGCTCAAAACAAAAACTGTCCCATCTGTAAAAGGAAATCATCAAAAAATTATCAAGGGGTGAAATCTGACTTAGAGTCTCTGCAGGACAAGAGGGACAAATAAAAACAAGTGGAGGAAACATACAATGAAGTGATTCAACAGTCCAAGAAGCAGCTGTTGTCCACAGAGAGGCAGATCAGAGCAGAGTTCAACAAGCTCCACCAGCTCCTGAAAGAGGAAGAGGAGTCCAGACTGGCAGCTCTGAGGGAGGAAGAGGAGCAGAAGAGGAAGACTGTGAGCAGAGAGATGAAGAAGATCCAGGAGCAGATCTCCTCTCTGTCAGACAGTATCTCTGCTGTTGAAGAAGAGCTGTAGAAACACAGCGTGCCATTCCTCAGCAGTTATAAAGCCACTCAGACCAGAGCCAGAGTCCAGCGCTCACGCTCACTGTGGGAGACCATCCTGACTGGACTGTAGGTTTGGCTAAAGAGTCAGTTGACAGGAAGGAAGAGACATTTGCTTCACCAAAATATGGATTCTGTTGTTTATTGCATCGCAGTGGAAAATACACTGATGCTGTTGGTGACTGTCAGAGTGAAGAAGAGTCTCCAGAGGATCAGAGTCCAGCTGGACTATGACAGGGGGAAGGTGTCCTTCTACAACCCTGAAGACATGACTCACATCTGCACTCACAGAGACACAGCTGGTGATGCTGAAACCACTGATATCAAAATTTGTCCCACTGAGATTTCTCTGTGACGTTCAGGAATGTAAGTTTATTGTTCCAACTTTTCCTTTCAGACTGTTTGAGGTTTATTAAACTCTAAACTTATCATCACACTTCACACCCAAACATTCTTGATCTGCTCATCTTTTATATCTAAAGCAGATTTCATTTGGTGTTGAGGGTCAACAAATTAATTTTGCTCACTGTTTCTGTAGTTTGAAAGATAATTAAGACTTTACTCTGAGATCATTTTCAATGTACTTGTTAACTTGGCTACTGCCAGTTCAGCAGTTTTTGCATGTGTGTAAACAACAGTGTCGTCTGCATACATTTACATGCATTCGGTATTGGTGCAGCAGGTGATGCTAAAACCATTGATATCAAAATCTGTCACACTGAGATTTCTCTGTGACATTCAGAAATGTAATTGTTCCAACTTTTGCTTTCAAACTGTTTGCATCATGATGGAACTCATCACACTTTACACCCAAATCAGCACTCTGGATCTAAAGTTGATTAGATTTGGTTTTGAGGGTCAACAAATTTATTTTGGTCACTGTTTGGTCTGACAAAGTATTTTTCATTTTTCAAAGACAGCAAAGACTTTACTCTGACCCCAATGTCTGTCTAGAAAATCAAGAAAAATTAATAAATTAAATTTAAAAAATCAAACATTTGTATAAT
>JALXJV020000005.1:34457944-34498498 GCA_024633595.2 Lepomis macrochirus
GATCCTTCAGACATGTCATAATTGGTGCATAGTTTGCCCACCAGAGGGCAGTCCGCAACTACCTTGTTGGCAGCACCACCACGTGTGCCGCACTAGACAAAGCAACCAGCTTCCCGGAGTCAAAGCAGAGCAAACAGAACCCACAATGGAGATTATCTGTGTTCACGATGAGTTGGTCATTTGTCACATGAAAGCGTAAATAAGGCTGACAACAGTCATGACCATCTCTGTCCATACCTGTCAACTGGGATTTGAAAATAAGGGAAAGATCCACATTTCGCTTACATTTAGACTTTGGTACACACAGTGAATCACCACTAGGCAACCACTTGCTTTAAAATGTCACTGCAACAGTGATCGGGTTAATTAATTCCAACATTACCATGACCATAACATGACCATATTTTGGTTTTCAAAAGAAGAGAACAGTTGGAGCAGGAGGCAGACGGACACCCGCAGTGGAAGGAAGGTTTAGGCTCGGGGGATTCAAGTAATTGGTGGCACCGTGACGATGTGAAGGCTACCAAAGAGGCTCTATCCACCTGGGGGAGTATCGATGTTTAATAGTGCAATACTGGATAAAATTCACATTTAGTCATTTAGATGACACTTTTATCCAAAGAGACTTATGTGCAATTTTTATTCCTGCGTCAAATTGATGGCGTAGCCTCTGCGTAGCCCCCTATCCTATGCCGTCATCTACGGCGTAGCCTGACGTGCACCTCTTCAAAAATGTAACTAGATGTCGTGGCGATGCAGACCGTAAGAACTGTGATTGGTCGGCTGAGTAGCATCGCAATGCCTCTGCTAGTAACTTTTACTAATGGCCAAAATACCTGCTGTAACACAACCAGGGAAAAGTGTTTTGCTCATGGACACATTAGTGGATGTGTTACAGTGGGAATCAAACCCATGTCTCTCACACCAAAGGCATGTTTATTCAATATAATTTCATATAATAGTATTCTATATATGTTACCATTAGTATAATATTAATTCCAGTTAGTGTAGTTTCAATGTGGTACGTTGTTATAATTCATTAAAACCTTGTGCGAGTCTCTCATTTGTTAATGCTAACTTGTCAATAATTATAACCATTCATAAAGAACGATTTCAATATTTTAAAAGTAATGTAACACCCATATACTGTAGGTAGCACCACATCAACCTTATTAATGTCCCACCCCAACCAAGCTGAGATTAGTCAGTTCACAAAAGATATTATTAATAAGAAGCTTTATATACAAGCTAAAATAAAAAAAAGCACTCCCTACTCCGTTTCTGCCAGCGGAGAGTGCTGACGAAAGTACCAGCAGCTTGTGAGAAGTGCCAGTACGCAAGAAAAAATAGTAAAATTTAGACGCCGCGGGTACTGCGTACTGGTGAGTATTGGTCCATTTCAACTGTGTTTGGGCATTTTTGACACTGTTCTGGTGCCATGGGCCACTTTTATGGGAGACTCATGGGGAAATATTTAAACAGGAGGACAGCGGGAGAATCCCAGGAAAAACAGGAGGGTTGACAGGCATGGAAATGTTACAAATGTTAAGTATGACAGATCCAGGGAGTTTAGGGATTTGATGATCTACTGTTTGTGGTTTTGAGTGGTGGCAAAGGTGAACTCACTATATTAATGTAATTAGATACTTTAGTTTGTTCAGACAGAAACTAAACTGATGATGACTTTGTTTTGATATCTGCATTATTTCTCCAGCTTCAGTGACATCACATGATTTTAAGGCAAGGCAAGTTTATTTGTATAGCACATTTCAACAACAAGGCAATTCAAAGTGCTTTACATAAAACATAAAAGCAACAGGGAAAAACAATAAAAATGTGCAACATAAAATATAATAAAAGTTCCAGTAAGTTCCAGTTCCAAAGTTACAATCAGGGTTAAAAGAGTTAAATGGAAACTAAAAACAGGCTGAGGGGTTGAGCAAATAACTGAGTCACAATCATTCTGAAAAGAGAACAAACAGAGAAGTACTCTTAATCTACTCTCTCTAGTTAGTCTGTACTCAGGTCCACAGCAATCTTTGGGTCCACTGAAACTCCAAAAACCCTCGGACACTACAGAGAAACCAGGACATGTCTGTCAGCAGGCCCCTTTGATCCAGTTATACTCTGGACCCACCTGCACATTTACAAGTGGACAGAGGTTCCTGCAAATCACTCGGGTGCGAGATTTAAGATCCACTTCCTTCACTCTGGTTCAATCTTACTCCCAATCTTACTCCTCAACCCAGCTACCTATTCATTTCTCACCGTGTAAATATTTAATTAAAAGCAATGGTAAAAATCTAAAAACAAAGAAAAAGAAAACAGGACAGTAAAATTTACAGTGCAGTGTAAGTTATCAATAAAAAGAAAAATCTTAAATATTTAATTAAAAGCAGTAGTAAAAAGAAAATTCTTCAGTCTTAATTTAAAAGAACTGACTGTTTCAGCAGACCTGCAGTTATCTGGGAGTTTGTTCCAAATATACGGAGCATAATAACTGAACGCTGCTTCTCCTTGTTTAGTTTTCACTCTGGGGACAGAAAGCAGACCTGATCCCAGACGACCTGAGAGGTCTGGATGGTTCATAACGAAGCAGAAGATCAGAAATGTATTTTGGCCCTAAACCATTTAGTGCTTTGTAAACTAACAGCAGGATTTTGAAATCAATTCTTTAACATACAGGAAGCCAATGTAAAGACCTCAGAACTGGAGTGATATGATCCACCTTTTTGGTCTTAGTGAGGACTCGAGCAGCAGCGTTCTGAATCAGCTGCAGCTGCCTGATGGATTTCTTAGGGAGCCCTGTAAGGACACTGTTACAGTAGTCAAGTCGACTGAAGATAAATGCATGGATAAGCTTTTCCAGGTCCTGCTGAGACATAAGGCCTCTTATCCTAGATATATTCTTCAGGTGATAGTAGGCTGACTTTGTAGAGTCCATGACTACACCAACATTTCTGGCTTGATTTGTGGTTCTTAACATTACAGATTGAAGTCAAGCACTGACTTTCAATCGTTCCTCCCTGGCTCCAAAAACAATAACTTCAGTCTTATCTTTGTTTAATTGGAGAAAATTCTGGCACATCCAGTCATTGACCTGCTCAACACAGTTACTCAGCGCCTGTATGGGATCATAGTCTCCTGGTGAAATGGTTATGTAAATCTGTGTGTCATCTGCATAATTATGGTAACATATTTTGTTGTTTTTCATAGTCTGAGCCAGTGGAAGCATGTAAATGTTAAACAAAAGAGGCCCCAGAATGGAGCCTTGGGGAACCCCACATGTCATTTTGGTTAGCTCAGATGTGTAGTTACCTATAGACACAAAGTAGTCCCTGTCCTTTAAGTAGGATTCAAACCAGTTTAGTACTGTGCCAGAAAGTCCAACCCAGTTTTCAAGTCTGTCTAGTAATATGTTGTGGTCTACCGTGTCGAATGCAGCACTGAGATCCAATAATACTAAGACTGGAAATGTTCAGACCCTTGGAGATGACCAAGTCCAAAGTGTGCCCTTATTGTGCTGCGGGCTCCGTCACATGTTGGGTCAGTCCATAATTATCACATAATTATCATCAAAGAACACAGAACAGTTCTTTAGTCCCTCTGTCCTGGGGGTTGTCAACATGGATGTTAAAATCACCAACAATCACCATACAGTCAAAGTCAACACAGATTACAGACAGCAGTTCACCAAAGTCATCAAAAAAGTTTGCACAGTATTTAGGGGCCTGTAGATATTTAGAAAAATAGCTCTAGAAGAGGAATTCAGCTGAAGAGCCGCATATTCAAAAGAAGAAAATTCCCATAAGACATCTTTTTGCATTGGAGGGAGTCATTAAACAAAATGGCAACTCCACATCCTCTCTTATGCACTCTGGCTTCACTCATAAAACTGAAGTTGGGAGGGGTCGACTCGATAAGACCAGAAGGTAGAACTGGCTACCATGAATACAACAAGTTATGATTAATATCTGCTCTGACTGATAAATATGCATCTGTCAAAGTCTGTTTTCATCAGTGAGTAGATCACTTAATAAATATGGTAACATACAGTGCCATATCATAATCTGCACTTGCAGTTTCTTTAAAATAAGGGAGGATGAGAGCCAATCACAAATCAGAACAGGACCACTAATGATCAGTGTTACAAGAGAGCTAATGATCCTGTATTAGATTACTCGGAGGAAACACCCCCCCTGCGGTGCGGGACTTTTACATATAAATGAAGTCCGTTTTATTCAAGCCCTTGCCAAACGAGTTCACACAATGCTGATTAAGCCTTTCACCACTTGGTAAAACCGCTGTATACTAGAGTTTTTAAACCTGGGGTCTTTGGCGAGATTCCAGCACTGGTGAACCAGTGGTGATGTGTTTTATGCCAATCAGCAGTGATTGGTTTACCAGAGCTGAAGAGGGAAGCAACTGTAGCGACAGCAGCAAATCAGGATGGCAGAGCCTATACATCAGAAGCAGTCAGCGTAGTTGTGTAATTACTCTCACTGTCAAAAGGGGAAGAGAAAAGTTCCACACTGCAGGTTTAAACTCAACACACAATGGGAATTATCTTTCAGATACTGAGGCCAGTTGCAAAACCCAGGCTGAGAGAGGCATGATGAACATGTTGAATAATGGGAAGATAGATACCACCTTGGATCTTTGTTTTGTAGCTGAAGCCTTTTTTAAATTGTTGTTCGTTATATGTGATAATATGATGTTTTAAAGTACTTTGTGTTTTTCATTCACTCAACAAGGATGGCAGTGTTTCCGTGATAGTTGCTATCACGTTTCTTCAGAGGAGAAAACCTGGCAAGAAAGTAGAAATGATTGTCTTCAGAAAGGTGCAGACCTGATGATTATCAACAGCATCGAAGAACAGGTTTGTGTGTGTGTGTGTGTGTGTGTGTGTGTGTGTGTGTGTGTGTGTGTGTGTGTGTGTGTGTGTGTGTGTGTGTGTGTGTGTATGAATCTGTATATCAGAGAGACGTAGCTCATCCATGACCACTCATGTAGAATAAAGAGCAGAACTATTGAATGAAAGCAAAGGTCACTGAAGTGGAGGATACATCAATACATCAGATTCATTTCTATTATGTTGTTTACAGTTTGTGTCTCTTTTTTTAAACAAGACTTTTATAAGACAGTTTAAGAAGAAAATGTGGATTGGCCTGACGGACTCAGAGACAGAGGGAACATGGAAATGGGTGGATGGGACTCAAATGACCAAAAGGTTCAAACATGTTTACAATCAAATTAAATCACTATCTGGTGCTTTTTGGGTTGTGTTCACTGATAAAAGCTTTTTTTTTTATTTCAGCTACTGGGGTTCTGGAGAGCCTAACGGTGGGAGAAGGGAAAACTGTGTGGAAATAAAGTACTATGATAAAGACAACAGCTGGAACGATGCAGCATGTTCCAGTTCAAAGTTCTGGGTCTGTGAAAAGAAATTCCTTTCATAAGCCTCCATCCAAAAGCATCAGACAGTATGAAAAGTCAGGACAATACGTTCACTGGTTTTTATATAGCGCCAAATCATAACAGAAGTTATCTAAGGTCATTTTTTAGATTTGTCAGTTTAGTGTGGATATAATCTGAAACTTGGTTATAACCGAGCTGCTGGGAAAGTGGCCTGTTAACATACATACAAACAAATACCCTGCTTTGTTTGCAAAAATCATGAAAAGTAATATATTAAACTTGCTTTGAGTGTCTGCTTTTATTAGTTATTAGTTGACATCATACTCTGAATTTAATCTGTATCTAATCTATGAATGTTTACTTTAAAGGCAGATTGAATAGGATTTAAAACAAATGTAATGTATATAATCATACAGAAATAATCCCCCTTAATCATCACTTATGACCCATTAAAGTGTGTGGCAGTGTCTGTATCCACAGAGAGCCTGCCCTCTGCCTGTATTTTCTAGTTTGTGCGTTCGAACGTTTCCGGTATCAATCTCGTGGTCAGTGGGTGAGTAGCTCCCAGACAGTGAAACTGGGGATGGCTTCCACCCACTGGAGAGCCCTGAAGGAGAGGATGGGACTGAAGAGCTACGTGGAGTTGGCCTGTGTTGTATAGGTAACCTAGGTGCTGGCAGTTAGTACGTAAGCTTGTTAAGTATCTGCTTTCAAAGTCTAGAACTCTGAGCCTCCCCTCAGACAAAGCTCAGGAAAAGTCACTCCCTCACCCCCCTTTTAGTTTACTTACTTACGTTTTCTCAATTTGTGGATTCTATGGGATCGTTATTAGGTTATCTGATCACCCACAGACACAGAACAACTGAGCCAAGAAAGACTAATGATGTTTGACACAACTTCAGACTACACCACAATACAATACATTAAAAAAAGTCTGTACTAATTTGTTTCTGACAAAGAAAAGCAGTTCCCCAAAACTATCTCAAACCCGTCATTCAAAGACAAAGAAACTCTCTCGTCAGTTTCCATCGACTAAAATTAATCCATTATAAGGCAAGTTTATTTGTATAGCACATTCACCTTCCATTCACTTATCCTCCCCTGAAACCAGGTCTGGACTGGGGCAAAAAATTGGCCCTGGCATTTTTGGTCCAGGTTGCCCACAACAATCACTTGCAGTTCTCTTAAATATATATTGAAATATTCCCCCCAAACCACTATAAAGCAGAAGATTTTGAGCATTAAGCACTTAATTTCCTGCTGGAGACATTTTCTGAACCAACGTTGGAAATGTTTATTTATATCAAGGGAAACAAAATTCAGGAGGCTGCTGACAAATCAGAATATGTAAATATGATATAACACAATAATCATTAGCTTGCTTTTGTAGCCTAAGTTACTTTTTTTGGAAAAGGCAAATCTGTTTCTTCTGTATTTACATTTCATTGCATATTATGTAATTGTGCAAATAAACCTTTCTCAAAGCATTTTTATTTGTTATTTAACATTTATTGATGCTGTTCTTTGGAAAACTTTGACCAAATGGTTTCAAACATGTTGGGGACATATCCCCAGCATCCCCAGAGTAAATGACACCTATGACCGCACCTCCCTGCTCCCTCCCTACAGGTTGAGCTACTCCATGCTTTCCGCTTCACCTCCACTCTCCTCCTCTCTGTCCCTGTCACTCTGCTCCGCTGTCACACACCTCCTCCTCTGCCTGACAGTGGCCACGCCTCTTCTTTACTCCTTCAAGTGCCAGTGGCTGCATAGTGTCGGGTCCTGCAGCTGATATATATTTTCCCATATTCGGCGTCAGCCGTCTGAAGATTTCTTTTTTTGTGCCCGCAACACAAGTAGCAGCAGAATGAATTCAGAAGTGTTCAGAAACTTTGTCTGCCAATTTACAGAGAAATGCATTGAAACTAATCGTGAGGATGTTTATCATGCAGCAGAACAATGACCCAAAGCCCACTGCCAACAAAACAAGACTTCACCAGGGGAAAAAAGTGGAAGGTTTTAGATTTGCCAAGTCAATCACCTGATCTTAACCCTATAGAGCTGCATTTCCCCTCCTTAAGAGGAGACTGAATAAACTGATTTCCTAATCAGTATATATATAAATATAAATATGAAACTCTCCTGAAACTACATTAAGATAATAAGTCTGTAAAGGCAGGTTAGGACCCAAAAGCACTAACCAATATTTTTTTCAAATTATTAAAAATTGGCAGGAGTCAGGAAATCAGTCAGGTAATCAAAGAACAACAGACTTCACAAGGCAGGGATGAGTTAAAGAGCCAGGGTTATATGTCACAGGCGGGAAATGCTGGTGAAAGGTGAGTGAGTCAGTGTTGCACGGAGACGAGCAGAAATAATGATGAGAATCAAGTTGGGTGACTTTTTATCAATTTGTCTGTAGATCTCCATTGTATTCTTTTAGCAGTTACACTTCCTGGAGTGCACACAAAAAAGAAAAGTAACAGATTACATGATTCTTCTTTAGACAAAAAAGAAATGTTGTATGGAAAACAATTTCTGTGACACTCAATTTTAAAAAAATCAGAGCCAGAAAACATCTTGATAGTGAATCACTGACTCTCCCTGAGTAAAGAGTTTACAAACTAAAATTACAAAAAAACAACATCAAGACTGAAGTAAGTCATCAGACTTAACCCAAAACTACTGTCTGATTATTATAGAGGTTAAAGAATCCCACAACAGGAAACAACATGTTGGTATAGTGGATACTTGACATGTTATATTGTGGTCTGATTAAAAACCAGATGCTGCTGACCAGGCTAATATGTTAGAATCTGAACATTAGAATTGATTTGAACCTGGATGAAAGCTTAAGGCCGGATGATATAATACAATTTCAGTATTTAGATATCATTTTAATCTGCTTTAACTTTTATTCATGCTGATTTTTCTAATGTGATCTAGACAGACATTGAGATCGGAATAAAGTCTGAATTATCTTTCAAACTACAGAAACAGTGAGCAAAATTAATTTGTTGACCCTCAACACCAAATGAAATCTGCTTTAGATATAAAAGATGAGCAGATCAAGAATGTTTGGGTGTGAAGTGTGATGATGAGTTTAGAGTTTAATAAACCTCAAACAGTCTGAAAGGAAAAGTTGGAACAATAAACTTACATTCCTGAACGTCACAGAGAAATCTCAGTGGGACAGATTTTGATATCAGTGGTTTCAGCATCACCAGCTGGACCAACTTTTTTAACTTTTATGTGAACGCACTCACGGCTGGATCGGGAAACCCTCGGTTAATTTACCGAGTTGATAACCAGCTTCGTGGTGCCGCTTATCCCGATCGCGTTTGTTAGAGTTAGTGAAGCCAGATAACGCAAACATAACCTGGGTATGTTGAACTCGCTTCGTGGTGCAGACCCCAGGAATAACTGTGACATCGGGTGTAACTCCCTCAATAACCCGTACTATGAAAGACGGATAGGTGATAACCAACGTCTGTTGCCATAGCAATTTACGCTGCATCTCTAAACTGCTCCGAGCAGGATTTGTTCATGGTCAACTCGAGGTTACCCACCACATCTGTACTCAGTGTTAATGATGAGAAGTAGGATATTAATACACACCGCTTCATAAAATATGTTTAGATTTCTTCCTGATTTGTTTCACTGCAGCTGCAATAAAGTTCTGAACACAAACGCGTTACCTACGTTCAGAGAGCGAGCCCTGCAGCCTCTTAGAGAGGAATTAATTAACGGATAGTTTCTTAGCCCATTATTATTTTACGTGTGGAGTCAGGCTGAGGGGTAATAACCGAGAAAATCTAGAAGTTGTGTGAAATTTACAAGAAGAAAAATCCTGAAATTCATGTCATAAAAAATCGAAAATCACATCATTTTTCCTCTGAATACGCCCTATCCAAGGCAAAGTCTCTAAAGTGCATGGTAGTGATTGTGGGCTAAACTCAGGAAACGTATTTCCTCACTGCTAAATCCAATTGCAAAGTTTAATATAACTTTCCAGTGCACGCATAAGGCAGACGTGTGTGATGTTGCAGCCTTCAGAGTGAAGTTTCTCTCATAAATGTGTGACTATAATGTCACACATGTATGTGTGCAGTTGTACCTTTACATCTAAATCATATTACACATAAAAGAAGAGCCCCTAAATACATAACAGAGATTTGATCTACAATAAGAACACTGTGAAGACAATTAATTAGGCTACAAATTTAGCCTTCCTGGCTTTGTCGTCCGCCACAATATTAGATTTAGCCCTTAACTTGTCATAATTCCTTGACACAACCAAAGTGCATTCCTCTTGCTGCATGGGCGAACATTCCCCTTTTATGCGAATGTGCACCAACTCCAATTCAGCTAACACAGGTTAACACAGACTCCACTAACCAACATCTTATCCGCCTTTGTAGTAGCCTACCGTTTAACTGCAGTGCAGTCAGTTTGTCAACCCTGAGTTTGTCTGATAATCCAGAGTTAACTCTGAGTAGGTTAAACTCCCTTCGTAGTACAGGCTACTCGGGTAACACCCACCTTTCGTAGTACAGGTTAACCAGGAAGTTACACCTGACGTCACAAAGTTACTCCTGAAGTTACGTTACATTCGTTTCTGCGTAGTCCTCAGGTTCGGTGGTGTCCTCCCTGGGTGCATCTACAAATATTGATTGGCACAGTTAACACTTTACATTTTATTTAAATTTAAATTACACTTTTTAAAATACAAAGGCAAAGACATACAATTAAAAACTGGACATTGCACAAGCCATCAGATCAACTTAGTTAATAAAAGTTGTCCAGTCAATTTCATTCATTGGTAGTTAACTCTACCTTAAAATCGTCATCTGGCTTGATCAATCGATAGATATATTGAGTATCATGTCATCACTGGCCGGATTTGGCAGGAGTCAACAGAAAACAACGGTGTCCGACATTGTTTTTGCATATGGACCGGTTTAACATTAATCTTAGTGACCTTGGTGTAACCGGGAGTCATTACCGACGTGAATAACAATTGAAAAAGCTTTCCTGGGTGCTCAGGAGATGCTGGGGGGCGGCTACCACAAGCTAACTCAGGTCAGGGACTGGCTAGCTACAGCTACAACAACTGATCTACGAAGGTGCGGAGCCGGACTTAAGTCCCTGAGCCGCACATCCATGTCTGCAAATAAACTGCACTTGATACACGCTCCATTACTAGTAAAGGAGGCAGAGACGTAACTGAACATCTGACAACCAAGCAAGACAAAGTAGGAGAGCGGGAGGGAGAAGCACCGCTAGCTGCTAAGCTAAAGTACGGTAGTAGCATTAGCTTCCAAGGCTTCGAAAACAACTATGATATTTAACGAAAGTTGCTAAAAGATGTAAAGAACTGTGAGTGCTTAGGCAGAACTACTGTACGAATAAGAGTGTAGTGGACAGTTCACCGCTGTAATAAGAAATTTAACTGGTATTTAGTGAGAACAGCAACACGCTACCAAAATACAAGCACCCGAAACATAAATGAATCAATATTCTTACCACAGCACGTCAGAACATCAGACAAAATGTTATTGCTTTCTGAAAATTGAGTACAAGTGCTAACTAGCCTGTTACTGAATACTGAAATATCTGCAAATTAGGTGGTTTAGGGTAAATAGAGTCACGTCATAACCTACAGCAATAGCCATCTACTGCTGTAGACATCTGTAGTTAACTTTACTTTGACCACAAGTTAGTAATATATTAAAATAAAACATTGAATACATGCATGCATAGGCTAAAATGTTATTTTTAAGTATGGAACATAGGCATCTATAATAGGTACTCATATGCTATAGTTATTTGTAAACCTGTGGCTTACTTCTGATCTATTTAACACTAGTATTTTCAGACAGCTGCTGCAGCAGAGTCAAGTGCATTAGAGGAAGACTGCAATGACACCGTGACACAGATGCTGCCAGTTTCTTCATTTTGTGGCTCTAATGAACTATTATTAAATCTTAAAATAAGAGGAACCTGCTCAAGTGTGACAGCAACACACACACACACACACACACACACACACACACACACAACTTTATACCACACACACAAATTCATACGCAGCACACATATACAACACTTTAGCAGACTTTATTTAAATTCACAATTAATTTAGGGATTTACAAACGTTAGAATCTTTTTTTTACACACACACAGACACACACACACTAACTACACACTGCTACTGTTTATGTTTTTTGTATTCTATTGCCTTTAATGCTGTCATCACTTTTTGTATTCATGTATGTTCCAATGTTGAGAGCAGTCAGTGAGAAACATTTTGCTGCAATCTTTACATCACTTACTGTGTTCAATAACTACAATGTTGGTGGAATCAGTACAGCCAGAGACCCCTGGGACAGGGAGGAGTGACGTAGGAATAAAACAGTCACAAATGTACTTTGGGTTTGTAATAAAATCTACGGGAGTACTTTTTACTCTATGTGTAAATTTGTTATAAGTGTGTTTTCTTTTAAAAGTAGTCAATATATATATAAATTGATTTAAGCGGCCGGTGCTGAAACTGATCTCAGTCATGACGGCAACAGTAACTCACATAATCACTTCCTCTTAAGTGATTGTGCCTCCTAAATAAAAGCTTGAGAAAGCTTTTTTGCTGCAATGTTTCATGATGACTTTATTAAGAGCTTTTACTTTGAGGAATTCTGAAGGACATTCAGAAGAGACCCTGGCTTGCTTGACACACCTCTGAGAAAGCCGCCATCAAACGTGTGATTGAAAATAAGGGTCCATAGGTTTATTATGAATGCGATCAAACGCCGGGGAGCGCACACACTGCAGCACTTGCTTTGTTGTGCAAAAGTGTCTCCAATTTGTTTAACAAGGGAGAAAAATAATCCACAGCTAGTTGGACTCAATCTTAAAAACTTCCTAACAGTTGTCCTGCACAGTACCGACTGAGCTAAGCATGCATATGAGTATATAAGGATTTGAAATAATTTGACTTTGCTCTGGCCGCCATGCAACGTCTCGAATAAACTTTGGCCCGATGCCAGATTTATTTGCTGACCCCTGGCCAACAAGATAGCTACTAACGTAAAAGAAATAGCCTATGTTCATATTAAAGTGTATTTGAATATCCCTACCAAACTGCTCGTAATATTCAGCCTGACATGACAAGAAAAATGAAACCCAGAGCTCTAACAAAAAGTGCAAGCCCCTCCCTGTGAGTGTATTCAAAAGGCTGAAAGTGCATTTAAGAAGCACACCAAACTTAACTGTCAGCTGAACATGATGGATGAACTGGATATCTATGCAAATGAAGACACGATCCAAACTGAGCTGAACAGCACTGGACCTACACTCTCAGGTAATGAACACATGCAAACAGGTTAACCTGTGCACACACTATAATAGCATGATGACTGCAGGTTCATGCAAATATGTTAATATTATTTACTGATCAGCACACAAACATAGAATAGACTTTATTTTTAGCCTTTAGATTCTGCTGCTGGGATATACAGTCCCCTCCACAAGTACTGGAACGGTGAGGCAAATTCTGTGTGTGTAGCTAACATTTGTTGCTAACCTTTGATTATGCATGGTCATTTTTAACTTTTATTATAGCCTACTACATGTTGTTCTTCAACCAGCTTAATTGTAATGATTTATGTTGTTATGGTTTGTTGTAGCCTACAGTTGGGCTACTGATTAATTTTAAAATGTAAGATATTTGACTAGAATCTGCTCTGCATGATACAATCAGCAAACAAATGACTGTATAAAAGCTTGTCCTGTACATCATACTGTACTTGTAAGGAACTTTTCTTCCTCTTCTGCTTTGATACCCTGACAGCGGCCTGTTACTAGTTCCCCAAGACAAGATTATACAGGTTATGTCTTTGCAAAAGTGCTGTTCACAAACTCAAAGGTTGGTGAAACACAACTTTCACAGAGTAAAGCTAAAAGCAATAATGATTTAAATATGGTTATAACAGTGCAGGTATTCATGGTGTTGCACAAAAAGTGACAGAAATCGATGAGTGAAGAAAAAGAGAAGAGAGCACGATAGAGAAGTTCAGACTTTCTCACCTCCCAGTCGATCATGAAAAAAAGTGGGTGTTATTGTTGGTTTCGGAAATCACAGTTGTGGTTGGACGCAGTCTAATTAGACTGATAAGTAGAGATGCTCATAAGTCTTTGAACTAGAGTCCAAGTCAAGTCTGAAGTCCCTCGTTGTTATGAATGTTGTATCCAACCCATTCTCACACCCAAGTTGTCTCATATGGACGCATGTTCAAGAGCCATAGTGGTCAGTTTGTGATGCACTAGGGATCCCTTTACCGTCATAGTTCGACGTATTGGGGGAAGCCCTGTAGCTTGACAGTAAAGGTGGGTATATGATATTTAACAGAAAGGACTGAGTAAAGTGTCATTTATACTTCTGCGTTAATTCAACAGCATAGGCTACAGGGCTACGCAGAGGTTACGCCGTCACCAAACGTGCACCGCCCCACAAATGTAGTTGTTGAATATTTGTCGTTGCTAAGTGTTGCTGACTTGTCCAAGGAGCCCTAAACATCAATAAGTGACACAAAAGGGGTACCCAAGTGACGACAAAGGGCCTTGACCAAGCGGCAATATGTGACGAGTCGAGAGCGTGTTGTTGTATCACCTCCAGGCTGCTTATAAAACTGCCTAGCTATAAGGAATTCTTAACTTTAACCCTTTTTTCTACTTAGGCCAACAGAGCACAACCATGTAAAGAGCAATGCAATTAATGACAGCGTATTACTGTAAGTCTTGACACCCAGCGCATCAGGCAGAGGGAGACTGATCCTTCTGCTATGTTTCTGCCTCCGTCCAGATTAAAACGGTGATTCAGAAGATGTTTGTTTGAAAGCGTTGGTGGGCAAAACAGAGGACTTTATAAAACAACGCACACACTCACGTTTGGCTTTGTGAGTCGGTCTTTTCAGTCATGCAAAGCAAAAACACAATGCTACTGACAGAGTTTTAGTTTTGGTATCTTTATTAAAATATGCAGTATGTGCTGTGTAAATAACACTTAACAGTTAGCTATTTCAAAAAACATCAGGCAGATTTGATTTGTAATGAAATTAAGCATTAATCAATAATTCAGTTTAAAGGGCTCTCACACAGCTGAGGGCTTAATTTTCTTTCCCTTTGATGTAAACTGGAGCATTATGTTCACTGCTGTGAGCGGAGGTCAGGAGCACAAAAAACCCTCAACATTCCAATCTCTAAATTAAAAATCAAATATTTACTCAACGATCGAATATTCAGGTCCAGCCCTGCTAGATGCTTGTTTCTTTTGACAAATATGTAAAAGGATGATTCTGCTTACAATATTTAGAGGCTGTTCTGGCCTTTACACAATACTGAATACTCTGTCTAATGAGGACCTTTCAAGCAAAGCAGGACATTATGTCTGTGACAGTTTTAGAATCTGCTCTGCGTGATACAATCAGCAAACAAATGACTGTATAAAAGCTTGTCCTGTACATCATACTGTACTTGTAAGGAACTTTTCTTCCTCTTCTGCTTTGATCCCCTGACAGCAGCCTGTTACTAGTTCCCCAAGACAATATTATACAGGTTATGTCTTTGCAAAAGTGTTGTTCACAAACTCAAAGGGTGGTGAAACACAACTTTCACAGAGAAAAGCTAAAAGCAATAATGATTTAAATATGGTTATAACAGTGCAGGTATTCATGGTGTTGCACAAAAGTGACAGAAATCGATGAGTGAAGAAAAGAGAGAGAGCACGATAGAGAAGTTCAGACTTTCTCACCTCCCAGTCGATCAGTGACAAAAAGTGGGTGTTATTGTTGGTTTGGGAAAGTCACAGTTGTGGTTGGACGCTAATCTAATTAGACTGATAAGTAGAGATGCTCATAAGTCTTTGAACTAGAGTCCAAGTCAAGTCTAGAAGTCCCTCGTTGTTATGAATGTTGTATCCAACCCATTCTCACACCCAAGTTGTCTCATATGGACGCATGTTCAAGAGCCATAGTGGTCAGTTTGTGGCCACTAGGGATCCCTTTGCCATCATAGTTCGACGTATTGGGGAAGCCCTGTAGCTTGACAGTAAAGGTGGGTATATGATATTTAACAGAAAAGACTAAGGGAAAATGAAAATTTATGCTTCTGCGTCAAATCGGCCGGTGTAGGCTACAGGGCTAAGCAGAGGCTCACGCCGTCACCTGGCGTGCACTTCCTCCAAAATGTAAGTACACATCGAGTCAACACAGACCGTACACACTGATCAGTCGACTTGGTAGCTTCACAATACCTCTGAGCCAACAGGAAGGGGACCGTGCTTTGAAGTAACTTTACTAGCGGCCAAAACAGCAGCTGTAACACAGTGGAACAATATATTTGACCGTCACAACCGAGCTGAAATTATACTGTCAAATATACTGTTATTGTCAAAATGTGATCCATTTGAGTCGATTTGAAAGGGTGTACCGTAAAGGGTGTACGTAAAGTAAATTGGCGTTACCGACGTTAATTTACTCATGTCTTAACTGGCGTACATAGTTATTTGAACCCAAACCATGATCTTTTCTAACCTTAACCAAGTAGTTTTGTTGCCTAAACCCAACCAAGTACTTTTGTACCTGCATCTAACCAAACTGCAACATTTCACGACTTTAATAATGCAGCGTTTCAAAATGGCGATGTTTCCAAATGCTAACGTTGTAATTTGTAAGTGTAACCAGACAGTGGATATTTGTGCGTTGCTAAGTGTTGCTAACTTGACTGCAGAGCCCTAAGCGTCAATAAATGACACAAAGGGTGTCCAAAGGGTCTTGACCAAGCATCAATATGTAACCAGTCAAGAGCGTGTTTTGTATCACCTGCTGCGTTCAAACCAGGCTGCTTACAAAACTGCCTAGCTATAAGGAATTGTTAACTGCTGTAACATGTTTTTCACTTTGGCAACAGAGCACAACAATGTAATGTGCAATGCAAATAATGACAGCGTATAATTAAGGAAATCAGTGCAGAAACTGCCTTTCAGTCAGTAAGTAGAGTAATCACTTTCTGGCAAGTGGAAAACTGCATTTTGTGGGTTGTATAGGCAATTTAAAGGTATTTTAAGAGGTAAAAGTACTAGGTGAGTTATAATCTGTTAAATATAACTAAGAGGCTCTGATAGATCGGTCACCGATCGTAATCAGTCGATAATGGCTTTAACTAGTTCGATCGGTGAGTTAGCTAAAAGGCGGATAAGGTAAAGGCAAAGCAAGGCAAGTTTATTTGTATATATGTATATATAGCACATACCAACAACAGGGCAATTCAAAGTGCTTTACAGTAGACATAAAAGCAACATAGGGAAATTGAAACAATACATATTAAAATATAATTTTGGTGAGGTAGAAAATAAAACATTAAATAAAACATAATAATAAACAGGGTAACAGGACAGTAAAAGTTACAGTACAGTGTACACTCAGGTTTAAAAGACTTAAAAATAAAAACAGGCTGAAGGGTTGAACAAATGATTCAGTTACAATTATTTTGAAAAGAGAATAAACAGAAGTACACTTAATCTACTCTTTCTAGCTAGTCTGTACTTGGGTCCACAGCAATCTTTGGGTCCACTGAAACTGCAAAAACCCTCGGATACTACAGAGAAACCAGGACATGTCTGTCTGCAGGCCACTTTGATCCAGTTATACTCTGGACCCACTTGCACGTTTACAGGTGGACAGAGGTTCCTGCAAAGATCCTGATCGAGACACCTCTAAATACTCTTATTAATGAAATCAACACTTTTCGTGGAAGAAACTGCCTTTCAGTCAATAAGTAGAGGCTGCAATCAATTCAACTCAAATTATGAGTTGTATTGGCCATTTAAAGGTATTTAACAGGTAAAAAGGACTGGACTGGTTGGTACACAGCAAGTAAAATAATGTAGAGTCATAAGGATAACTGCAAAGAGATCATGTCTATATAACTCTCACATGTAGCCGCATGCAGCAGATATGTAGTTATGTTATATAGGCGGGTTATAGGTAATGCAGGGAGGGAGTAACAGCAAGCTCATCAGACATTTCCCAAAATAAACATTGTTCAGTCTTTCAGTTCAGTCTGAAGTCTTTTGAGGACAAGTCTTTAGTCAAGTCTAAAGTCACTGTGTGTGTGACTTAAGTTGGACTCGAGTCCACGTCTCAAACTCGAGTCCCCATCTCGGCTGATAAGTGATATTCTGTCACGCTGTGGGTGTGTCTGCTCCGTTTTGGTCATGTTATTTGTAGTCTTGTTAGTATCTGTCTTATAGTATGTTGTGTTTTGGGTTCTGTCTGCCTATTACCCTGTGTACAGTATCTGTTAGTTTATCTGTGTTTTGGGTTTCAGTCAGGTCCTAATGTTTTCTCCGGGTCTGTGTACTTCTGTGTCTTACCAATGTCTGCTCTGAGTTCTGTTTTATCCCAGCCTCAGTCTGTTTTCCCTGTTGGTGTTAGTTTTGTTGTGATCTGTCTGCTCGTGTCTGAGTTAGTTTGTTATTTCTTCTTCTTCTTCTTCTTCTTTGTTGTTTAACGGCGGTTGGCATCCAACATTAATGGTGCATTACCGCCACCTACTGTACTGGAGTGTGGGCCGGAGATAAATAAATAAATCATCAAAACAAAACTGAAACAAACAAACAAACAAACAAACAAATATTTAACTTATATCCTTTCTGCCAGCCTTGTTTCCTTTAAGAATCGAAATAACAGTGTACTCATATCTTTTAATGAATTCCCCAGCATTTCCCTCAGTGAATTCCCTTGACCCCCTAACCTTCTTATCCCCTCTCTCATCTTCACTCTTTCCCTCTCATATTTCTGACACTCAAAATCACATGTTCCACAGATTCAGTATAATCACAAAATTCACACCTACCTGATATGTGCTTACCCATAATTTGTAAGTACTTATTTAACCCACAGTGTCCTATTCTTAACCTAGTGAAGATGACTTCCTCTCTTTGATTCCTTTCCGTGATCTTCTCTGTCCCAACCTTTTGTTGCATGTTATATAAATGTCTCCCTTTCTCCCCTGCATCCCAGTGTGCCTGCCACTTTTATTAATTTTGACCTGATTTGTGCTTTGGCTTCTGCTTTACTTATTGACATATTTCATCAGCTTCCCGTTTACTGGCTTGTTTTGCCAGTCTATTCACAGTTTCATTACCCTTCACCCCACATGTGCTGGAACCCATGTAAACTTTACCCGTACCCCATCTGGCAAATCTGCGAGTAGAGTTCCAGTACTTCATATACTATGTCCTGTCTTGCTTGTGACTTAAGCGATTGCAAACTCTTCAGAACTGCACTAGAGTCTGAGCATATGACAACTTTGCTGGTTTAACTTCCTCTACCCACTGCAATGCCAACCAAACAGCCAGTCCATGGTTCAACTCCACGGTGAATACTGATAAATTATCAGAGAGTCTCTTCTGCATCTTTACTCCCATCTTTGGTACACAGAAAGCAGATCCAGCTTGTCCAGACTCAGGGTCTTTAGACCCATCAGTGAATATGACCAAATAGTCAATATATTTGTCATTCATCCTATCACAAAATATTTGGCATACATCCACCCTCGCTCTACTCCTTGAGTGGCTATTTAAGATCTCTAGGTCCACACTAGTCTGTAAAAGGAGCCAAGGTGGTCTGACTGGCAGCGGAACTGTTGAGCAAAATTCCTTTCCCTCAAGTCCCATGTCTTTCCCAATAGCATCTCCCACCCATCCAAAACTGTGAGTTTTAACCCTTTCATGCTCCCAGCATACCTGCATAACTGCTCTTGTTGAGTGAGACCCGTCCTTGGAGGTTTGCCCAATCGTTAGCTGCCAACTGTTCCCTTCTTAATTGCAGAGGCATCTCACCCATTTCTACCTGCATTGCCATTGCTGGTGATGTATAAAACGCTCCAGTGCATATTCTCAATGCTTGTGTCTGCACTGCATCCAACTTGGCCAATGTGGTTCTAGCTGCATCTCTGTATGCTATGCAACCATAATCTATTACTGATTTAATCAGTGCATCATATATCCCCTTCAGTGCTTTCCTACTCACCACCCAGTCCACTCCAGCCAAACACCTCATCACATTTAATACCTTTTTACATTTAACTATAACTTTCTCAATGTGGCCGGGCCATGTCAACCTAGTATCAAACACCATTCCCAAAAACCTAAAAGACTCAACCTTCTCCAGTACATGTCCATATAGTTTAAGATTTAACTCTGCCCCCAACTTTTTCCTTGTAAAGAAAACCACCTGTGTTTTTTTCCCTTGAAAACCTAAAACCCCATCTCAGTGACCACCGCCCTACTACATCTGTTGCTTCCTGGACCTTTCTAAATGTGTACTTTATGTTCCTTCCCCTTTTCCACATGGCCCCGTCATCAGCAAACAAAGATCTTCCAACCCCAGGCCCTACCTCTGAAAATACATCATTTCTCATGATGGAGAAGAGCAACGGACTAATCTCACTTCCCTGGGGGGTCCCAGTTAGCGGGCAGATATTTCTTTCCCAACTCTCACTCGTATAGATCGTCCATACAGGAAATCCTTCACCCAGTTAAAAGCCCTACCTCCTAATCGTATTTTATCCAGTTTTATCATCAGTCCCTCTTTCCACATCATGTCATACGCTTTTTCAACATCAAAGAAGACTGCTACCACTGTTTCCTTATTGATCTGGGCTTTCCTTAGT
Source organism: Lepomis macrochirus (assembly GCA_024633595.2). Lineage (NCBI taxonomy): Eukaryota > Metazoa > Chordata > Actinopteri > Centrarchiformes > Centrarchidae > Lepomis > Lepomis macrochirus. The sequence continues at coordinate 34,478,096 of JALXJV020000005.1, forward strand.
TCATCTTCCAGGCATAACACTGGATCCATTGTTCCCCTCCCCTTCCTGAATCCACTTTTACATGATACAATTAGCTCCCTCTTCTCCAAAAAATAAACCATTCTGTCTGTTATCATCCGTTCCATAACTTTACACAGATGTTAAGCAATTGGCCTATAGCTTTTTAGGTTTTGTCGGATCCTTCCCTGGTTTCCTAATTGGCACTCACTGCTTCCTTCCAACTCTTGGAAGCTGCCCTTCTTCCCACACTCTGTTGTATAGCCTGAGCAGTCTTCCTAATGCTACCTCACCTATATTCAAAACATAACATCTTCATCTTTCATCTTCTCCTGGCGATGTTAAACCTGTTCTTGCAATTGCTCTCTCCATTTCTCCCTTAGAAAATGCAGCACTCAGTGCATCACCTACTTCCTCCCTTTTTTCCAAGACCCCAGGATACGCCTTCAATGTCATTTGTCTTCCTTTCTTCCACTCACCTTCCAGGTTGTCAGAGCTATGTATTGCCACAAAGGTTTTAGCCATCATCTCTGCCTTCTCTTTGTCAGTGACTGCCTTCTCCTCCCACACTTCTCCCACAGGTGTCGTTCTTCCTATTGAGCTGCAGAACCTGCGCCAATACTTCCTCTTTGCTTGACGTATAGTCTTTCTTACAACTGCTTGAGCCCTTTTATATTGAGATGCGTGCTCAAAATCATGAGTGCGTCTCAACCTCCTGAAAGCCCTATTTCTACCTCTTATTACTTCTGTGCATTCCTGTGTCCACCGAGGAACCACTTTCCTTCTCCTTATCCCAGAACTCTTAGGAATAGTTTCATCTGCCACTTCTTTAATAATTTTTTGGAAAGTACTAAACTCTCTTTCAGTCTCCACATCTGTACCCTCCCCAGCTAACCTTTCCTCGCATAACTCCTTGAATTTGTCCCAATTAGCCTTACTAAAGACCCATCTCCTTCTTCCCTCTCCAGACTGTTTTTCCACCCTCATTCTAATTGTGCATAATATAGGAAAGTGATCCCTACTGTCGACTCCCCCCATACCTCCCATTCACAAAACCTTGCTAGTTCATTAGATGTGATGGTAAGGTCTAGCGCTGATTCATTTCCTGACCCCATTTCGATTCTAGTCCCACTACCATCATTAATACACACCAAACCTTTTAAATCCAACAACTCCTCCATCACCCTCCCATTTTCATCCAATCTCTTTCCCCCCCAAAGTGGACTGTGAGCGTTAAAATCTCCACACCATACTACCTTTCGTCCTCCCTGTCCCTCCACCTCTTCCATTAATTCTAATTTCAATCTTTTACATGGATTGTAAAAGTTGATTATCACTGCATTCTCCATTCCTAGCCACACCTCAACCACCACATACTCCAGTTCCTTCCCTAATCCCAGAATCCTATATGGCATCCCCTGTTTAATAAATGTAGCACATCCTCCCCCACCTCCAGTGCTTCTATCTCGACGGATACCCACATACCCCTGTATCACAAAATCCATATTTGGCCTTAGCCAGGTCTCCTGAATACAAATAGCATCTGGCTTCTGCACCATTTCATCAATAACTCGTTTAAACTCTTGTCCATTTGCAGCCAGGCTTTGGGCAACACCATGATAAATATTAACCAACCCATGATTCCTGACTAGACTGATGTTTGAGATCATCTCTCACTGTTTCCCATGTCAGCCCTGTTACATCCAAATGCCGTACTGCTGCCATCACTATCAGCTGTATTCTTTCTGTCTTTGACTTTATATCTGCAGTACCATTAATCACACCAGCAATAAATGTCACTAACATTCTAACATCCACTTGTATCAATTGTCCCTCATTCTGCTTCACTTGCATTGTTTCATGTCTTACATTGACTTTTTTAACCGCTTCTGCCTATGATACTTTCTGTCCCACTCTCACTTGTTGCACTTGCACCGCTTCCTTCATCATTGCACATCCTCCATAAGCCACGCTATGTGCACCCCCACAATTACAACATTTAGGTGGGACACCTTCCCCACACTGACCATAATTATGATTCCCTCCACATCTGGCACACCTTCTTGTCTCTTTGCACATTACAGCTACATGTCCAAACCGCTGGCAGTTATAACATCTAAGTGGTTTAGGCACGTATGGCCTCACAAAGTAGCTCATATATCCAATTGTTACTTTTCCTGGAAGGACCCCTCCCTCAAACTGTAACAAAACTGACTGACTATCTTCCTTACCGCCATCTCTTGTTCTTTGTAATCTTTGTGCACTAATTAGATTCCCCCCTCTTATATTACTCTTAATCTCTTCCATCTCTACACACACCAGAATACCGGTGATCACCCCCTTACTCCATTTTTTCCCTCCATGATCTTTTACAACACTTACAACCTGAAATTGTCCCACCTTTTCCAGCTTCAGTACCCGCTCTCTCTGAACCCTATCCTTACTTGTAACCGCTAAACTACCATTTCTTAGGACCCTTGCTGCAACTATAACACCTATCGCATTCTTTAATGCCGATGTTAATCTGACCGGATTTACACCTCCTACTCCGCCTTCCTCACTGAAATTGACAACTACTTTATACTCATCAATACCACGATCCTCTTGTGCAAATACCTCACTCTCCTCACTACTCATTTCCGAACCACGACTCGTTCCTAGTGTGTTAGCCTTCCTTTTCTTAATCAGACATCATTTCCACTCCCTACCTGCTTTCCCTTTCCACCATTGCCCTTTCCTCGTCCTCCTCCACCACCTTCCTCCATCTCCGGTCCGGTCACAGTACAGCCGTACCAAACCGCCCACACTCCTGTTATGTTTGCAATTATTTCCGTTCAATCTCAATTTCCACAGTCCTCCAAAGCTCCTCCGACGTCTCATCCCAACCGTTTGTTATTTGTGATCTGTTATGGCCTGTATTTAGTGATCTGCCTGTGTCTCGTTAGTCTCATGTCGGTCACCTGTGTTGTTCCCGCCCTGCTCGTTAGTCCGTCTGTGTACATATACCTGGTGTTTCTCTTTAGTCTTTGTCCGGTCATTGCAGTGTGTTGTAGCTTGTCATACTCTGTGTTATGTGTTGCCCTCTGCCTGTTCGTTTGGATTTTAGACTTCCCTTGGATTATTTGTTTTGTTTAGACTTGTTGTTTTGGTTGTTTGTTTTTGGACTCAGCTTCTAAGTGTGCTCATCCTCAGTTTGTTTTTAAACCTTTGAACTATACCTGCACCGCTCTGCGTCCTGCTTTGGGGTTCACCCTGACATATGCTTCTCATACTCTTTATGCTATTTTATATTTTTATTTATTGTGTAGTGGATCTACTGTTTGTTAATAAAGTTATGAATAATAATATTTGGAAATATTATATCATAGGCACTTGTTTGGGGGCCCCATCTGAATTTACGTTCGCCCAAGGCCTTCAGTAGTCCTTAGGTATGGCTTAATAATTGCACAATTCTTTACTAGTCATCAGTAGTACTTGCTTAATTATTTTAAATCTGCACTGAACAGTAGTGTGTGAATGCCCAAATTAAGTTGGTTACGTGTTATTATATTGTTACCTAGCATGCATACCATGTTATGGTAGTTTTTTAGGTTTGGCTGTAGAACATTTATCGTTATATAAATGATTATGATGTCACAATGTTAATGCTAATGCTAAACTGCTCATTCTAGCCTTTATGTCAATGGTATTACTAATGGTGGGCATAGATTTTTTTCTAGATTAATCTCACTGTAATCTTGAAATTAATCTAGATTAAAATGGCTCATTTGAATTCTGCCGAAGGCATTCAGAATATATGATGCGAACGGGTTTCAAGCCAGGTTTAAAGCCAGGTGGCGCATTAGACCAGGGGCTCATCTCCTGTTTCCAAAATGCATCACAAACTGCTTGAGAAAGCTGTTCTACTATGATAACTGGTGATGAAAATAAATCATGTTCAATAAGATGTACTTGTGTGTAGCGTGTGATGTGCTTTGCGTTTGGATGGTAGGCTACTTGAGACTGGAAAAACTCCTACAGTAAACTAATTCCGCAGTGCACAAGGTGCAAACAACCTTACTCCGAATTTTCCATTGGGAATTCTTAAAAGTAAATTTTCCCAGAAGCAAACCTGGCGGCTTCAGAAATGTTAAGTACACAAAGTGCTGTCCAACAGCTGTCTGTGGACGTGTTGCTACAGTTAGTGTGAGTAAATACCGCACAATGCGTTTTTTAATCAACCGGCGTATGAATAGCTAATCTGGCTAGTTTTAAACAAACAGCTGGCCGGTTGTAACTGGAACGCCGTCAACTCGGGTGTGACGTCATTCCCAGCTCCGACTTCGAGGTAAATGGAATGCAGCAATAGCTGCATCCATGTTAGCATGTCACTTTTGATGTTGTAATTTCACAGTAGACATAAGTTATGCTGCATTCCAGGCAACTCGAAACTGGGAAATTTCCGACCTCCAACTAGAGAAACTATCCTGGAACGCCACTTGAAGTCGGATTTCCTACTTGTGAACTCGGAGAAAAAATTTGTACCCGACTTCACGAGTAGCAGCTGAATGATGTCACAAAACAATGTCAGCGCCCATGGAAGCACACTTTGTAAATGGTAAACCATAAACTAAAAGGCTACAAAACGTACATTTGCATGTATTTAAATTGAAATAATACATACGATCATGTAGTAAAACCTGTTCTGCATGTATATTGATGTAGAAATGTGTTTTGCACATTAGGTAGCTGCTAGTAAAGAATCTCATAAAGTCATCTTTTCTGCATAAAAGTTATTGTTAAAAGTGCCCAAACATTACAAAGTGCAAACTACAAAATTGACTGACTTGAGGGCTACCAACTTATATAACCAGAGAGGAACATAGAACTAGTAACGTCTGGGCTATTTATGTCAGTTGTTGCAGTTAAACTGCCATCCTTTTAATTAACACCTAAAGCACTGCTGAGGGTGCAACTGTGTGCACACTTTGTCACGGTCAGCCAAGGTTTTCGTTCACTTTCGGCGTCATGCACCACCATGCACCTGGAACCTTTGATGTCGGAAATTTCAACTGGGAAATATCCCAGTTACGACCAGTCTCGAACGCGCCATTACACACAGGTTTGAAGACTTGTTCTTTCCCCCTACAGTGCAATTTGGCTAGATACATCTGTGCTAAAATATCAAGGTGAAAATCATCATAGCTGGCGTAGTATAGACCCAGCGCCCAACCCAACTTTGAGAATAGATTAACGGCGATATTTGTTTTATCGCCGGATAAGAGTCTCATGTTAACGCAGCACGTTATTACTCATGCACGTAGATGCTAATATCTTTAAGTTGATAATATGTTATAGCTAGACATTTAAACATTTAAACATTTAAAAGGCATTAAAGACAAAGGAAGCCAAAATCCCTGTTCCTGTGTCACTCTCTATTGTGACACAGGGATCGGAGATCTATTGCAGATGAAGAAACTTTCCTAACTTTCCTAAGTAGACGCCTCTACCACGGGTTTGTTCTTCAATATTGGTCCTTCGAGCCAGAGCTCTTCACCTGCAGTGGTTACAGTATGGCAGAACAGGGAGCAACAGCAGCCCTAAAAACAACAGTAGGTCAGAGAGGGAAACCGAGATGGTGGTGCAGTTCTTCTATCTTGGGAGGACATTAACCTAATGAGTGGTTCTTCTACAGTACAAAATGCCAGATTCTGCAATTTCTCCCAAAGCTCACAACTACACAGTGCAGCATCAATGTCTGTTCATGGCCCTACATCATTGCCTATCATCAGGAGCGTTGCCAGCTAGACATCGGCACCACATCTGCTGTCAGTAAACTCTAGCACTACACAGCCAATTGTGTCTCAAGCACCACCTACCTACCCCTTTGTAGTGACAGCTGGACAGGACTCAAATCAACCGTTATGGATGGCAGCAGCTCATCCTCCGAACTTGCTGGCCTCCAGTCAGTTCATGCCAGTGTATTCGACCACACCCGGAACTTGTCCAGTTGTAGCTTCACAGCACCAGCCAACCCAGGTGCATCAGCTAGCATCCACAGTATTGCCACCACTACATAAAACCCTACCTATGTCTTCTTACTCTTACTTCCATCCCTCAGCTACACCGGTTCCTCAGCCCCAACCGGTGCAGACAATCTACCAGCCAGGCTATCCTCCATATGATCCATTAGCTTTCCATCCCACTGTCTCAGTTCACACAGCACCTCAGACATTCTCAGTTGTGCCTCCACGCCCTACTCAGCCAGTCCTGGTGCCAGCCCTTCCCAAATTGGCGCATGATAGTGAGAAGGATTTAAGTGACCTGAAGGACTGTCTGAACATTATAAATATAGTCCTGGTATTAGTAGAGGCATTCCTTATCGCTCAGGCTTGTCATCACCACCCTCAGCCATGTTCAGCTGCTATGCAAGCATTACAGCAACAATATGGACAACTTGACCAGCCTGCACAGGGTGAAATTGCACCCATACTGAATTACCCTGACATCAAGGCAGGAGATTCCAAGACGTTCCAGAGCTTTGCCCTCTGGGCGGACCTTCTAGTAGGAATGTTTACTTTGTTGGAGGGTCCAAATGGACTGGAGCTTACTTCAACTGGTCATGTGGATAGACTCTTGAGCAAGCTTCCTAAATATTTGGGGGACAGTTTTATCGAATATCTGCAAGCAGGAGGCCGACTGCAAATGTACAGTCTCAACCCCTAAAACCTTCGGAACCTTGCAGATTGGCTAAGAATGAAGGCCGAAGTACAACGTTTATCATCCAAAATGGCCCAACGGAACCTATCTGAGATAGGTACCTATCTATCTGTAGGGATAGCCGGTCGACATGTATACATTCAGTGACTTGGGTTTAGGCACTAACATTTCGGATGGTTGTGGTTAGGGTAGGCGCTTCGCGGGGCTGTCAACACATCGCGAACGCAGCTCGCTAGCTAGCTAGCACTTCCAGTCTGAACCGGACGCCCCGGAGCGTCTCATACAGACGAGGGTACCTTTTGCGTCAAATACCTACGCTTTGTCACTCTTTGTCAAATTGTCGGTATATGACGCCCTGAGAAGACAACGGGCTAAGCAGTCCCGACTGTGCAACATTTGCACTGCTAAACATGTGCGGGACCACATAAATGGAAATGAGGACATATGACAGGCCCTAGAGGAGTCATTTTATGTAGACAACTGCCATCGGAGCCTTCCCACCGCTTAAGCAGCCAAGTTCTTTGTAGATAAGTTGCGCATCCTCTTGTCAGAGGGGGCTTTCGAGATAAGACGGTGGGCTAGTAATGACCAAACAGCAGTTTCTCACCTTCCAACTGATGCCAGATCTGAAAGTACAGAACTTTGGCTCTTGGAGAACCACAGTGAACCCCAAGAACCTGCTTTGGGCCTAAGCTGGCACTGTCTGTATGCCTGTAGAAGGCTACCTTCTACCCTGAGCAATATGTAAAGAGTACTGGCCTCCCAGTATGTCCCTTTGGGTGCGATTATCCCTTTTACTACACGGGCGAAGGTCCTCATTCAGCAATTATGGGTGAAGAAAAGGGACTGGGATGATCCGAACTTTCCTCCTGACCTTACGGATGCGTGGACCAAATGGAAAGAGAGCTGCCAAGCCTGAGTAACATCACACTACCATGGTGGTACGCCAGAGCTAAACCCACAAGCCACTGAATACAGATTACATGTGTTTTGTGATGCGTTGAAGCAAGCATACGGTCAGTGACTTACCTAGCCATGTGGGGTGAAGGTAAGGTTCATGTCGCCTTAGTGATGGCACGGTCCAACTGTAAATGCCACGATTAGAGCTGTGTGGAGCCTTAACAGGAGCCCAACTCTCTTCCCTCCTACAAGAAGAGCTGATGCTGCCCATCCACAGAACCTACCTCTGGACTGATTCAACAACAGTTTTGTCTTGGCTTGTTGTTTTGGCACATTTCAACAACAAGGCAATTCAACATGCTTTACATAAAATATAAAAGCAGCAAAGGGAAATTGAAAAACTAAAATGTTCAGTGATGAGCAGGCTGTCAAACTAAATGTGTACTTTGTCTCCATCTAGTGACGTTTATGGGAAGAAATATGTGTTTTTGCACTCACAAACTGTTCATTCAATACTGTTGATGACTTCATGAATGTGTGAGCATGGTGTCCCTGAGACTGCATTAAGTAGGTTACAACATTTATAAAATATAACAGTGAAACCATTTCTTAAACTTGTATATTTGGAAATGCTTTCCCATTTCTACACCCTTCATACACTGTTAGTGTTGTGCAGTCCTGCTGACTGACTCAACTTGTTTAAAGAGGTGTTATTATTATTATTATTATTATTATTATTATTATTATTACTATTATTATTATTATTATTATTATTATTATTATTATTATTTATAATCCTATTTATGGGTTGTAGCAGAGCAGGTTTACGTGTTTATATTATGACAAAAAACACCATATTTTTTGTCATACTGCACATTGCTGCAGCTCCTCTTTTTACAGCCTTCCTGTGTTGAAGGCTTTGTTTTAGCTATGGAGTGATATGTCTTGTCTCTAAATGATCTTTGTTGGGAGTTGCACATGCGCAGTTCCCAGTTAAGGACTACTAACCAAACAGAGGAAGAGAAGGGCGGGTCAGGCAAAAGACAGTAAACAGCTTTGGTTCAGCTGTAGGCTACATGGACTGGATCAAGAGTTTGCTGAGCGGTGAGTTATTAATCTGTAACAAAAGTATCTTTCATCCATAAAGTTTTAACTGAGCTCTGTCTCTACATCACAGTAACAACTTTATGTCTGTTGACTGAGGGTAGCTAGTGTTTGGAAGGGAGATGAGAGGTGTGTGCTGCAGCTCAGTGTTTTTCCACCGTTGTTTTGTTTTTTCTCTGTGGGAGATGGGAACTCCCTTTGGGCTGGACTTTGGGCTTTTTCCACTTTGCGAACCTATTAACAAGCACAAAAAAGTTATATAACTCAATAACAAAGAGGGAAAAAGCAAAAAGCATAATACCTGCTTTTTAAAATATAATTTTTAATAGGGTGAAATATAAAATAAAACGGGATAAAATACATTTTAAAGAGTTGAATAGGAAAAATAAACAGGGTAAAACAGGATAGTAAAAGTCACTTTGCAGTGAACGACATTAATCAACAGCCTCACATTTGATTTAATTAAAGGCAGTGGTAAAAAGAAAAGTCACAAGTCTTGATTTAAAAGAACTGACAGTTTTCTGGGAGTTTATTCCAGATATATGGGGTGAAATAACTCATCTCACCTTCTCTCAGGGGAGACAAGGAGAGAGATGCTGGATTCTTCCTTTTGGCATAAAATAATTAAACAAACGCTGGTTGGGTACACTACACTTGCTATGGTTGGAATCTATTGTGTATGAAGCAAAGACACAAAGCTTGATTTAATCTTATTTATTTAAAATTAAAACATAATGGAAGACGTCTCCTAATTTCAGATGGTGGAGATAAAAGAGTAAAAAAGAGTTTCTGCAGAGCTGCTGCAGTGTTTCTAGGTCTGCTGTGTCTTCTCCTCCTGGCTGGATTCATAATTCTGTGTGAGTACATTTACATTTATTTACTTTTATTCATTTAGCTGACGCTTTTATCCAAAGCGACTTACATTTGCTACAAACTGTATGTCAGAGATCGCACGCCTTTGGAGCAACTATGGGCTAAGTGTCTTGCTCAGGGACACATTGGTGTCTCACAGTGGATTCGAAACCTTGGTCTCTCACACCAAAGGCATGTTTCTTATCCACTTTACCATCACCACCCCATACTGTGTTAGCATGCAGATGAAGCACCAAGAAGGTGATGTTGGTTAACTTGTTTGTTCATTTATTGTTCATGTGCCAAACAGATACCAAATGCAAGTCTGAGTGGGAAATGGAGATGGTCCAGTTACAGACCAGTTACAACAACCTGACTGAAGAAAGAGACCAGTTACAGACCAGTTACAACAACCTGACTGAAGAAAGAGACCAGTTACAGACCAGTTACAACAACCTGACTGAAGAAAGAGACCAGTTACAGACGGTACAAACTGACTACGAAAGGCGAGCCAAAACAGTTAATGACATGATCTTCAGAGAAATCTTCAAGGTAAATATTTCTTTCTTAATTCTGGCTGACATTAACCTAATCACTCAAAGTTATATTTAAATTCAGCATTTCACTATATATTTTTTAATATTTATTTTGTGTGTTAAAACGACATTCTCAGTCAATATAAGCAGATTAATATTTTAAGTAATTAGCTAATAATTTATTTTTACTGCTGGTCTTATAACCTGCCAGTGATGCACACTGTCGAACAACTGTGTGTAATGACTGAATTAACCAAGGAACAACCTTGTTACATAGAAGCTTGCCATGTTATGTAACTGAGCTACCTACCATTCATTGGAATCAGATGTACCAATACGTTCGCAACAAGGTGCTAATTTCAAAATCAAATAACCAAAGATAAACTTTGTATGCAATGAATGTCAGTAACTGCAATTCATTTTAGATAAATGTAGGCCAACTGACATTTAGTTATGTTAGCTAGCTAAGTGTGACTTACGTTAACTAACTGCAATTTGAATTTAACTAGCTATTATCTTACGATAAACACTAACTAAAGCTGGTGTGACGGTTCTCTGCGGAACAGCCTCGCTGCGTTGTTAATGGGTTTACCTGCATATGGGGAAACCAGCCTTAATCAGGATGGGTAGGTTGACATGGTGAACAGAGACAGCCCACAGCAGGATCGGGAATTCTACTGTTTATTATTAACTGTTCCCTTTTTTTCCTTTTTGTGATCGTATAGTGTTATTTCAATACAAACTTGACAAAACATCTCAAAATGAATTGTCACATATGAAATCAAATTAAATGAAAGCACTCTGCCTATTAAGGCAAATAGAAACTAAAATATAGCATATAAAAATTGCTAAGTGAAATGTATTCTACATTACATTCTCTGCCTTTATAAAAATAATAAAAACAAACCGAATACAAACAGCTACCTGCATATGGGGAAACCAGCCTTAATCAGGATGGGTAGGTTGACATGGTGAACAGAGACAGCCCTACACAACACACAGCGAGCAAATCAAAACGGAGCAGCATCAAAAGCAGTGCAAAACAAGCTAAGATTAACATTCAACTCTGAGCTTAAATTCAACGACTCGCTCGACGGCAAATAAGCTGCACTGACCTCTTAATTACATCACAATAAAAATAAAGCAGAATAAAACATTTTGTTGTGGGTTTAAGTACATTTCGGCTAATAACATCTCTGCTTCGTTCAACATGTGTCTTACCACAGCAGGATCGGGAATTCTACTGTGGATTACCCATAATTCAACATCATTAACAACAACTTGCAATATGGCAGTGACGCCAGCAGACGGCGCTGTCCCCATTTATGCAGAATTTTAATAGAAACTATTTACAACCCGTTACACTAGCCACATAAAAGTAGAGCCCGAGCGATTTATTGGCAAGCTGACATTGTCGGCTGGTATAAGCTAATTGCAGAAAAGTTGGTATTGGTGTTTATAACAGCTGAATAGAGACGATATAAAAAGAAATTGACAGACAGATCCTTCAGACATGTCATAATTGGTGCATAGTTTGCCCACCAGAGGGCAGTCCGCAACTACCTTGTTGGCAACACCACCACGTGTGCTGCACTAGACAAAGCAACCAGCTGCCCGGAGTCAAAGCAGAGCAAACAGAACCCACAATGGAGATTATCTGTGTTCACGATGAGTTGGTCATTTGTCACATGAAAGCGTAAATAAGGCTGAACACAGTCATGACCATCTCTGTCCATACCTGTCAACTGGGATTTGAAAATAAGGGAAAGTTACACATTTCGCTTACATTTAGACTTTGGTACACAGAGTGAATCACCACTAGGCAACCACTTGCTTTAAAATATCACTGTAACAATGATCGGGTTAACTAATTCCTTCATTACATAACTGTGACCATATTTTGGTTTTCAAAAAAAGAGAACAGTTGGAGCAGGACACAGACGGACACCCGCAGAGGAAGGAAGGTTTAGGCTCGGGGGATTCAAGTAATTGGTGGCACCGTGACAATGTGAAGGGTACCAAAGAGGCTCTATCCACCTGGGGGAGTATAAATAAGTTTATTAGTACAATATTAGATAAAATTCACATTTAGTCATTTAGATTACGCTTTTATCCAAAGAGACAAGTATGTGCAAGTTATACTCCTGCGTCACAATGATGGCATAGCCTCTGCGTAGCCCCCTATGCTATGCCGTCTCTTACGGCATAGACTGACATACACCTCCTCAAAAATGGAGCTACACGTTGAGGCGACACAGACCATAGACATAATATACATAGACGCCGCATCGACCGCCGGCGAGAAATGCGGCCGCCATCTTGGTCCGGTCAAACTCCCCGTCGCGCAGCTGAAGAAAGCATTATGTCAGAGGCTGTGCAGCATATTTATGCTTAAATCGGCGGACCATCGCAAGCAGGGCTCGGGAGATTGCTTTTCACAAGTAAGATTTAACATTACCTTACTATTGGTTGTATTTTGTGAATAGAAAATTACCAGAGAGTTGAGAAGGAGCGAGGATCTTTGAATCACTGTACTGAAATCTAGCCAGCTAGCTAACGTTAGGCTATGTTTACTGCACCGGCCGGTGTTCACCGGCTGTGAACTGTTTATATACAGTCTATGAGCTGAGACTTGATAAATTATATTCCATATTTGCATTTTAAGGTTGCTTTGTTCTTATTTTCTCTGTTATGTAACGTGTCTTTGAGCACTGTGTAAAGCTGCTATATAAATATAATGTAGCCTATTATGTTTTTGTATTATTATTATTATTATTATTATTATTATTATTATTATTATTATTATTAGGTGCTGAGGGCTGCAGAGACGGTGAGCTTCAACAGTGCAAGCTCCTAAGGTGTCACACACATCGTCCGGGAGGAGATTGGATCGGAGGGTGTTTTTCTGCTCGGGGACAGATTGAGGAGACCGTTTGGCATCGACAGCCATCGTTCTGACTTGTTGTCATTGGTTGTGTCTGTGTTTCTCAGGATCAGGCTGCACCACATCGCCAAACTCACCTCTCTTGAACTGCAGAAAGGGAGCACGAGAAAAAAGTTCTGTAAAACAGTCCTCTTTCAGGGCTTTTAGCTCATGCAAAGTTTTCATGTGTGTGTATTGGTCTGCTAAATGTCAAGGGCTGGGAGGAGATGATGTAGAAGAACGTGTTCGTACAGTGTGTGACAGAGAGGGACAAATATAAAAAGCTTCAAGTGGACTGGAGATATAATTTAATCATATGTTGTTTGTTTGTCAATCATATATATATATTGTTTCAAATTATTAAAATATCTGACTCTGACTATCTGTTTCTGCTTCTCTATCATATTTATAGTGTGTGATATATATAGCATATATATATATATATATATATATACCTATCATAGCCTACATCACATATCATAGGGTGACCAGACGTCCCAGACTTAATGGACAGTGCCTGTTTTTGGCTGCCTGTCCCTGGCTAAATACAGAAAAAAACTTGGAATAGAAATAATAATATTAATTTAAAATGGAAAAACAATTGATAGTCAAACTGGAAATGTCCCCGTTTTCCCCCCTTTTCGGGGATTATGTTCTGTTCTCGTACGTCTGGTCACTTTATATCATATCAGAATATTCTATTACTGTTAAGCCCACTGTGAACATTAAAATACACCGAAATGTATCCTGGGTCATAGCTACATGTATAACCTTTGCAGCAAAAAAAAACCGCGTGAAAATCAGTTCGGTATTCAGTAAATTATGATTAATTAAATGCGCTGACAGCTCGTTGCTCCTGCCAAACAGATTAGACTGAGTGGAGCGGTTGACCGGTCCAAGATGGCGGCCGCACGGCTCGTCAGCGCCAATAGGCAGCAGCAGTCGATGCGGCGTCTATGTATATTATGTCTATGACACAGACCATAAAAACTGTGATTGGTCAACTAGCATTTGGCGGTGTAATTGCAGAACGATGGAGACACCGACGCACAAGTATGTATGCATGGCTACGTGTGTAGGAGTATAAATTAAGCTTTACAATTGCAATATATATTTCAGAGGTCGCACGTCTCCAGAGCAACCAGGGGTTAAGTGTCTTGCTCACGGACACATTGGTGGATGTGTTACAGTGGGACTCGAACCCATGTCTCTCACACCAAAGGCATGTCTGCATCATCGCCACCCCCTGATAATAAAATGAAAATAAAAACTTAATGTTAGTATAATACTAAGATATTTACAGGTTACGCTTTATATGGCTAATGTCTGCCTACAGATTGTTTATAGTAGGCCTGTTTGTAACATTTCAACAGCATATTATTTTAGATTCAACAATTAAACTGATTCACAAATCAAACCATTTTCTGCCTTGGTAGGGCTAATATTAGTGTATTCAATATAATTTCATATAATAGTATTCTATATATCTTACCATTAGTATAATATTAATTCCAGTTACTGTAGTTTCATTGTGGTACATTGTTCTAATTCATTAAAACCTTGTGCGAGTCTTTTGTTAATGCTAACTTGTCAATAATTAGAACCATTCATGCAGAACAATTTCAATATTTTGAAAGCAATAATAATTATAATAATAAATTGAATTTGTATAGCGCTTTTCCAAAGCTCAAAGTCGCTTTACAGAGTAGAAACAGTAGAGAAAAAAAAACAAAACTAAGGATAGGCAGAACAGAAGAGATGGGTCTAGAGACGGGACTGAAAAATGGTGAGGGACTCAGAGATGCGGATCTCATGGGGGATGGAGTTCCAGAGCCTGGGAGCTGCCCTGGAAAAGGCTCTGTCCCCAAAACTTCGGAGCTTTGACTTGGGGACGTAGAAGAGACCGGCTGAGGTGGATCTGAGGGACCGTGAAGGTTGTAACACCCATATACTGCAGGTAGCACCACATCAACCTTATTAATGTCCCACCCCAACCAAGCTGAGATTAGTCAGTTCACAAAAGATATTATTGATAAGAAGCTTTATACACACGCTTGGATAAAAAAAGCACTCCCACCTTCGTTTCTGCAGTGAAGAGTGCTGATGAAAGTACCAGCAGCTTGTGAGAAGCAGTGGTGTAGTCTACGTGATACGCAGGTATACGCCGTATACCCACTAGGAATACTCAAAGATTTCCGTATACCCACTTAAAATAGCGAGATGATACGTAACAACATTTTTTGTGGCAGAACTTTTACATGTTCATTCATAAATTCACCCCGTTTGTGTTTTGAAGCTCTGAACTGACGTTTGCGGCTTCAGTGGCCTGTGACCGGGATCTGACGTCAGCTACCAAACAACCACACAGCTGCGTGGCGGTCACTCTGCGCACGTTTGAAATAAACTAATGTGAATCACTGAAGGAGATGTGAAACGCTAGCAAACGCGAACTAAACTCTTTTAGTGTTTTCGTAAGCCTGCAGCTAAAGCTGCTGCCGCTCCGAGTGACACCATGACAGGAACGTTAAAGTTACTGAAACACAGAAAACGAGCCAGATAAGGCTGATGTTATCGTAACGTTACCTGGTGAGTGAAAATAGTTTATAGGCCTGTGTTATCATTAACGATATCAGTAACGGAACTGTAACAGCATTATTGGTCCGTTGAATCTAGATCTAGTTTAACGTTAATGGATCAGTAAATGCGGGATACTGTGTGCGTGTGTGTGTGTGTGTGTGTGTGTGTGTGTGTGTGTGTGTGTGTGTACAGTAGCAGTTCCTGGATGCTTGCTCATGCATTTAAGCTGATAAAGTACATAACCTACGTTTGACAATGGTTTTGGAAGATAAGTGAGCCTGAGAGGATGTGGACCCCTTTGGTGTCCCTCAGGGTTAATATTCTGTATGAATGAGTTTTGGTGATAGAACTGCACACAGGCCTGTGTTCATTGTTATTACTGCTACTGAAAAGCTTCAGTTTTCCATTATTGTTAATAGTTGCAACTTGCACTGTGAAATGCGTGCATTGAAAATTGCCAGCTGATAAAACCAGATTCATATAACATCTAAGGCTAAATGTAGCTGAGTTAGATGGTGATTAACACTAAACATTAGACATTTCCACCATAAATTGGTGCAGAAAATGTCTCCAGAATGCAGGAAATTAAATGTTTAATGCTCAAAATCTTCTGGGGGAGGAGCCCCAGACCCCCCAATCGTGTACTCATCAATGAATATCTTTTTAAATACTATTAAAATATCTTCTAGTCTTGATCTCGTGACCTCAATATTCTGGATATTCACATCTCACAGTATTCACAGTATACTCACTAGAAAAAACTAGACTACACCACTGGTGAGAAGTGCTGATACGCAAGAAAAATAGTAAAATTTAGACGCGCAGGTACTGCGTACCAGTGAGTATTGGTCCATTTCAACTGTGTGTGGGCATTTTTGACACTGTTCTGGTGCCATGTGCCGCTTTTATAGGAGATTCATGGGAAAATATTTAAACAGGAGGACAGCGGAAAAATCCCAGGAAAAACAGGAGGGTTGACAGGGATGGAAATGTTACAGATGTTAAGTATGACAGATCCTGGGAGTTTAGGGATTGATTTGATGATCTACTGTTTGTGGGTTTGAGTGGTGGCAAATGTGCACTCACTATATTAATGTAATTAGATCCTTTAGTTTGTTCAGACAGAAACTAAACTGATGATGACTTTGTTTTGATATCTGCATTATTGCTCCAGCTTCAGTGACATCACATGATTTTAAGACCAGAAGGTGGAACTGGCTACCATGAATACAACAAGTTATGATAAATATCTGCTCTGACTGATAAATATGCATCTGTCACAGTCTGTTTTCATCAGTGAGTAGATCACTTAATAAACATGGTAACATACAGTGCCATATCATAATCTGCACTTGCAGTTTCTTTAAAATAAGGGAGGATGAGAGCCAATCACAAATCAGAACAGGTCCGACAATGAAACCTAATGATACTGTATTAGATTACTTGGAGGAAAAATCCCCCCTTTTACATATAAATTAAGTCCGTTTTATTCAAGCCCTTGCCAAACGAGTTCACACAATGCTGATTAAACCTATCACTGCTTGGTAAAGCTGCTGTATACCAGAGTTTTTAAACCTGGAGTCTGTGGCGAGATTCCAGCACTGGTGAACCAGTGGTGATGTGTTTTATGCCAACCAGCAATGATTGGTTTGCCAGAGCTGAAGAGGGAAGCAACCGTAGCGACAGCAGCAAATCAGGATGGCAGAGCCTTTACATCAGAAGCAGTCAGCGTAGTTGTGTAATTACTCTCACTGTCAAAAGGGGAAGAGAAAAGTTCCACACTGCAGGTTTAAACTCAACACACAATGGGAATTATCTTTCAGATACTGAGGCCAGTTGCAAAACCCAGGCTGAGAGAGGCATGTTGAACATGTTGCATAATGGTAAGTATGATTATGAAACTGTTAGTGATGAAAGTGACCCAGTATTCAGCCTGTGAGCCTTCAGATGATGCTGCAAACATACATATTTCTAAAATAGATACCACCTTGGCTCTTTGTTTTGTAGCTGAAGCCTTTTTTAAATTCTTGTTTGTTATATGTGATAATATGATGTTTTAAAGTACTTTGTGTTTTTCAGTCACTCAACAAGGATGGCAGATTTTCCAAGATGGATTCTATCACATTTCGTCAGAGAAGAAAACCTGGCAAGAAAGTAGAAATGATTGTCTTCAGAAAGGTGCAGACCTGATGATTATCAACAGCATCGAAGAACAGGTTTGTGTGTGTGTGTGTGTGTGTGTGTGTGTGTGTGTGTGTGTGTGTGTGTGTGTGTGTGTGTGTGTGTGTGTGCATGAATCTGTATATAAGAGAGACGTAGCTCATCCATGACCACTCATGCAGAATAAAGAGCAGAACTATTGAATGAATGCAAAGGTCACTGAAGTGGAGGATACATCAATACATCAGTTTCATTTCTGTTGTTTACAGTTTGTGTCTCTTTTTTTAAACAAGACTTTTATAAGACAGTTTAAACAGTACATGTGGATTGGCCTGACGGACTCAGAGATGGAGGGGAAATGGAAATGGGTGGATGGGACTCCAATGACCAAAAGGTTCACACATGTTTACAATCAAATTAAATCACTACCTGGTGCTTTTTGGGTTGTGTTCACTGATAAAAGCTTTTTTTTATTTCAGCTACTGGGGTTCTGGAGAGCCTAACGGTGGGAGCAGCGAAAACTGTGTGGAAATAAGGCACTATGATAAAGACAACAGCTGGAACGATCGAGCATGTTCCAGTTCAAACTTCTGGGTCTGTGAAAAGAAAGTCCTTCCATAACCCTCCATCCAAAAGCATCAGACAGTATGAAAAGTCAGGACAATACGTTCACTGGTTTTTATATAGCGCCAAATCATAACAGAAGTTATCTAAGGTCATTTTTAGATTTGTCTTAGTGTGGATATAATCTGAAACTTGGTTATAACTGTGCTGCTGGGAAAATGGCCTGTTAACATACATACAAACACATACCCTGCTTTGTTTGCAAAAATCATGAAAAGTAATATATTAAACTTGCTTTGAGTGTCTGCTTTTCTTATTAGTTGACATCATACTCTGAATTTAATCTGTATCTAATCTATGAATGTTTACTTTAAAGGCAGATTGAATAGGATTTTTCTAAAACAAATGCGATGTATATAATCATACAGAAATAATCCCCCTTAATCATCACTTATGACCCATTAAAGTGTGTGGCAGTGTCTGTATCCACAGAGAGCCTGCCCTCTGCCTGTATTTTGTATTTTGTGCGTTCGGAACCTATCAATCTCGTGGTCAGTGGGTGAGTAGCTCCCAGACAGTGAAACTGAGGATGGCTTCCACCTGCTGGAGAGCCCTGAAGGAGAGGATGGGACTGAAGAGCTACGTGGAGTTGGCCTGTGTTGTCTAGGTAACCTAGGTGCTGGCAGTTGAGTGCGTAAGCTTGTTAAGTATCTGCTTTTCCATTATGATTGGTAATTTCAACAGATGCACGTCTGTCCATCTGCACGTCTTGACAAAATAGCTCCAAAGGTTTGTGGTGATGAGTTTGAGCTTAGAATTGTTTTCTGGTAACACAATACTGGTTCAAGAAAAAGTGTTCAGCAAAGCTTTAACAATGTATAAACCTTCAATTGAAGTGGACAATGAGCAGGGCAGCGATGAGGATGAAGGGTTGGTCGGCAGCGATGACTTGGAGCTGAGCAGTGGTGATTTAGAGGGTAAACAGCTGCTGGACTGGGGCAAAAATTGGCCCCAGCATTTTTTTGTCCAGGTTGCCCACAAAAATCACTTGCAGTTCTCTTAAATATATATTGAAATATTCCCCCAAACCACTATAAAGATTGAGAAATGTTGTTGGAAATGTTTATTTATATCAAGCAAAACAAAAATCAGGAGGCTGCTGACAAATCAGAATATGTAAATATGATATAACACATTAATCATTAGCTTGCTTTTGTAGCCTAAGTTACTTTTTTGGAAAAGGCAAATCTGTTTCTTCTGTATTTACACTTCATTGCATATTATCTAATTGTGCAAATAAACTTTTCTCAAAGCATTTTTATTTGTTATTTAACATTTCTTGTTGCTGTTTTTTGGAAAACCTTTAACAAATGGTTTCAAACATGTTGGGGACATATCCCCAGCATCCCCAGAGTAAATGACACCTATGACCGCACCTCCCTGCTCCCTCCCTACAGGTTGAGCTACTCCATGCTTTCCGCTTCACCTCCACTCTCCTCCTCTCTGTCCCTGTCACTCTGCTCCGCTGTCACACACCTCCTCCTCTGCCTGACAGTGGCCACGCCTCTCCTTTACTCCTTCAAGCACCAGTGGCTGCATAGTGTCGGGTCCTGCAGCTGATATATATTTTCCCACATTTGCCGTCAGCCGTCTCTAGATTTTTTTTGTGCCCGCAACACAAGCAGCAGCAGAATGAATTCAGAAGTCTACAGAAACTTTGTCTGCCAATTTATGGAGAAATGCATTAAAACTAATCGAGAGGAAGTTTATCATGCAGCAGAACAATGACCCAAAGCCCACTGCCAACAAAACAAGACTTCACCAGGGGAAAAAAGTGGAAGGTTTTAGACTGGCCAAGTCAATCACCTGACCTTAACCCTATAGAGCTGCATTTCACCTCCTTAAGAGGAGACTGAAGGGAGAAACACCCCGAAACAAACAAGAACTGAAAGAAGCTGCAGTAAAAGCCTGGAATAACATCACAAATGAAGAATCCAACAGTTTGGTGATTAATTGTGAGATGTTATGTTCAACTTTTAAAGTCTTTCATTGTCACTTTTTGAAACGTGCTGCTGGCATCAAATTCAAAAT
>JALXJV020000005.1:34498998-34552600 GCA_024633595.2 Lepomis macrochirus
AACTGTGATTGGTCAACTAGCATTTGGCGGTGTAATTGCAGAACGATGGAGACACCGACGCACAAGTATGTATGCATGGCTACGTGTGTAGGAGTATAAATTAAGCTTTACAATTGCAATATATATTTCAGAGGTCGTACGTCTCCAGAGCAACCAGGGGTTAAGTGTCTTGCTCACGGACACATTGGTGGATGTGTTACAGTGGGAATCGAACCCATGTCTCTCACACCAAAGGCATGTCTGCATCATCGCCACCCCCTGATAATAAAATGAAAATAAAAACTTAATGTTAGTATAATACTAAGATCTTTACAGGTTACACTTTATATGGCTAATGTCTGCCTACAGATTGTTTATAGTAGGCCTGTTTGTAACATTTCAACAGCATATTATTAGAGATTCAACAATTAAACTGATTCACAAATCAAACCATTTTCTGTCTTGGTAGGGCTAATATTAGTGTATTCAATATAATTTCATATAATAGTATTCTATATATCTTACCATTAGTATAATATTAATTCCAGTTACTGTAGTTTCATTGTGGTACATTGTTCTAATTCATTAAAACCTTGTGCGAGTCTTTTGTTAATGCTAACTTGTCAATAATTAGAACCATTCATGCAGAACAATTTCAATATTTTGAAAGCAATAATAATTATAATAATAAATTGAATTTGTATAGCGCTTTTCCAAAGCTCAAAGTCGCTTTACAGAGTAGAAACAGTAGAGAAAAAAAAAAAAAAAAACTAAGGATAGGCAGAACAGAAGAGATGGGTCTAGAGACGGGACTGAAAAATGGTGAGGGACTCAGAGATGCGGATCTCATGGGGGATGGAGTTCCAGAGCCTGGGAGCTGCCCTGGAAAAGGCTCTGTCCCCAAAACTTCGGAGCTTTGACTTGGGGACGTAGAAGAGACTGGCTGAGGTGGATCTGAGGGACCGAGAAGGTTGTAACACCCATATACTGCAGGTAGCACCACATCAACCTTATTAATGTCCCACCCCAACCAAGCTGAGATTAGTCAGTTCACAAAAGATATTATTGATAAGAAGCTTTATACACACGCTTGGATAAAAAAAGCACTCCTTACTTCGTTTCTGCCAGAGGAGAGTGCCGATGGAACCAGCAGCTTGTGAGAAGCAGTGGTGTAGTCTACGTGATACGCAGGTATACGCCGTATACCCACTAGGAATACTCAAAGATTTCCGTATACCCACTTAAAATAGCAAGATGATACGTAACAACATTTTTTGTGGCAGAACTTTTACATTTTCATTCATAAATTCACCCCGTTTGTGTTTTGAAGCTCTGAACTGACGTTTGCGGCTTCAGTGGCCTGTGACCGGGATCTGACGTCAGCTACCAAACAACCACACAGCTGCGTGGCGGTCACTCTGCGCACGTTTGAAATAAACTAATGTGAATCACTGAAGGAGATGTGAAACGCGAGCAAACGCGAACTAAACTCTTTTAGTGTTTTCGTAAGCCTGCAGCTAAAGCTGCTGCCGCTCCGAGTGACACCATGACAGGAACGTTAAAGTTACTGAAACACATAAAACGAGCCAGATAAGGCTGATGTTATCGTAACGTTACCTGGTGAGTGAAAATAGTTTATAGGCCTGTGTTATCATTAACGATATCAGTAACGGAACTGTAACAGCATTATTGGTCCGTTGAATCTAGATCTAGTTTAACGTTAATGGATCAGTAAATGCGGGATACTGTGTGTGTGTGTGTGTGTGTGTGTGTGTGTGTGTGTACAGTAGCAGGTCCTGGATGCTTGCTCATGCATTTAAGCTGATAAAGTACATAACCTACGTTTGACAATGGTTTTTGGAAGATAAGTGAGCCTGAGAGGATGTGGACCCCTTTTGGTGTCCTCAGGGTTAATATTCTGTATGAATGAGTTTTGGTGATAGAACTGCACACAGGCCTGTGTTCATTGTTATTACTGCTACTGAAAAGCTTCAGTTTTCCATTATTGTTAATAGTTGCAACTTGCTCTGTGAAAATGTGCATTGAAAATTGCCAGCTGATAAAACCAGATTCATATAACATCTAAGGCTAAATGTAGCTGAGTTAGATGGTGATTAACACTAAACATTAGACATTTCCACCATAAATTGGTGCAGAAAATGTCTCCAGAATGCAGGAAATTAAATGTTTAATGCTCAAAATCTTCTGGGGGAGGAGCCCCAGACCCCCCAATCGTGTACTCATCAATGAATATCTTTTTAAATACTATTAAAATATCTTCTAGTCTTGATCTCGTGACCTCAATATTCTGGATATTCACATCTCACAGTATTCACAGTATACTCACTAGAAAAAACTAGACTACACCACTGGTGAGAAGTGCTGATCACTAAGAAAAATAGTAAAATTTAGACGCAGCGCAGGTACTGCGTACCAGTGAGTATTGGTCCATTTCAACTGTGTGTGGGCATTTTTGACACTGTTCTGGTGCCATGTGCCACTTTTATAGGAGATTCATGGGAAAATATTTAAACAGGAGGACAGCGGAAAAATCCCAGGAAAAACAGGAGGGTTGACAGGGATGGAAATGTTACAGATGTTAAGTATGACAGATCCTGGGAGTTTAGGGATTGATTTGATGATCTACTGTTTGTGGGTTTGAGTGGTGGCAAATGTGCACTCACTATATTAATGTAATTAGATCCTTTAGTTTGTTCAGACAGAAACTAAATTGATGATGACTTTGTTTTGATATCTGCATTATTGCTCCAGCTTCAGTGACACCACATGATTTTAAGACCAGAAGGTGGAACTGGCTACCATGAATACAACAAGTTATGATAAACATCTGCTCTGACTGATAAATATGCATCTGTCACAGTCTGTTTTCATCAGTGAGTAGATCACTTAATAAACATGGTAACATACAGTGCCATATCATAATCTGCACTTGCAGTTTCTTTAAAATAAGGGAGGATGAGAGCCAATCACAAATCAGAACAGGTCCGACAATGAAACCTAATGATACTGTATTAGATTACTTGGAGGAAAAATCCCCCCTTTTACATATAAATGAAGTCCGTTTTATTCAAGCCCTTGCCAAACGAGTTCACACAATGCTGATTAAACCTTTCACCGCTTGGTAAAGCTGCTGTATACCAGAGTTTTTAAACCTGGAGTCTGTGGCGAGATTCCAGCACTGGTGAACCAGTGGTGATGTGTTTTATGCCAACCAGCAATGATTGGTTTGCCAGAGCTGAAGAGGGAAGCAACCGTAGCGACAGCAGCAAATCAGGATGGCAGAGCCTATACATCAGAAGCAGTCAGCGTAGTTGTGTAATTACTCTCACTGTCAAAAGGGGAAAAGTTCCACACTGCAGGTTTAAACTCAACACACAATGGGAATTATCTTTCAGATACTGAGGCCAGTTGCAAAACCCAGGCTGAGAGAGACATGTTGAACATGTTGCATAATGGTAAGCATGATTATGAAATTGTTAGTGATGAAAGTGACCCAATATTCAGCCTGTGAGCCTTCATATGATGCTGCAAACATACATATTTCTAAAATAGATACCACCTTGGCTCTTTGTTTTGTAGCTGAAGCCTTTTTTAAATTCTTGTTCATTCTATGTGATAATATGATGTTTTAAAGTACTTTGTGTTTTTCAGTCACTCAACAAGGATGGCAGATTTTCCAAGATGGATTCTATCACATTTCGTCAGAGAAGAAAACCTGGCAAGATAGTAGAAATGATTGTCGTCAGAAAGGTGCAGACCTGATGATTATCAACAGCATCGAAGAACAGGTTTGTGTGTGTGTGTGTGTGTGTGTGTGTGTGTGTGTGGATGAATCTGTATATAAGAGAGACGTAGCTCATCCATGACCACTCATGCAGAATAAAGAGCAGAACTATTGAATGAATGCAAAGGTCACTGAAGTGGAGGATACATCAATACATCAGTTTCATTTCTATTATGTTGTTTACAGTTTGTGTCTCTTTTTTTAAACAAGACTTTTATAAGACAGTTTAAACAGTACATATGGATTGGCCTGACGGACTCAGAGATGGAGGGGACATGGAAATGGGTGGATGGGACTCCAATGACCAAAAGGTTCACACATATTTTCAATCAAATTAAATCACTACCTGGTGCTTTTTGGGTTGTGTTCACTGATAAAAGCTTTTTTTTTATTTCAGCTACTGGGGTTCTGGAGAGCCTAACGGTGGGAGCAGCGAAAACTGTGTGGAAATAAGGCACTATGATAAAGACAACAGCTGGAACGATCGAGCATGTTCCAGTTCAAACTTCTGGGTCTGTGAAAAGAAAGTCCTTCCATAACCCTCCATCCAAAAGCATCAGACAGTATGAAAAGTCAGGACAATACGTTCACTGGTTTTTATATAGCATCAAATCATAACAGAAGTTATCTAAGGTCATTTTTTAGATTTGTCAGTTTAGTGTGGATATAATCTGAAACTTGGTTATAACTGTGCTGCTGGGAAAGTGGCCTGTTAACATACATACAAACAAATACCCTGCTGTGTTTGCAAAAATCATGAAAAGTAATATATTAAACTTGCTTTGAGTGTCTGCTTTTCTTATTAGTTGACATCATACTCTGAATTTAATCTGTATCTAATCTATGAATGTTTACTTTAAAGGCAGATTGAATAGGATTTTCCTAAAACAAATGCAATGTACAGTATATAATCAGTATAATCAATTATAATCAATATAATCAATTTGTGCGTTCGGAACGTTTCCGGGTATCAATCTCGTGGTCAGTGGGTGAGTAGCTCCCAGACAGTGAAACTGGGGATGGCTTCCACCCGCTGGAGAGCCCTGAAGGAGAGGATGGGACTGAAGAGCTACGTGGAGTTGGCCTGTGTTGTATAGGTAACCTAGGTGCTGGCAGTTAGTACGTAAGCTTGTTAAGTATCTGCTTTTCCATTATGATTGGTAATTTCAACAGATGCACGTCTGTCCATCTGCACGTCTGGACAAAATAGCTCCAAAGGTTTGTGGTGATGAGTTTGGGCTTAGAATTATTTTCTGGTAACACAATACTGGTTCAGGAAAAAGTGTTCAGCAATGCTTTAACAATGTATAAACCTTCAAATGAAGTGGACAATGAGCAGGGCAGCGATGAGGATGAAGGGTTGGTCGGCAGCGATGACTTGGAGCTGAGCAGTGGTGATTTAGAGGGTGAACAGCTGCTGGACTGGGGCAAAAAATTGGCCCTGGCATTTTTGGTCCAGGTTGCCCACAACAATCACTTGCAGTTCTCTTAAATATATATTGAAATATTCCCCCAAACCACTATAAAGCATAAGATTTTGAGAAATGTTGTTGGAAATGTTTTTTTATATCAAGCAAAACAAAAATTGTGAGGCTGCTGACAAATCAGAATATGTAATTATGATATAACACATTAATCATTAGCTTGCTTTTGTAGCCTAAGTTACTTTTTTGGAAAAGGCAAATCTGTTTCTTCTGTATTTACACTTCATTGCATATTATGTAATTGTGCAAATAAACTGAAAATTGTTATTTAACATTTCTTGTTTCTGTTTATGGGAAAACTTTTACCAAATGGTTTCAAACATGTTGGGGACATATCCCCAGCATCCCCAGAGTAAATGACACCTATGACCACACCTCCCTGCTCCCTCCCTACAGGTTGAGCTACTCCATGCTTTCCACTTCACCTCCACTCTCCTCCTCTCTGTCCCTGTCACTCTGCTCCGCTGTCACACACCTCCTCCTCTGCCTGAAAGTGGCCACGCCTCTCCTTTACTCCTTCAAGTGCCAGTGGCTGCATAGTGTCGGGTACTGCAGCTGATATATATTTTCCCACATTCAGCAGCTGCAGTCTCAAAATATTTTTTAAGGCCCGCAACACAAGCAGCAGCAGAATGAATTCAGAAATGTTCAGAAACTTTGTCTGTAAATTTACGGAGAAATGCATTGAAATTAATCGTGAGGAAGTTTATCATGCAGCAGGACAATGACCCAAATCCCACTGCCAACAAAACAAGACTTCACCAGGGGAAAAAAGTGGAAGGTTTTAGACTGGCCAAGTCAATCACCTGACCTTAACCCTATAGAGCTGCATTTCACCTCCTTTAGAGGAGACTGAAGGGAGAAACACCCGAAACAAACAAGAACTGAAAGAAGCTGCTGTAAAAGCCTGGAATAACATCACAAATGAAGAATCCAACAGTTTGGTGATTAATTGTGAGATGTCATGTTCAACTTTGAACGTCTTTCATTGTCACTTTTCTGAAACATGTTGCAGGCATCAAATTCAAAATGGGCATCATTTTCCAAAAATTAATATAATTTTCAGTTTCAACATTTTATAAGATGTCTTTATGCTATTTTCAATGTACAATCCAACAAAGGTTGAGGTGAAGAGCAACTGGACTAACTAGTAGACGTTTCATCTTACAAGAGACTTCTTTAGTTCTGTACAACTGGTAGGGAAACTCTGGAAAGGAAGCTATTTAACCTCCGGGATCGTTAGCTAGGATCATCTTTACCACTGGTTCGTTAGTGCTCCTGGCTGTAGTAATGACAGTCATCATGGTCATTAGAGCCATCCATGGTGAAGTCTGAATGACCATCGTTTGCATCTTCACCTGAGGCCAAGAGGAAATGCTTGTTCAGTTTCCTGGGAAGTGATGAAAGGACAGCATTGTAAGTGGGGGATAAGTGGTGGCATAGACCCCCTCCTCTGTTCAACAACTTCTTAATCCGGGTGTAAATGGCTTCCCTGACACCTCTTTCAAACCATCCATCTTCTCTGTCTAAAATGTGCACCTGGTATTCCTCAAACGACTGTCCTTTATCCTTCAGATGTAAAAAAACTGCTGAGTCTTGACCTGAGGAGCCCTTCTGTGTTGAGCCATGTGTTTGTGTCTTGGTTGTTTAGTTTCCACAATGTACAGGTCTGTGCATTCCTCACTGCACTGGATCGCATATGCTAGATTGCTTTTCTTGTGTTTGGGTGTCAAGTTCTGTGTGTTTTTCGACTGACCACAGCTCTGCCCAAACTTGAAAACTGCTTTATCTCTTTAGAACGCAAAGGACAACTCAAATCTGTTCCCTTTATGATTCTTTATTTTCTTAAAGTTGGTTTGATAGATCAGGGATGAACAGTATAGGTTGATAACCTTTTGAATACACAAAACAAAAAACATGAATTAGTTACAAATAAATCTCGATACCACTTTCTCACAGTAAGAGATTAGATTAACCTAGTATCTCTAATAACAAAAATACCAATCACATAATCAAACTTATACACATGCTTAGAGTAACATTAC
Organism: Lepomis macrochirus; assembly: GCA_024633595.2. Taxonomy (NCBI): domain Eukaryota; kingdom Metazoa; phylum Chordata; class Actinopteri; order Centrarchiformes; family Centrarchidae; genus Lepomis; species Lepomis macrochirus. Next base: position 34,506,312 of record JALXJV020000005.1, read on the forward strand.
TTCTGTCATACTTCTGTCAAGTTCTATGTTCACATAATAAATCTAAATTATTTAATTTAAATTGCACATTACAACCAAGCAAAAACAAAACCTGAATATATAGAACAACACATTCAAACTTATTCTGTCCTACCAGTTGCGTCTTTGGATGATCAGGAGCTGTGGTCATAGTATCTTCCAGGAATGAGTGAGAGGGCTAACTGAGCTCTCGACAAACATTTCAATGCCATGCACTTCCTGTGGGTGCACAGGCAAATATGGGCCCAATCCCAATCTCCACCCTCACAGACTCACAGACTTTGAGGCGCGTTCCCGGGAAGTCCGTGAGGGCTTAGGGCTGTCCCACTGTCAAATCGTCAAGTCGCGCTGAGGGCTCTCCGCGGACATTTTGAGCCCTTTTAGACTCCTTTCCGTAAGTCCGCATTTCTGCAGACTTTGGCTGAGGGAATTGCCCACAGTTCATAGCGGTATGACGTGAAATCACGGGGTTACCAGGGGAAGCCCGAAGCGAGACCAATATCACGGCAAATACGCCTATACAGGAGAAGAAGAAGAAAACGGTAAACAAACAAGCATTGACACCAACGCTGATGTTAATATTGTTAGAATTTTTCTGAACTTAAGATGGTGCATAGAACACATGAAGTCAGAGGAATACACCTTATTAGCCTACACACTTTGTTTATTCAACTATTTATTTTAGTTTTTACTTAATGATGTGTGTTTTGACCAACAATAGTGTCGGCCTATTCATGATTATTAACAAATATATTGACATTTACCACTCCTCCACTCTGTAGAGTGGATGTCACTATAAGAGCCTGCAGGACTTCATTAATCAGACAAAAGCATAAAATAAAAAAGTGTGCAGCGTTTTTCAGCGTTGTCAAGGTAACGTGATAAAGTGGGAAAGGGCGTCCGCTCCCAGTTACAGCATTTGAGTCCTTGCAGCCTCTTGCACTCAGTCACTTTCCAAGTAACGCCAGTAAAGTCTGTGAGGGTTCAGGGCTTAGGGCTTAGGGGGGTGATTGGGATTGGGCCAGCGTCCCAAAAAACACTTCCCAAATGTTTGTTCCACCACCTTTTGCTGCATGGTTGCCCCCTGCAGTTTGGGAGTGCTCTGAGTGAATCTAGTACAACTAGAGCAAAGTAACAATGAATTTGACACAACACCTCCCACTTGACCTCCTGGTTCTTCAACCCAAGGAGGTCACACCATTATTATGATGTTGTGATGTGATGCATTTAGTTACTCCATTTTTGATCCTGTTGCTACTGCTGCTCTTCAACTGGAAGTAGGACAACTATCCGTCTGACATCCCTGTGAAGAACTGTTGCAGGTATCTTGGTTGAGTGTTTTTTTCATCTTTTTAGAGGGCTTCACAGTTGCGACTGGGTAGCTGGGGAAGGATCGGAGATATGCATCCCTCACAATTCCCTTCCTGTCAGAGTTGACGTCAATGACCCTGGCAAGCCTGAACTGACCTCTCAAGGCATTCTGGTCAGCCAGCCAGACGACATCTCCAACTGTCACATTCCTGTGAGCCGTGTGCCACTTGGTCCGGACAAACAGGTTTGGTCCGGCTAACTGGCTCCATTTCCTCCAGAACCGGTCAACTTCTGTTTGGATGGTTCTTAATCTCCTGTAAGGGTAGCCTTTAAAGTCAAAGGCCCCTGGATCTCCTCTGGGTCCAGTTCTTCCGAGCAGAAGTGAGTTTGGGCTAATGTATTCTACACAGTCCTCCCGGCTCTGAGTCCTGGCGTCAATAGGTCGTTCATTGGCGAGGTTGGAAGCCATATAAAGGAAAGTTTGAAACTCACCCCATGTGAAGACTCCATTACCCCCCAGATTGTGCAAAGCCCGCTTCACAGTCCGGACAGCAGCCTCAGCAGCTCCGTTTCTGTGAGGTGAGTCTGCTGGATGGATCTTCCAGCTCCATTCTGTTCCATGCTTGGAGCCTTCATCTTCAAGCTTTGATTTCTCCAGTCGTTCTAGAAACCTGTAGAGCTCTTTGAGGGCAGGTTTGGCTCCGACGAAGTTCTTCCCAGGATCCGACCACAATTTCTTTGGATGTCCTCTCAGTGCCGTAAATCTTTGGTAGGCTAGGAGGAAGCCTTCAGCTGACTGGTCACTGACAAGGTCTGTGTGCATAGCTCTGGACGCCATGCAACAGAAGACGATTCCCCACACTTTGAGTTTCACTTTCTTTCTCACCTCATCCTTCACTTCATAAGGTCCAAATAAGTCCACTGTCGTGTACTCAAATGGATTGGCTGGTGTTATTCGCTCCGATGGAAGGTCACTCATGATCTGTTGGCATCTTCGGGCCTTAAGTCTCCTGCATGTCACACAGTTATCAACGATCTTCTGAGCTAGTTTCCAACCTCTTACCACCCATGCTTTCCTTCTCATCCGGAGGAGTGTGCCTGCAATTTCTTCATGATTTGCCTTGTGGGCTTCTTGAGCTAGAAGAGTGGATACCCATGATGTGCAGGGCAAGACTGGTACTGCAGTTTTCTCTTCATTAAAGATTTGGAATCTTCCTCCACAGAGCAAAAGTCCAGTGCTTTCCTCCCTGACCACAGCAAGCCTGCTGAGTGTGGTGTCTGGCAAGGCTACCTCCATTTGAGCCCCAAGGAAAAGATCCCTGAGTGCATCCTCACACTCCATGATGGTAAGTGTAGTTTCCTTGATTCTGGACTTGATCTCAAGAGCTGAAGGAATCTCCTTCCTCTTTGGCTTGCTTGTGGTTGAGGTCTTGGCCAGCATTTCCTTCCATTTTGTGGCAGCTCTCCACACCCAGGCAATGACTCTTATCAACCTGGTTAAACTGCTGAACTTACTGATGTCAAGGATTTTCCTCACTGAAGAACCAGAAGGTGGCCTCCGGACTTGGATTTGGTGCCCTTTTCCATTAGGGCTGCTTTGCAGGTCGTCCTTGTTTTGGTTAGAGGTTGGGGACATTGGCATTGCAGTGGCAGATGGAGCATGTTGTTTTTTCCCACCTGTGCTCGGGTCAGTGCTGCTGTAAAACATTTCCTTTGGAGCTTGTTTATACCTTCTTTAGCATCTGCAGCAACATCTTTGGCTGACTTTGTCGGCCACTCCTCCACAGGTCGCTTCAGAAACTCTGGGCCATTCTGCCACACTGAGTCCTCTTTGAGGTCTTCTGGGGTTGCTCCTCTTGTTGTGAGGTCAGCAATGTTTTGCTCACCTGGAATCCATCTCCAGTCTTCAACTGATGTGGACTTCTGGATCTCTCCCACTCTGTTGGCAAAGAAGGTCTGGTACCCATAACTGTCCCTTTGATTGCACCCAGCACAGTTTGACTGTCCAGCAGATGGAGCCAACGCTCAACTTGCATCCGACTGTGCCTTTCAATGTATTTTCTGAGTCTCGCAGCAAACACAGCACCACAGACCTCAGCCTTCACTGCTTCTCCCTTTTGGTCAAGTGGTGTGAGTTTGGCTTTGGACTCAACAAGCCGGACCAGGATGCCTTGCTCGGTCTCCCACCTGAAGTATGCAACAGCTCCATAGCTCTGGTCGCTACCATCTGAGAATGTTATTCCCCAGGGTCCTCCAATCCTTTTGACTGGTGTGAGGCTTCTATGGAAGGTAATTTGGTTGAGACGCGTGTATTCCTCAAAAGGTGGATGGCTTCTTCTCTAAGTCTTTCAGACAGAGGTGTGTCCCATGTGTCTCGTGTTAGACTTCTGCCTCCAGCCTCTTGAAATGCTTTTCTGACCAGAATGGCTCCTTTCTGTTTGGCAGGTGTTGCAAGGCCTATTGGGTCATACAAACTAGCTACTTGGCTAAGCAGTTGTCTTCTAGTCAGCTGGTTTGGAGTTTTTCCTCTCACCTCTTCTTCGACGCGAGATTTTGGCCCATTCTCATCTTCTTTTTTCTCTTTGAGAAGTTTATCAAGGTCATGAGGTACAGTTTGTCTGGTTCGACCAAGTAACCAACTCCAAGGGCTTTGTTGTCTCCCTTCTCTCATTTGGTTGGGAAGAATGAAGACTTCATCTGATGATGCTGGACGCTCTGATGTAGACGCCTGCCTCCCACTTTGGCCTGATCGACCCACGGCTTAAGGAAGAATCCACCTGCCTTCAGAATTTCTTCAACTTTTTTTGGTGGTTCTGTCTAGCTTTTCCAGGTCATTATGGGATGTCAGAATGTCATCTACATAGGAATCCTCCTCAAGGACTCTCCGCTCCTCCTCCAGATGAGTGAACATGGGCAGCCTTGCTGTCTCTCTCATGGCCAGTTGTGCGATGCACCCTGCTGGTCGATCGCCAATGTTGACCCTGGTGATGGCATATTCCTCAATTTCCTCCTCTCCACTGTTTCTCCAGAGAAATCTATGGAGGTGCATCTCCAGGTCTTCAAGCCACACAGAATTGTACATCTTCTTGATGTCGCCGAGGGCAGCATGGACTCCTCTCCTGAACCTTAGTAGCACTGCTCGAATGGGATTAAGTACATCAGGCCCTTTCAGGAGAAGGTCATTCATGCTGATCCCTCTAAACTTCTGGCTGCTGTTCCATACCAGTCGGACAGGTGTTGTTACAGAGTGTGGGTTTACGCCACCAAGTGACTGACGCACCACACTGGTCCTTTCCAGTCAGCAATGGTCTCTCTAGTGAGTTTCTTTGCTGCTCTCCTTTCCACCATCTCATGGACTTGATTTGTGTATGCTGTACGCCACTGTGGTTCTTTCTTGAGCTGTTTTTCCGTCCTCAGAAACGTGGCTTCCACTGCGCTTCTGTTGTTAGGTAGAGAACTTGGATCTTCAATCCAGGGGTATTTTGTGTCCCAGTGAGGCTCCTGACTATGCGCATCTGACTTCACATAGCTGAGGCCTCGCCTCGATCACCTCAAGCTCTCTTTCTTCACTCAGAGTCATGTCTTTGCCTCCTGGCTGACAGTTACCACACCGGCATCCTCCACACATGGGTTCGCAGGCTGCACCAATGCTGTCCCACTTCCACCAGTCCAAGAACTCCCTGCCAATAACAGTGGTTTTGGTTTCAGCTCTAGATTCTTGCATCTCAGTAATTTCTTGATACTTCACTGCTGTGATTCTCATCGATCGTGGCAAAGTGAGTCTCAGAATTGTGCAGGGCCATACCCACTTCTTCACAGAGGTCTGGATGTGCTCCGCCAACAGTCTTTCCTAAAGGGCCTTCCCACAGGACAAGATCTCCTACTACTTTCACTCTCTGTGGAGCAAGTCTTCCTTCACGGTGGCTTATGAGAAGCTCAACACATTCTGGCCTGTGGAGATCTTCCAGGTTGGTCTCGGGGAAGAACTTCTTGAGTTGCTGTGCTTTGATAACTCTGTGAACTTTTGCAATTTCATCCAACCCATAACAGATCATCTCATGAGCTCTCTCCGTGCCTCTAGGTGTCTTGACTCTTACCTTGAGTAAGTATCTTTTGGTCTTTACCTTCATGGCCATGCCTCCAACTCCATGGACGACAAGCGTGATCTTTTCACTTTGAAGCTTCAGTCTCCTGGCTGCTCTATGGGTGATGTAGTTGGTATCTGATGCTAAGTCAATGAGAGTTCCAATTTTCTGTCCTGCATTGGTGGTTACTTCGAGAAGCATAAGAATAACTGGTAACTCACGTGTGCTTGAGTCCATCACTCCAGGAAGGCTTCTCCCAGTGCAGTGTGATTTTGCAGCCATGTTGGTGAAGGCTCTCCTGACTTTTTCTGCCATGTCCGGGGTAAGCTCAGACATCAATTTCTCTTGCTCCTCTGTGAATGTTTGCCTCCTGGTGCTGGGTTTTCCCACTTTCACAGATTCCTTCCCCTTGAACCCTCCTCTCAGGCAGAGAAAGAAATGGTGATCTGAAGAGCTTCCTCTTCTGCAGTCTCTGTTCCTGCACAGGTAAATGTCCGTACATTCATCATCCTCTGCATGACATCTGAGGCATCTTCTGCATGCTCCCAGCCTTTTGATAGCTTTCAGCTTCTCACCAGGTTCCAGTTCTTTAAACTGCTTACAAAAGAAGATCTTCTCACGATGCTTCTCCTCCCCACAGACAACACATCCTCCTGTCCTCGTGGACTTTGTGGAGGCATACCTCTTCTCCAGGTACGTAGTTTTCTTTTCAGGTCTTTCACTTACAACCAATTGGTCTAGTTTCTCTAGAATGTCCTCTTGTGTCTTTAAGAATTTTAGAAGGATGTCGAAGTGATTGTCAGGTGTGACTCCATTTCTTGGATTGACCATGAACGCCAGCCAGTCCCTCTTTATATTATCTGGGAGCTTGCTCTCTATGGATCTAATCACAAGGGGATTCTTTATGGCTCCTGTGCTTTCGAGCTCCGTGAAGGTCGCTCAGGGCCTTTTCCACAGCCTGAATTAGGTCAATTACCTTCCTTGGCTGGTGTGACTTCAAAGGAGGGATCCTCTCTAGGTCCTCAACTATCTCCAAAGCAATTGTTGTCTTGTTTCCATACCTGTTTTGAAGTACTCCAAATATGTCTTCAGCACTGTTGTATGATGACAAGCTCAGGTCTCTACATATCCTCTCGCCCACACTTTCGAGAAGTTGGAACTTTTTTCACTTCCACTGATCCAGTCGGCTCTCCCTGCTTTTGCAGACTTTCCCAGTCTCTCTTCCATCTGTGGAAATTCCTTCTAATCCCGGTGAATTTAGGTAGACTGGTTGGCTTTTATTCTTACCACTGGTTGTGGAACTGCTGTTGGTTGAGGCTGTTGGTCTGGACCTCTTCTTTCCTCTTCCGCAATTTTTTTGTGCGGTGAGGAATTCTGCTCTTCTGGCCTCAAGGTTGCTCCCGAATATTCTCAGGTCTTTTAATCTGCCTTTCAGGTCTTCTGTCTGATCACGTGGGATCCATTTTTCCCAGTCTTTCAGGCTTAAAGTTGCATCATGGATTAGCCTCCTTGCTCTCTCCAGCTGTAGTTCATAGCCGTCTCTATTGATAGCAGTGATGGGGCTTGCTTGGGCTCTGTCACAGGCTTTTTTCCGCTTCTTGGATTGCAAAGTCTACCTCCTCTTTACCATATCTTGGCCAAAGGTTGGATTGCACTGCCTTACAGATTTCCCCCAGTCTCATGTCACACTCTTCCATTGTCTGTTCAAGCTCAGCCTGCTGGTGCTTGTTGAGTTTGGCTTCTTCATCCTCCTCAGTTCCTGCTTCAGCCAGTAGGCCAGCCCTGTAGTCATCATTTGCATCGCTGACATGCCTTGCCAGGGAACTGAGCTTGCTGAACTCCTCTTGAAGTTCATGCTTAATCATACCATCTGCAGCTTTGCCCAGGTAGTTTGCTTGCTTGGTGAAAGCAGATTTAGCTAAGGTCCGCTCTTGCTTCAGTTGCTTGACTGTTTTCCCAAGAGTTTCCTTTGCCATGGTGAAAAGGTTTCCAGTCAATCCTTCCTTTGTGCTGACAGCTTGACTCCAGGCCTTTTATCCTTGTTCTCACTGCCACGCTGGTTATCAACTGTCAAGTTCTGTGTGTTTTTCGACTGACCACAGCTCTGCCCAAACTTGAAAACTGCTTTATCTCTTTAGAACGCAAAGGACAACTCAAATCTGTTCCCTTTATGATTCTTTTATTTTCTTAAAGTTGGTTTGATAGATCAGGGATGAACAGTATAGGTTGATAACCTTTTGAATACACAAAACAAAAAAACATGAATTAGTTACAAATAAATCTCAATACCACTTTCTCACAGTAAGAGATTAGATTAACCTAGTATCTCTAATAACAAAAATACCAATCACATAATCAAACTTATACACATGCTTAGAGTAACATTACTTCTGTCATACTTCTGTCAAGTTCTATGTTCACATAATAAATCTAAATTATTTAATTTAAATTGCACATTACAACCAAGCAAAAACAAAACCTGAATATATAGAACAACACATTCAAACTTATTCTGTCCTACCAGTTGCGTCTTTGGATGATCAGGAGCTGTGGTCATAGTATCTTCCAGGAATGAGTGAGAGGGCTAACTGAGCTCTCGACAAACATTTCAATGCCATGCACTTCCTGTGGGTGCACAGGCAAATATGGTCCCAAAAAACACTTCCCAAATGTTTGTTCCACCACCTTTTGCTGCATGGTTGCCCCCTGCAGTTTGGGAGTGCTCTGAGTGAATCTAGTACAACTAGAGCAAAGTAACAATGAATTTGACACAACATTGGGTGTGCCCTGGGGGTGTACCAGTATCTGTCTTAGTGTCTGATACTCCAGACACATATGGAATCACAATGTTGTTGTGTTCGACCTTCCTCTCCTCATCCCCTGTAGTGATGGTCTTCTTCCTGGATTTTGTGACTGTTTTCACAAAGGTGCATTTAGGATGTCCACAGACTGTAAGTGCACCCTTCAGGTGGTTCTGTTCCTACTCTCTGGCGTTTTTACTTGTGTTCCGCTCTGTGGTGCAGGGTGCAAGTAAGTATTGATCCGTGTGTGTAGGTTTCCTTTACACTCCAATTTGCAGGCTCCTGTCCTCTTCACTGTGGACAGCACAGTCGAGGAAAGCTAAACTGTTGTTGTGGACATCTTCTCCTATGAACTTGATGTTACTGTCCACAGAGTTGATGTGTTCTGTGAAGGCTTGCACTTCTTGGGTTTTAATGTTGACCCAAGTGTCATCGAAATATCTGTACCAGTGGCTCTGTGCTGTTCCTCTGAAGGAGTTAAGGGCTTTACCCTCCACTTCTTCCATGTAGATGTTAGCCACAATAGGTGACACTGGCGAGCCCATGGCACAGCCATGCCTTTGTCTGTAGAATCCTCTGTTGTATTGGAAATAGGTGGTGTTAAGACCGATGTCTAGTAATTTACAGATCTGGTCTGGGCTGAGGCTGGTTCTGCTGTCCAGGGAGGGGTCTTGTAGTAGCTATTTCCTTATGGATTTACTGCCTCCATGGTGGGGATGCAGGTGAACAAAGAGGTCACATCATAGGACAACATGGTTTCATCTGGGTCCAGTTTCAGTCCTCAAACTTTGGTTAAAAAGTCAATGGAGCCAACCAAAGGGGCTAAGATGGTAGATAAGTGAGTGGGGCTCCTTCTTTGTGTATTTTGGGTAGTCCAAACATGCAAGGACTGGCTTCTCCTGGATACAAACGGTAATACTTTCCCCGGGTGCTGGAGAAGGGCTCTTGTTGTGATAAGATAGCTGCACTTTCTTGATGAAATCCATGACCCTTTCCAGTACTGTACTGGGCAGATGCATTTTCAGTTTTTGGTGCAAGTTGTCTGATTCTTTATTCAGGGCTTCAATGGTGAAATGGATCTGTCTCACTCTCTCATTTAGTAGCTGGTGTGCTTTCTTCAAGATTACACCGGCTCTGTGTCCTTATTGTGGAGCATAAGTACTGGCTGTTGGGTAGGATTTTGTATTGTCTGTCAGATTAAATATTAGGGGGTTTCTGAAGTCTGTGATTTTCCTGGCTATCCTTTCATACTCTCATACCAATCTCAGGGTGTCCATCACAAAATGTTTAGCAAGATGTCTGTGAAGGTTCTCAGTCATCCAGGTCAGAGTTATCCAATGACGGTTTAGGTCAAGGGCAACTGGAGTTGGTAGTAGAAATTACCTTTCATCTCTTCCCAGGAAACTAAAAAAAGCATTTCCTCTTTGCCTCAGGTGAAGATGTCAACAGCCGCTTTTCGACCAAAGGTACCTGTTATGAGTTAAGGATTCTGGTCTTGTTTTGTTCCATGTCTGGTGTTCTGCTGTTTTGCCCATGTCTGCTCTTTGTTTTGTTGACCCTGTTTAAGTCTGGTTTTGGTGCTGTGTTTCTCTGTATAACCTTGTTATTTTATCTCTTGGTCTGATTTCCTTAGTATTTGTTTTGTCTCTTATTTTAGTTCCCTGTTTTGTGCTTTAGTTCATGTCTTTGTATTTGCTTTTAGTTCTGTGTTCTCGTTTAGATTATTGTCTGGTATTTTGTATCATGTGTTCTGTCTGTGTTGTTTGTTATTTTGCCCCATGTCTGCCTGTCCAGTGTTCCGTCTGTTCCCCCTGTTATCCCTCTCTGCCTGCGTGTCTCGTCAGCCTCATGTACCTCACCTGTGTGTCTCCTCCCAGCTTGTTAACCCTGTGTATATATCCTTGCTTGTTTCCCTCTCTTCCCTCAAAAGTCTTTGTCCCGTCATTGTCGTATGTAGACGCTTTGTCTTGTGTTGTATTGTTTTGCTTGTCTTGCTCGTCGTGTCATCGTGTTTCAGTGGATTTGGATTTCTGTTTGCATTACCATGGTGTTTTGGACTCTGTTTATCAGCCACTCTGCCTGTAACTGTGCTTGCCCTTTGTTTGCCTTTGTTAATAAACCTTTCGGAACTGAATCTGCTCTGCGTCCTGTGTTTGGGTCCAACCTGCTCAACCACCACAACACATTATAGTACCAGGGACTTTCAAGTCCCCAGATCGCTTTTCAAGGAACTAAAACGTTCCTTCAGCCCACTGTTGTGTGCGTTTCCACCGTGGTCTAAAGACCTGCGAAGATAAGGCAAATTAACCAGCTGACGTAGGCTGTAGCCATACAAAGTGATGCACATGCATCGTTGTTGTAACCGTTATTTGTATTTGACTGGAATATAACAAAAAACTATAGGCTTTGCTTGACAATTGAAGCAGCTTTTTTGTGTGGGAGCTATAATGAAGAGACACACAATAAAGTTTTTTACCCATTTAATAGTAGCCAAACAAACTGGATAAAGCCACAGAGTTCATAAAATAACTCCAGCACATAGAAAGCAACACAAACATAAAATCATGACAGTTTGGAAGGTTATTACCAGCCGACAAAAGCTATAGATCAGCTGCAGCTGCAGCACTACTCGAGCTTCCGGTCACCCGGGGCGTCACATATACACGCTGCCTGGATGCGTCTCATACACACGTACCTGGGGATGTCAACTAAACACGCAAAATCGACGTTTTGCGTACAATAGACATGGATTTTCCAAAGGGTGTATATGTGACGCATGAGCATGAGAACAGGCTGGTTTAGCGGTTGGACAGGTGGTGGGCTGCTAAAGCGTGAAGTCTGCCTCCTGCATGAATGGAGCCATTGTTATATATTTTTAGACAGCACAGCCAAAGTTAGTGATGTGGTGTAGTCATTCATGACACTCCCGTTCTCCCGCTGGTTAGTCCGGGAAGAAAGATCATTTCTAATGCCCCCCCGTTCATTAAAAATTAAGTGCTGACTAAAAAGCTGTCTTGGTACGGACAGCTCGTCTTGTTTGGACTGCAAATCCCCTTTGCTAAAACATGTTGTGCATCACCGGAGGCAGGTTTTCATGGTTCTGAAAGACAACACTGACGATGTCAGTCTGTCTTTAACTTTAAAGTAGATGGGTTCAGTTAATGTGGTTTTTGCCTTGTCAAAGACCATGAAGTGTTTTGGTTGTGGTGTGGAAGGGCATTTGATTCGATGAAGTCAGCTCTGGCCAACCTGCTGGGCGACATCACACAGATGGATGCCCCCCTCTCAGTTCTTTTTTTGATCTGGAGAGGATTGTTCACTCTCTGCCATCTGACAGTGGCTCTGCAATCTCAGACTCTTCTGAGATTAGGGAACTTGTAGCCAGCTATTATAAAGACCTGTTTACGTGTGAACTGACAGAAAATCCAGGTGTGTGCAGAAGCTTCTTCACTGGTCTTCCTCAGGTGGATGATGAGGCCAATGTAAAGTAGGAAGCTCGCTTTTCCCTCAATGAACTGTACACTACTCTGATGAGTTTACAGGGTGGAAGAGCTCCTGGCCAGGACGGTCTGTCTGTTGATTTTTACAAGTCCTTTTGGTCGGTGTTGAGTGAAAAGTTGCTGGAGGTTGTCACAGACAGCCTGGAGAGAGGTCAGCTGCTTCTGAGCTGCAGGAGGGCGGTCATCACTTTGCTGCCCAAGAAGGGAGACTTACAAGAGCTGAAGAACTTGAGACCAGTGTCTCTGCTCTGCACAGATTATAAAATACTGTCCAAGGTCCTGGCCACCAGACTTCAAGAGGTGATGGCTGCTGTGTGCCCGGCAGGCTCATAAGTGACAATGTCACTTTAATTCGTGATGTTTTGGAGGTCTCTAGCTCATTGGCTGTAGACACTGGTCTGATTTCCATAGATCAGGAAAAGGCTTTTGATCGGGTTGAACACCAGTATCTATGGAAAACTCTAGCTGCCTTTGGGTTCAGCCCAGGCTTTATAGCCAAGATTCAGGTTCTGTAGAGTGACATTGCAAGTGTTCTAAAAATTAATGGGGGCCTGAGTGCTCCTCTCAATGTTCAGAGGGGGGTCAGACAAGGCTGCCCTCTTTTTGGCATGCTGTATTCTCTGGCTATTGAGCCTCTGCTCCATAAACTTAGAAACGATCTGAGTGGTGTTTGTTTTCCAAACTGTGATGTCTCTTTCAAACTGTCGCCGTATGCTGATGATGTCATTGTGCTGGTTAACACACAGAAAGACATTGATATGCTAATGAATTCTGTAAATCTGTTAGGCTGCACATCCTCTGCTTAAGTAAATTGGGGGAAGAGTAAGGCTGTCATGGTGGGGGAAAGGCTGAGGGATCGGCTCAGGTTACCTGGAGGATTGGTGTGGAAAAAAGGAGGACTGAAATATCTGGGAGTTTTTCTGGGCACTGAAATGTTGGAAAAACTGGGACAGTGCCTTGGAAAAGGTTAAATGTCGGCTCATGAAATAGAAATGGCACTTACCTAAAATGTCCTACAGAGGTCGCACTCTTGTAATCAATAATCTTGTTTCTTCTGCTCTGTGGCACCGGTTGGCTTGCATTGATCCCCCAGCTTCTCTTCTGGTACAGATCCAAAGGGTTTGGATTTGATTTCTTCTGGGACAGGTTGCATTGGGTACCTCAGAGTGTCCTGTTCCTTCCTAAGGGGGAAGGTGGACAGGGTCTAGTCCATCTGGCCAGCAGAGGTGCTGCCTTCCGTCTTCAGTTCATTCAGAGCCTGCTTACTTAGCCGACAGACTTGGTCTGTAGACCTTTATCCTGTTGCATCCTGCAGCGGTTTGGCGGTCTGCGGATGGATCTATCTTTGTTTCTGACAGACTGTAAAAAGTTGATCACATCATCTCTACCAGCTTTTTACAGGAGTGTTTTCTCAGTGTGGACTTTGCTGAGGAAGCAGAGGCAGCAGCAGGCTGACTCTCTGTACTGGCTGCTACAAGAGCTTGTGCTGTTTGGAGGACTGTTGGACTGTCCTAGCTGGGGGGAACCCACGCTATCCAGACGTCTTCACACTGCAGGGGTTTCTTCCCTGGGAAAGGTGGTGGAGCTGGCTGCGCCTCGGTTGGACGACCCTGTTGGATTAGCTGATCGGCTTGGATTAAGGTCTACAAGAGTCACAAGTCAGCTACTGAAACACTGGAAACAGAAGCTGATAGAGGCTGAGTGCTCTCTTTTAACGGACTTTTCTGATGGAACACTGCTGCCAAACTGCACTGATCTCTATCCTGCCATTAGGCTTTTTCCTGGTTTTAAGAAAAGTTCTAGTTTTCTACTTGAGCCTGTGGACCCTGTAGGTGCTTCTTTGGGGGACGCCACAGGAAAGACTCTATAAACTGATGGTAAAAACCTTGAATCAGAGACCACTGAGTGGTTGTAGTGACACCCCGTGGAGGGTTTTTCTGAACTTAGATCCTGATTTTAAACCAGCTTGGAGATCTCCATTAGCAAAGAAACACACAGATCTGCAGTGGAGAATCCTTCATGGCAGTGTAGCGGTGAGCTCTTTCATTTCTGTTATTAACGCTGATGTAGAAGAAAAATGTCCCTTCTGCAGTGAGAGAGAGACAGTGTTTCAGTGCATTCGTTTGACAGATTTGTTTGTGCTGTTGGAAGACATTTTTCAGAGATGTGGAGTTTTTACGAAGCAGATTTTGATTTGTGGTTTTAGATACACTCGCCAGAAGAAGAACAAATGTCAGCTATTGAACTTTGTCTTAGGACAGGCAAAGATGGCGGTGTATATGAGGCAGGCAGGCAGGCAGGCAAGACACACGGCAAAAGATGAACATACATGCAACGAACCAACAACAGCTAAACAGAAGCAACAAACATTTAAGCACTGGCGAACGAGGAGGGCAGGAACACAAACAGGTGATAGTAATAATGACAGACAGACACAGACAGGCAGGGTGATGAACTGACAGGAAAACAGAGAGACTAGATGGCAGGCAGATACTGGAGGTGAGCAGACAAAGTACTGAACACCAAACATATCAAAGTAAGAAGTAACAAATCAGAACAAGAACAACAAACTAATCCAGACACCATCAGACATATCACCACTAAACTAACAACAAGGGACACGGACTGAAGCTGGGAACTAAGACTCCCAAGAAGACAAACAGAGATGAACATGAGTGAAACCCAAAACACAACAGACTATATGACAGATAACGGACACAGGACAGAACCCAAAACACTAAGACATTAACTGAGACACAAAACGAGGAGCTAAGACAGAGCTAGACAGATGTTAAGTAAACTTAAAGATGCGGATGAACAAAATGATAAACAAGACTACATGGAGGCTAACACAGAATGATCAAAAAAATAATGAACTAAACAGATCATAATACAAGACTATAAATAACATGACAGAGAACCAAAACAGAGCAGACACGCCCACAGCGTGACAGGTTCTCGTTTTTGAGAAAATGGTTAAGTCCAGACTGCTGTTAGACTTCAGTTTTTACAGAGCTGCACATGACCTGGATACGTTTGAGGTGGTTTGTGGTTGTGGGGGGGCGCTCTGCTCTGTGACAAAGGGTCAATTGAGTTTTGAGATGTGCTGATGTAAACTTTTGCTACACATGTAAATGCAAAGGCATTTAGTAATGTAATATAGTATGTTTTGTACAGTGCAAATAGTAAATAAATGTTGGTGTAAAAAATCAAATCTCTCTCTCCCCCTCGCTCGCTCTGCATCTCACTGCCCAACCAGAGCGCAGCACACAGACAGACAGCAGCCGCTCCAGCTTCTCTCCCAGCAGTGTTTTATCTTGGCTTGTGTGGAGGTGAGTGGTGATGAACAAAAGACTAAACTACCAGTGCCTCCACTTTACTGCTAATTTAACAATATAGGCTTATGTCTTGCTAACGCATGACTGATGAGCTGAGCTAATGTAATAAGTTAGCTGAAGTTTAGCTAAGGCAATATCTCATGGCCAAACAACCTAATGTACTGATGGAGACACTACAGGTGAACACAGTAACATTTGTGTCTAATAACTTCATTACAATCGCCACATTGATATGCAAATTAGACGTTAACTAATTAAAATACACCAATTTTTAATGACTTACAATAAGAGTATTTTCCTCTGAAATGTGCTTTGTAAATATGCAGATTAGCTTGTTTTAGTAAATCTACAGATGCAAACAGACAGTAGGCTTAAAACCATCTAAAGGTGTATTCTTGAAGTTTTCTTTCCATCAGAGTAAAAGAAGACATGGAAGCAAAATAGACCAAAGTCTCAAAATTGACCACTCCATGAAAAAAGTGCCTTAAACAGTAACTTCATAGTTTTGATCGTAGCTCCTCATCTGACAACTATCCATTCTATTAGTTTGATGTATGATAGATCTTTACATGATACTGACAGCCCTCCCTCAAATGTGAAAGTCCATGTCACCATCAGTAAGTGTGTCTGTGTGTGTGCATTTGCATGGTAAATGTAATATAATAACAACAATAATAAATTCAGTATTCTGTTGCTGGGCTGTGTGAAGCTGAAGGTTATCTTTACTCATTTGGCACATTGCTTGTGAAATAAAAAGTAAAAGTATTTTTAAAACATTTATTTTAATTCTGCCTGCAGCCCAATGCCACAGTTTAGTGTGAATGTGAAGTGTTCCAATAACACCAAAAGAATTAAAACGAATTGCCTTGTGAAAAATAAAAAAATTGTTAATGAAACTGTCATTTATTCTAAATATATACTCGAAACTAGCAGCATAGAAAACATTCACATTGTGGCGTAGTTTGCTTTGCTGTCGCTGCTCCTGTGATAAACCAAGTGAAAACTAAAGAAGACCGTGGTCTCTGTGTGAACTGATTATTTTGTAGAAAAGTAAAATGCTGTTGAGTTAACATATTTCTCTTGTTTAAAAAAAAGCCCTTTTTTTCCATTTAACCCCTGCCAACCAAAATGTCTGTGCACGTCCCTGTATGCAATAATC
This sequence comes from Lepomis macrochirus, assembly GCA_024633595.2. Classification (NCBI taxonomy): domain Eukaryota; kingdom Metazoa; phylum Chordata; class Actinopteri; order Centrarchiformes; family Centrarchidae; genus Lepomis; species Lepomis macrochirus. The sequence continues at coordinate 34,522,524 of JALXJV020000005.1, forward strand.
TCTATGTCGCAGCCTGACTCGCTTGTCGTCAAAGAGCGGAGGCTACTCGCAATATTGCAACATTATGTTTGAAGTTCATGCAACGCCTGCTGCCTGCCAGAGAGAGAGAGAGAGAGAGAGAGAGAGAGCGCATTGCTCACAGCTTTGGGGCTTACCAGCGATCACTAATTTGTCCTGAGCAAACATTTAAATATTAATGCAAAGTCAGAGAATTACATAACACAGCTGACCGCGACACAGATGCCTGTCGCTCTCTTTTCTGTCTCTAACGGCGTCGACAGGTCATTTTTAAGGGCATTAAAGTATGTTATCCTTAGGTATAGAACATAGGCATCTTTAACAGGTACTCATATGCTCTAGTTATTTAAAGTATAACAAACCTGCGGCTTACTTCTGGTCTATTTAAAACTAGCATTTTGCTGGACCCAGATCAGACAGCTGCTGCAGCAGAGTCAAGTGCATTAGAGGAAGACTGCAATGACACCCTGACACAGATGCTGCCAGTTTCTTCATTTTGTGGCTCTACTGAACTATTATTAAACCTTAAAATAAGAGGAATTGGCTCAAGTGTGTCACACACAACACAAGCAAACACACTCACATATACACACACACTCACACTCTAACTACTTACTGCTACTGTTTATGTTTTTTGTATTCTATTGCCTTTAATACACTTTTTGTATTCATGTATATTCCAATGTTGAGAGCAGTCAGTGAGAAACATTTTGCTGCAATCTTTACATCACTTACTGTGTTCAATAACTACAATGTTGGTGGAATCAGTACAGCCAGAGACCCCTGGGACAGGGAGGAGTGACGTAGGAATAAAACAGTCACACACAAATGTACTTTGGGTTTGTAATCAACTCTACGGTAGAAGTGTATGTGTGTCAGGTTTAGACACCTAAAATATCAAACAAGGAAGAAAGACAAGAGAGTTAATGGCTTTTTACTCGAGAGGAGAACGCTCTGAGGCATTTCTGCCGCTTCCTCTCTTTTTATAATTATCAAGGAGGTCCCTAGTTACATACACATTGCTGCTACATGGGGAGAGGGGATAAGCAGCAACATGAATTGTGAGACAGTTAGATTAGCATATGTTGCTATGGCTATGGTGCTATACAGAATGTTCCAGGAACTATGTATGTTATAACAGCTGCATATCAGTAGCTGTTTTGGTTCTTGCTTCTTTGGGTGTCTCTGTGACTCCTGTCTGACACCCATCCACTGCAGGCTTCCTGTGAACACTTCTCTGTAACAAACTCAAAGACTCATTTTAGCACATGCTTATGCACTTCATTGTGCAGTATTGAATATGATGAGTGAAGAGTAAATATGAGATAATTTATATACATCAATCAATTTTGTAATTCTATCCATGTTTAATATGATTGCCTATGAATGCCAATAATACAGAGATTCCTTGCATATAGTCTTTGTGTGTCATTGCAAACTGTTGTTTATAATATAGGCTGTATAAATATATAGCCTAATGCAATAGGTGGCCCGCGGGCCAGAACAGGCCCGACAGCAATAATAGCTGGCAGGATTGTTTTGATAGCAGAAAAATAAAAAATAAATAAATTGATTTAAGCACACAGTGCTGAAACTGATCTCAGTCATGACGGCAACAGTTACTCACATAATCACTTCCTCTTAAGTGATTGTGCCTCCTAAATAAAAGCTTGAGAAAGTATTTTTGCAGCAATGCTTCACGACAAGTTTATTGAGAGCTTTTACTTTGAAGAATTCTGAAGGACATTCAGAAGAGGCCCTGGCTTGCTTGACATCTCTGAGAAAGCCACCATCAAACATGCGGATCAAACGCTGGGGAGCGCACACAGTGCAGCACTTGCTTTCTTGTGCAAAAGTGTCCTTATATCAAATTGTTTAACAAGCGAGAAAAAAATCCACAGCTAAGGATTTGAAATAATTTGACTTTGCTCTGGCCGCCATACAACGTCTTGACCCCTGGCCTATGAGATAGCTACTAACCTAAAATAAATAGCCTATGTTCATATTAAAGTGTATTTCAATATCCCTACCAAACTGCTCATAATATTCAACCTCACACAAGAAAAATGAAACCCAGAGCTCTAACCAAAGGTGCAAGCCCCTCCCTGTGAGTGTGACAAAAGGCTGAAAGGGCATTTAAGAAGCACACCAAACTTAACTGTCAGCTGAACATGATGGATGAACTGGATATCTATGCTAATGTGGAGCAACCATCAGAAAATCCTGGCAAAAAAAAGAGACGAGTAAATTGTTCAGAAAATATTTATGCAAATGAAGATGCGATCCAGACTGAGCTGAACAGCACTGGACCTACACTCTCAGGTAATGAACACATGCAAACAGGTTAACCTGTGCACACACTATAATGGCTTGATGACTGCAGGTTCATGCAAATATGTGAATATTCTTTACTGATCAGCTCACACAAACATAGAATAGACTTTATTTTTAGCCTTTAGATTCTGCTGCTGGGATATACAGTCCCCTCCACAAGTATTGGAACGGTGAGGCAAATTCAAAAAACTTTGTTTTTGTTGTTCACTGAAGACATTTGGGTTTAAGGTCAAAAGATGAGTATAAGACAAGAGTTCAGAATTTCAGCTTTCATTTCCTGGTGTTCACATCTAGAAGTGTTAAACAACTTAGGACATATCACCCTTTGTATTAGACCACAGCATTCTGAGGTGAGCAAAAGTAATGGAACAAATAATCTTAAAGTAAATAACATTTAACATTTGGTGACATAACCTTTGCTTGCCATAACTGCCTCAAGCCGGCAACCTGTTCATTCTTCATTTGTGATGTTATTCTTGACGTTTACCGCAGCTTCTTTCAGTTCCTCTTTGATTCGGGGTGTTTCTTCCTTCAGTCTCCTCTTGAGGTGAAATGCAGCTCTATTGTGTTAAGTTCAGGTGTCTGACTTGGCCTGTCTATGACCTTCCACTGTTTACCCTGATGAAGTCCTTTATTTTGTTGGCAGTGTGCTTTGGGTCATTGTCCTGCTGCATCATAAACTTCCTCCCCATTAGTTTCAATGCATTTCTCCATAAATTGGGATACAACTGTTTCTGTCCAGCTCTGAATTCATTCTGCTGCTGCCATCATCAGCTACATCATCAATAAATATTAATGAGCCTGTTCCAGAAGCAGCCATGCACGCCCAATGAGCTTGTACCTTCGGATCATAAGCACTTCCTTTCTTTCTCCACACTTTCTTTCCATCACTTTGGTCCCATCAGTCCATCAGATTGTGTTCCACACCTTTCGCAGCTCATCTCTGTACTTTGTAAATTTCAATCTGTCCTTCTGATTCTTCCTGCTGATGAGTGGTTTGCATCTTGTGCTGTTGCCTCTATATTTCTGCTCTCGGAGTCTTCTTCCAACAGTGAATTGTGATACCTTCACCCTGCACCATGGAGGTCATTGCTGATGTCACTTACTGATGTTTTGGGGGGTTCTTCACAGCTCTCACCATATTTCTGTCATCACCTACTGTTGTTTTCCTTGGCTGACCTGTTGGACGTCTGTTGCTCAGGACACCACTAGTTTCTTTCTCTTTCAGGACATTCCAGATTCTTGTGCATGCTCTGCCCAATGTTTGTCCAAATGGTCGATTTTCATTGTTATCTTGACAATGGCTTGCTTTTCAAGGTAGAGTTGTCACCACTTAGAGCTAGGCATTGAAAAGATATAAGCAGAACAGCAATAGAGGAACTAAAACAGCAAGTTATTATTACCAGTACTTTGTTTTTAACTGTGTTATGTCTATGCCAGTAGTGCTAAGAGAATGAGGAGTTAAATAAAAGAGGAATATTTGCTGCATGGTTGGAGGGAGGGGAGTGTTTTTTTAACTTAGGTAATTTATGGACACTGCAGATCTGTTTTTTTAAATGTTTACATTGAATTACATGTTTTCTTATTGTGCCAAAAATCTTAAAACATTTTCGTTTGTTAACTAACATTTGTTGTTGCAAACTATTTTTCATAACATTTTTAACAAATGCTTTCAAAAAGTATAGGGGACATGTCCCCAGTGTAAATGACACTTTGGATTATGCATGATCATTTTTAACTTTTATTATAGCCTACTACATGTTGTTCTTCAACTGGCCTAATGGTGATGATTTATGTTATAGTTTGTTGTAACCTACAGTTAGGCTACTCATTAATTTTAAATTGTAAGCTATTTGACTTTTTTTGATTTGTAATGAAATTAAGCATTAATCAATAATTCATTTTAAAGGGCTCTCACACAGCTGAGGGATTAATTTTTCTTTCCCTTATGTTCATTATGCATTATGTTCACTGCTGTGAGCGGAGGTCAGGAGCACAAAAAACTCTCTACATTTTAATCTCTAAATTAAAAATCAAATGTGTACTCAATAATCAAATATTCGGGTCCAGCCCTCCTAGATGCTTGTTTCTTTTGACAAATATGTAAAAGGATGATTCTCCTCACAATATTTAAAGGCTGTTCTGGCCTTAACTCAATCCTGAATACTCTAATGAAGACCTAGCAAGTAAAGCAGTACAGTATGTCTGTGCCAGTTTTAGAATCTGCTCTTCATGATACGATCAGCAAACAAATGACTATATAAAAGCTTGTCCTGTACATCATACTGTACTTGTAAGGAACTTTTCTTCCTCTTCTGCTTTGTTCCCCTGACAGCGGCCTGTTACTAGTTCCCCAAGTCAAGATTATACAGGTTATGTCTTTACATAAGTGCTGTTCACAAACTCAAAGGTGGTGAAACACAACTTTCACAGAGAAAAGCTAAAAGCAATAATTATTTAAATATGGGGATAACAGTGCAGGTATTCATGGTGTTGCACAAAAGTGACAGAAATCGAATCAGTCAATCGTGACAAAAAGTGTGTGTGATTGTTGGTTTTGCAAAGTCCTAGTTCTGGTTTGACGCAGACCCCATCCCACCCAACAAGCAGTTCTGATGAATCATTCTGGTCCCTGAAGATCTGTAGCGATGCAATATTTAATGTCTTTGAAAGGAGGTATCCAAATCTGTTGATTTTCTGTTTAATCTGTTAATTGTGTTTACTTACTATAATAAGTCTAATCAGACTGATAAGCAAGGCAAGGCAAGTTTATTAATTCAAAGTGCTTTACATAAAACGTAAAAGCAACAGGGAAATATAAAAAATTTTTAAAGCAACATAAAATATAATAAAAGTTACCGTGTAAAAAGTTGAAAACAAAGAAAAATAAAACAGGACAGTAAAAGTTACAGTGCAGTGTAAGTTATAAATAAAAAGAAAAAATCTTAAATATTTAATTGAATGCAGTGGTAAAAAGATAAGTCTTCAGTCTTAATTTAAAAGAACTGACAGTTTCAGCAGACCTGCAGTTATCTGGGAGTTTGTTCCAGATATACAGAGCATAATAACTGAACGCTACTTCTCCTTGTTTAGTTTTGACTCTGGGGACAGAAAGCAGACCTGATCCCAGGCGACCTGAGAGGTCTGGATGGTTCATAACGAAGCAGAAGATCAGAAATGTATTTTGGCCCTAATCCATTTAGTGCTTTGTAAACTAACAGCAGGATTTTGAAATCAATTCTCTGACATACAGGAAGCCAATGTAAAGACCTCAGAACTGGAGTGATGTGATCCACCTTTTTGGTCTTAGTGAGGACTCGAGCAGCAGAATTTTGAATCAGCTGCAGCTGTCTGATGGATTTCTTAGGGAGCCCTGTAAAAACACTGTTACAGTAGTCAAGTCGACTGAATAAATGCATGGATAAGCTTTTCCAGGTCCTGCTGAGACATAAGGCCTCTTATCCTTGATATATTCTTCAGGTGATAGTAGGCTGACTTTCTAATTGTTTTAATATGGCTCCTCAAATTCAGTTCTGAGTCCATGACTACACCAAGATTTCTGGCTTGATTCGTGGTTCTTAACATTACAGATTGAAGTCGAGCACTGACTTTCAATCGTTCCTCCCTGGCTCCAAAAACAATAACCTGTCTTTGTTTAATTGGAGAATATTCTGGCACATCCAGTCATTGACCTGCTCAATACAGTTACTCAGCGTCTGTATGGGATCATAGTCCCCTGGTGAAATGGTTATGTAAATCTGTGTGTCATCTGCATAATTAGTATGGTAACATATTTTGTTGTTTTTCTTAATCTGAGCCAGTGGAAGCATGTAAATGTTAAACAAAAGAGGCCCCAGAATGGAGCCTTGGGGAACTCCACATGTCATTTTTGTACTGTGCCAGAATGTCCAACCCAGTTTTCAAGTCTGTCTAGTAATATGTTGTGGTCAAAATTCTGCCACTGTCAGTGTTTAAACGGATATCATTGAAGACCTTAACAAGAGCCGTCTCAGTGCTGTGGTGTTTTCGAAAAACCTGACTGGAAGACATCAAAACAGTTATTTAATGCCAAGAAAGCACTAAGCTTTTGAAAAACAGCATTTTCAATGATTTTACTTAAAAACAGGAGATTTGAAATGGGCCTATAATTGCTCATTAGTCTTACCAGAGACCACCTTCACCTTGGCTGGTGCAATGGCATAAATAACATTTGTAATTTTAGAACTGAAATTATCCACAAGCTCAATGACTTAGACCTGTGAAAGGGCAGGTGTCGAGGAGAAAGCCTCAATAAATTTTTCACTAGTGTTTTCAGTGATATGCCGTTTTGTGATCACCTCTGTTTTAACATTTGTGTGCACGCAGATAGCACTCTCAAAGAAAACACAGGAATGATCAGAGAGTGCAACATCCTCGTACAAACGTGACATGTCATGTGCGGGAGGAGGGAAGATGGCGGCATGTGGGTCAGGAACTGGCAGGACAGATGCGGCAGTAGCGCTTTTATTTTATGGATTGAATTTAAATGTACTAAAGCCCACTGATATTAATATATCAGTGAAACCAGGGGAAAATGTTCACCATACAGAGAGGATCGATATTGACCGAACAAACACCCCAAGCCACAACAAACTTCGGCTATGGGAAACATGCGCTTGCAATAATGTTCATGTATCCACAACTGTACCATCCTACAAAAAATCCAACCCGATCGCATCAACATGCGTCACATATACACGCTTTGGAAAAGTCGTGTCTATAGTACGCTAAACGGCGATTTTGCGTGTATATGATATGCTGCAGTTTACAATAGCGTTGCAACACAAAGGAGCAGCTGTGTGTGCAGCTGTGTGTGCAGCTGTGCTGCAATGTGCAGCTGTGCACATCGGCCTCACGGCCGATGTGCTAGCAGGTAGGGTTAGCCGGTCGACATGCATATATTTACTTTAGGCACTAACTAATGTCATGGTTGAGGTTAGGGAAAATGCCTCGGGGAGGCTGTCAACTCCTTAAATAAAAATATCGCTAGCTAACTAGCTAGTTAGCGACCGGAAGCACTACTCACGATCCGGTCACCCGAGGCGTGACATAATGCACGCTGCCGGATGCGCCTCATACACATCGTACCTGGAGGCGTCAACTATACACGCAAAATCGCCGTTTGGCGTACTATAGACATGACTTTTCCAAAGCGTGTATATGTGACGCAAAAGCATGAGAACAGGCTGAAAAATCACAAGCCTTCAACCAAGATACAACAAAGCAATGCTTTGCTAATCATAATCTGCTTACTACTATCTGGAGATATTCATCCGTGTCCTGGCCTGCGAGGGGAAGCACATACCACCGACGTAGAATGCAACTATTTCACAGGTACGCACTCTTTTTGTAACAAATCATCGATTGAACTGATCCAACAAACTAACCTTGATCGCCGTCTCTGCTCCGTGGGCGCCAATCGACCGGGCCGAGTTCCTGCGGCCTGTCTTGTGGGGGCGCCGAGTAATTCGCTGGGGGCGCACTTGAGGTAGGCCGCCTTCGCACCGGCGGACCGGCAGTGAGACCAGCGATGTGCCGCGGCTCGTGCCACGGAGGGGATTCCAGAGGAGACTGTGTCCAGCAGTTGCATTGCTGTATCACCAAATGATACATCTAACTTTTCTTCGTTCTCAACAAACAAAGGTGACAAACACTCCAGTTTAAGAGGGAGTTACTCATATAGAAACTCCCTCTACAAACTATCAACAAATTCATCCCCATCGACAGTGGAACTATCAACAAATCCACCCAAGTTGTCACCGGATCAAACGGCGTGCACTGTAAAAAAAAATTTAAAAAATGGCCGTATGACCTGCAATAACTATACTTAATCAAACAACATGCACTGTACATCTAAAAATTCTAAATGTTGCAATTGCTAAAAACAGGAAACTGAACATATTTCAGACTGTCAATCACTCAAGAATAATCTGGGACCCTAAATTAAAACCTAGGGGTATTTAAGGAGGGCACTTAAACATAAGAAGTTTTTAATCTAAAAGTGATCAAATCCATCAGCTTTTACTAGATTCTAACCTGGATTTCTTGTGTTTAACAGAGACCTGGCTTAACGAAAATTCACCATCATCAGCTTTACATGTTCCTGGCTATAAAGTACATAGAAAAGATAGAGTGGGCACAAAAGGTGGAGGATTCTTAATCTTTGTTAAAGATCGTTTTCAGTGCCATGAGATACAGTGGTCATGTAATGAACTAGAGTGTATTGGACTTAACATAACTTTATCTCCATCTATGTCCTTCTCAGTTATTACACTATATCGCCCTCCATCGTCTAAGAACATATTTTCTGAACATTTTGAAAAAATGCTAAAGGAATTTCATTTTAATAAGGAGGTGATCATTATGGGAGACTTCAACATCATTTGGGAAGACAAATCGTCAAGGAAAACATTAAAACAGATTACTGACGATTGTGATCTTACACAGTTGATAAATGGGCCTACCAGAGTAACAAATTCTAGAAGAACACAAATAGACCTAACATTTAGCAATAGGCCAAAGCGAATTGTTAAATCCTTTAATATGCTGACTGGACTATCAGACCACAATATGATCTTGATAGCCAGGAAGCTAACTAATAAGCGTTTCACTCCATTTGTCCAAGAACAAGAATCTTTAATTATCCCCAAAAATATGCAGGATCAGTTTATAAGTACTGTCCAGAGTATCAACCTGGACGACATACTTTTAGGAAAATCTTTGGAAGAAGACAGTCAAAGATTTACACAACAACTGCAGAGATCAATTGATGCATTCACATGCAAACAGCGGCATAGGGGAAAAAAAGAACACCATTCCGTGGATAACTACAAACATCTTAAATCTAATGAAAAAACGGGAAATGGCTTTAAAATCTGCCATTAAATCTAAAGCAAGCAGTGATAGACATACTTTTACTATGCTACGGAATAGGGTAGTCAAAGAGATAACGAAAGCCAAAGCTGACTTCTTTTTGACCATAATTGAAAAAGCAGGAGGTAATACTAAAACTATTTGGAGCCAGTTAAGAAAACTAATGGGAAATAATGTTAACAATGCCAACCGACGCAGTGTCGCGTTCCCATTCTCGGGGAACCAGGGTTACATATGTAACCCGAGACGTTCCCCTTCGAGGGAACTTGAACTGCGTCGACACTATGGGAACGAGATACCCACTAAACCGCGCCGAACCCCGCCTGCCTCAGTATGCACCATCCAGTGGGCACGACTTAAGAGGAGAGCGCACGGGTGCCAGGTGCAGAAGGAAGGTCAAGACTGTAGAACCGAATGAATGTGTGCGGAGTGGCCCAGGTAGCCGCGTCGCAAACATCTTGCAGTGAAGCTCCCAAAATGAGGGCTCGGGAGGCAGCCATGCCTCTAGTAGAGTGAGCCCTTACCGCCACAGGTGAAGGCAGACCGCGCACCTGATAGGCTATGGAAATAGTCTGAACAATCCAGTTACTGATAGTCTGCTTGGAAGCGGGGAGCCCAGCCCTGGGGGACCCAAAACACACCAGAAGCTGATCAGCCTTCCTCCACCGGGAGGACCTCAGAGTATAAATGCTTAGAGCTCTGACAGGGCAGAGCAAATGAAGTCTCTCGTCCTCCGCCGTCACATGAGATGGGGGATGAAATGCCTGTAGCACTGTGGACCCTGCCGTACTGGACGGCACCTTCAGGACTTAACCTGGACGAGGGTGCAGGAGGACCCTAACGTTTCCAGGGGCAAATTCCAGGGTTTGCGGGGACTTGAGGGTGGATGGGGAAAGGCCAGCAGAGAAACGATCCTGGAGGAACTCTGTACCTGAGCCACTGGGCAGGTAACAGGGTTCACCTCCCGTTCTCTACACCAGGTGGAAAACACACTCCACTTTAAGTCATACATCCTCCGTGTGGATGGGGCCCTGGAGCTAAGCAGCGTCTCAACCATTGCTGCCATTAGACCCGCCTCAAGGAACTGTGCCCCCTCAGGGGCCAGACCCACAGATGCCACACGGCGGGGCCAGGGCAAAGAACCTGCCCCTGTGCCTGGGACAGCAGGTCCCTCAGAGGAGGAACCTGCCACGGCGGGCTGTCCAGGAGCAACACCAGGTCCGAGAACCATACTCTGGCTGGCCAGAACGGGGCTACCAATAGTAGACTGATGCCGTCCTGACGGACCCCCTCCTGAACCCCTGGGAGCAGAGGGACTGGGGGAAATGCGTACAGACGTAGCCTCGGCCACATGTGCACCATGGCATCCAGACCCAATGGGGCTGGAGGAACGAGAGAGAACCATAGCGGGCAGTGCGTAGTCTCTTGAGACGCAGACAAGTCCACGTCTATGGGGCCGAACTCTTCGCATAAGAGCTCCACCACCTCGGGGTGGAGTTTCAATTCAATTCAATTCAATTCAATTCAATTTTATTTATATAGCACCAAATCACAATAACAGTTATCTCACAGCGCTTTTCATAAAGAGCAGGTCTAGACCGAACTCTGAAGTTATTTACAGAAGCCCAACAATTCCCACCAAGAGCAAGCACTAGGCGACAGAGGCAAGGAAAAACTTCCTTTTTAGAGGCAGAAACCTCGAGCAGAACCATGGCTCAGGGTGGCGGCCATCTGCCTCGACCGGTTGGGGGTGAGGGGGAGAGAGAGAGAGAGAGAGAGAGAGAGATAGCAGGAGAGAGAGAGCAGAGGGAGGCAACCTACACAGTATACACATAGAGGTACAGACAGTAAAGGTAATGGTGCTATAGACTGAATGAAAAATGGTACAGATATTTGTAGTAATGTTAGTGATATTAATTATAACAGTAATAATAGCAATAGGACTAGTAATAGCAGTTGCAACTGTAGCAGAGGCCGTCGAGCAGGAACACGGGGGGAGCAGGAGACTCCCAACAACAGATCCAGACTCCACAGCTCCAGAGCCAGCAACACCCGCAGGGAAGTGAGGGGAGGGGGGGGGAGGACAGGAGGGGAAGCACACGACCACGGGAGAGGGAGAAAAAAAATCGAGTTAGTAACATGCATTAATGGGATGAGGTTGCACTCAGAGAGAGAGAGAGAAGAGAGAGAGAGCTCAGTGCATCATAGGAAATCCCCGGCAGTCTAGCCTATAGCAGCATAACTAAGGGATGGTTCAGGACTCACCCGAGCCAGCCCTAACTATAAGCTTTATCAAAAAGGAAAGTCTTAAGCCTACTCTTAAATGTAGAGACGGTGTCTGCCTCCCGAACCCAAACTGGATTCTGGTTCCACAGGAGAGGAGCCTGATAACTGAACGCTCTGGCTCCCATTCTACTTTTGGAGACTCTAGGAACCACAAGTAACCCTGCATTCTGGGAGCGCAGTGCTCTGGTGGGGTAGTAAGGTACTATGAGCTCTTTAAGATAAGATGGTGCCTGACCATTAAGAGCTTTGTACGTGAGAAGAAGGATTTTAAAATGTATTCTGGATTTTACAGGAAGCCAATGCAGAGAAGTTAAGACAGGAGAGATATGATCTCTTTTACTGGTTCCTGTCAGAACACGTGCTGCAGCATTCTGGATCAGCTGAAGAGTCTTAATGGACTTTTTTCAAGAGCCTGATAATAGGGAATTGCAGTAATCCAGTCTAGAAGTAACAAATGCATGGAGTAGTTTTTCTGCATCATTTTTAGACAGGATGTTCCTGATTTTTGCAATATTACGTGAGGTGAAAAAGCGGTCCTTGAAATTTGCTTAATGTGAGAGTTAAACGACATGTCCTGGTCAAAGACAACTCCAAGATTTCTCACAGTGGTGCTGGAGGCCAGGGCGATGCCATCCAGGGAAACTATATCTTTAGATAATGCGTCACGAAGGTGCTTAGGGCCTAGAACAATAACTTCAGTTTTATCTGAGTTTAACATTAGAAAATTGCAGGTCATCCAGGTTTTAACATCCTGAAGACACATTTGAAGCTTAGCTAACTGATGAGTTTCATCTGGCTTGATCGATAGATATAACTGAGTATCATCTGCATAACAATGAAAGTTTATGGAGTGTTTCCTGATAATATTGCCTAAGGGAAGCATATATAAAGTGAAGAGGATTGGTCCGAGCACAGATCCTTGTGGAACTCCATGACTAACTTTGGTATGCATGGAGGACTCATCGTTAACATGTACAAACTGAAATCGATCTGATAAATAGGACTTAAACTAGCTTAGAGCGGTTCCTTTGATGCCAATGAAATGTTCCATTCTCTGTAATAGGATCTGATGGTCAATGGTATCAAATGCAGCACTAAGATCTAATAAAACCAATACAGAGACAAGTCCTTTGTCTGATGCAGTCAGGAGATCACTAGTAATTTTCACCAGTGCTGTCTCTGTGCTATGATGAGCTCGAAATCCTGACTGAAAATCCTCAAATAAACTATTGCTATGTAGAAAGTCACACAGCTGTTTGGCGACTGCTTTCTCCAGGACCTTAGAGATAAATGGAAGGTTAGATATAGGTCTATAGTTGGCTAAAACATCTGGATCCAGGTTGGGCTTTTTCAGAAGAGGTTTAATTACAGCTACTTTAAAGTACTGTGGCACGTAGCCTGTTGATAAAGACAAATTGATCACATCCAGCAGAGAAATGCCGACCAAGGGCAAAACTTCTTTAAGCAGCCTAGTCGGGACGGGGTCTAAGAGGCAGGTAGATGGTTTAGATGAAGAAATTATTGAAGTTAGTTGATAAAGATTGAGGGAAGCAAAGCAGTCCAAACATAGTTTCCATTCCCCGGGCCTCAGCCCCTGCCTCGACAGCAGGTCTGCTCCCTGATTCCGCGTGTAACATATACGTGGGTCATCAGAAGACAAGGGTTCGTAATACGGAGGTGTTGAAGAAGTAAATAATGACACGAAGCCTGATAATTATATTTGGTGTTGGTACCATATATTATGTGAAACAAGAAAAAACAACAACAAACAATAACAATACCCAATATTTACAATCTGCAGTAAGTTGGTTTGGATATAGTGCACTTGAAACAAAATTCAGTTCCGTAGACTCAGTAGTTCACAGAAATAATCAAAATATAGCAATAAATTCAGGAGTACTCAGATATCAGTCACAACACACTATAAGACATTGAACAATGAACAATACATCCAAATGAAGAGAATGGAATGCAAATAGTCCATAAGCCAGGCTTACTGAATGGCCGTGTGTGTGTGTGTGTAAATGAGAGTGAAGGGGGTGAGCCAAGCTGCAGCAGTCTCCTACCAGACCCACAGGGGGTGAGGATGTTATAGGGGCAGGTTCTGTTCCAGGTAGTAGCTCGCCATCATTTGACCCACAACTGGCCGCACCTGGCCTGTATTAAATAACAGGACCCATGGGTTAACCACTACTCATTATTTAATTTATCAACTAGCTAGTTTTATTTTAACTTCTATGTTCTATGTATACACAATATTATTCAAGCTATAGCATAATTAATTTCTAAATGACAACACAACTTGTACAAAAGTACTTCAATACATGTAAATAAACACCCATGACATTCCATTTGATACAATCATCTTGTCATTCCGTAAATAAATAAACCATTTAAATACTTAATTGTTAAATACCAACCCATAGCATTTAACAAGGTGCTGGTTATACTGAAAATGTGGCTAAGGCTATTAGCATTGAGCCAGTAAAACATTGCAACAATACATAGAATGGTTAATGCTATTAGCATTAGCTAATAGAGCATCAAAAACACATAGGGATGCTAATGCTAATAGCAACATGCATATGGATCCAACAAACAGACTCACCAATTCCCGCAGATATTCGACACACCGCGGCACCAGTTGGCTTCTAAAAGACCACGACAGTGGACACTACAAATACACAATCGCACGCTAAAATCAATAAGCATTTACGATGGAAAATAAGCGAAATTAGTATTGGTTTGTGTAGAAACATACCGAGTGCAGCTGCTCCGGTGGCTTCCCCCCTCACACTACTGATTGGGGAAACTCACCTCAGCTTGTAAACCGCACTTGAGCTCTCTGATTGGTTAGACTCAAAGGGTGTGTCTTGTGGTGTGTTCAGGTGACTGGAAAAAAATTGGGACCATGAATTTTAACCTGGGTTACACGCGTCTCCTGTGCTGGGACCACAGGAGGATCTGATGCGCCAGTCTGCATAGAGGGCGCGATTGCAGACGGACCTGGTGATTCAAATCGGCCACCACCGCTGTATTGTCGGACCAGACCAGAACGTGGTGGCCCTGGAGGTCAGGCAGGAGACCCCTCACAGCCCAAAACACCAGGCAATTGATGTGCCACGTAGAATGCTGGTCCTGCCAGGACCCCCCTTATGAAGCGGCCATTTTCCAGGACCGCGCCCCATCCCGTGAGGGAAGTGTCCATCGAAACCACCAGTCGATGACACGGTGCCCCTAACACGGGACCCTGGGACATCACCGCTGCATTGTTGCCAAATATCCTAATGTAGTGATAACTTTCATTCCTACGGTGTATCTGAGATGTTAGCGCATATCTAATAAGGTCAGTCACAAACACGATCCCTGCACGATCTAATCTATAGCGTCTAATTAACTCACTGTCATCCTGCAACACATTTCTTCTCCCTCTTTGTCTTTCTGCCATTTTCTCCTCTACTAAAAAAACTTTAAGCCTCTTAAAAGTCCTCATCCGTGCTCCTAACAATTCCGAGCTTAAGAGCTCTTTTAAGGGTTAAGATGCTTTATGAATTAATTTTTCTTCACTAGGATTTTTTCTTTAATTTTAAGAGTAAACGCCCACTTTTCTAAAAATTTTCTTAGAATTACGTCACTAGGAGCTACTCTTAGCCTTAAGATTCTTTATGAATACGGGCCCAGGACAGTGACAGTCTTCTGGACTCGGCGCCCCCACTATGCAAGTGAAGGTTGGAGGCGCAATTAGATATGCAACACCCTTACCCCGCATCAAGGGAGCCCCTTAACTGAAAACAACAGTTGAAACGGTGATGCCAACTCCTTGGAGTACAGAAAGACGGTTGCTAAAGGATCCTTTTAAGGCCAACCTCTATGAGGAGCAGATACAGAAACTACTCTATGATGGGTGTATCAGAAAAATTAGTATTGAGGAAGCAGTAAAGACACGTGAGTTGTGGTTCATTCACCTTGTCGAACATAAGGGCTCTCCCCTCAATGACCAGCTGCTGCCGGGTCCAACGCTTGGGCATCTCTCCTTGGTGTACTTTTTTTTTTTTAAATGATTTTGACAATATGCTGTGGCGGTAAGCGGAGACATAAAGGCAATGTTTCACCAGGTATGCCTTCTACCTGAGGACCAAGCCCTTGTGAGGTTTGTTTGGAGGCACCAGAAAAAATGGATGATGATGATGATGGAAGACGTCTCCTAATTTCAGATGGTGGAGATCAAAGAGTAAAAAAGAGTTTCTGCAGAGCTGCTGCAGTGTTTCTAGGTCTGCTGTGTCTTCTCCTCCTGGCTGGATTCATAATTCTGTGTGAGTACATTTACATTTATTTACTTTTATTTATTTAGCTGACGCTTTTATCCAAAGCCACTTAAAATTGCTACAAATTGTGTGTCAGAGGTCACACACCTTCAGAGCAACTAGGGGCTAAGTGTCTTGCTCAGAGACACATTGGTGTCTCACAGTGGATTCAAAACCTTGGTCTCTCACACCAAAGGCGTGTTTCTTATCCACTGCACCATCGCCACCCCATACTGTGTTAGCATGCTGATGAAGCACTAAGAAGGTGATGTTGGTTAACTCATTTGTTCATTTATTGTTCATGTGCCAAACAGATACCAAAAGCAAGTCTGACTGGGAAATGGAGATGGTCCAGTTACAGACCAGTTACAACAACCTGACTGAAGAAAGAGACCAGTTACAGACCAGTTACAACAACCAGGCTAAAGAAAGAGACCAGCTCCAAAAAAGAGTTCAATACATGACCAAAGAAAGAAATGATCTTCAGAGAAAACTTCAAGGTAAATATTTCTTTCTTAATTCTGGCTGATCTTAACCTAATCACTCAAAGTTATTTTTAAGTTCAGCATTTTATCTATATATCAATATAAGCAAATGAATATTTGAAGTATTTGGCTAATAATTTATTTTTACTACTGTTCTTATAACCTGCCAGTGATCAATGTTGGGCAAGCTACTTGGAAAATGTACTGAACTAAGCAACTAGCTACTCTACATTAAATGAAGCTTCACTACACAGAAGCTACCCCCCAGTGAAATGTAGCAAGCTAAGCTACAGCAACTTGGCAAAAGTAGCTTAGTTACATATAAGCTACTTTTAATTTTTTACTAGTTTATAGTTAGGTCATTTATACATAAATATCTCACACACAAAACATAGGCCTAGTTTATATTGAACCAACTTCATTCCACAGTAGCAATAGAAGAAAGACTAAAAACCTGCTCCAATGTGTGAGAGAGCTAAATCAGACACAGAAACTCTCCTACTTCCTGCCATATCATTGCTGCTAAATGTACTTCCTCATGCAACAAACGGAGAACCATTGTTGTTTGTATAATGCAACTTAATTATCATATTATTAAATAAATAAATAAATAAATTCTTAATTAATTCTATATTTTTTAAGTTTATATGTGACTTTGTGCTCTGGCAACATTGCAACAACCTAAACATCCATGGAACAGAAAGAGCGAGAGAGAGAAAGAGAGAGAGAGAGAGACACTCTATCGCACGCGTCCTTATTCCCCTGCAGCAAAGTCGCAAACATAAACCCAAGGATCGGTACGTGATGTCACCATCACAGGGAAGCGCTTCTGCCAGCTGCATATACAGGTCCGTGTGTGGCGGTGGTGTCACTTAGGATATTTACAGGTTACACTTTATATGGCTAATGTCTGCCTACAGATTGTTTATAGTAGGCAGTTTGTAACATTTCAACAGCATATTATTTGAGTTTCAACCATTAAACTGATTCACAAATCAAACCGTTTTCTGCCTTGGTAGGGCTAATATTAGTGTATTCAATATAATTTCATATAATAGTATTCTATATATATTAAAATTAGTATAATATTAATTTCAGTTAGTGTAGTTTCATTGTGGTACGTTGCTCTAATTCATTAAAACCTTGTGCGAGTCTCTCATTTGTTAATGCTAACTTGTCAATAATTAGAACCATTCATGCACAACGAGTTCAACATTTTGAAAGCAATGTAACACCCATTTACTGTAGGTAGCACCACATCAACCAAATTAATTTCCCACCCCAACCAAGCTGAGCTTGGTCCCTTCACAAAAGATATTATTGACAAGAAGCTTTATGCACACGCTTGAATAAAAAAAAAAAACACTCCCTACTCCGTTTCTGCCAGAGGAGAGTGCTGGTGAAAGTACCGGCAGCTTGTGAGAAGTGCTGATACGCAAGAAAAATAGTAAAATGTAGACACCCACGTACTGCGTACCAGTGAGCATTGGTCCATTTCAACTGTTTGGGCATTTTTGACGCTGTTCTGGTGCCATGTGCCACTTTTATGGGAGATTCATGGGGAAATATTTAAACAGGAGGACAGCGGGAGAATCCCAGGAAAAACAGGAGGGTTGACAGGCATGGAAATGTTACAGATGTTAAGTATGACAGATCCAGGGAGTTTAGGGATTGATTTGATGATCTACTGTTTGTGGGTTTGAGTGGTGGCAAATGTGCACTCACTATATTAATGTAATTAGATACTTTAGTTTGTTCAGACAGAAACTAAACTGATGATGACTTTGTTTTGATATCTGCATTATTGCTCCAGCTTCAGTGACATCACATGATTTTAAGACCAGAAGGTGGAACTGGCTGCCATGAATACAACAAGTTATGATAAATATCTGCTCTGACTGATAAATATGCATCTGTCAAAGTCTGTTTTCATCAGTGAGTAGATCACTTAATAAACATGATAATGTAACCCGCGTGGGGTGCTACTATCCCCTAAGCTTGCAGGTACATCAGAAGATATCTAGGTTCTATGAGGAGGCTAAATGCACAAGCAGTAAAGCACCCAATGATACCATTTAACTCCCCCACTTAATGAAACACACACCAACTCAGTTAACTTCTGTCAAAAGGATTATATTGTGGCTTGTGTTCTCCTACCCGATGTTCTACAGAATAAAGCAACCCACCTAGGAACCTCACAAATGTCACAGTAACATTTGGATTGTACACTTTTAGGGCATCAATGACCAAAACCACAGTAGGAAACAATCACTAACCATAAAACAATACTAAATGACTACTGTGTATGTCTCTCTAAAATCCCCAAAACTCCATTGGAGACAGAACCCCAGAAAATACATGTAAAATATATGAGTCTCTACACCTTTGTCCAGCAGTGTTCCAGAAGTTTTTGATGCACTTAAGTCCTACCACCCTTAGTTAAGAAGTCCAGTCCATCCAGGCTCCCAAGAGAGGGGTGACGAAAGGAGGGTGCAATGGAGGTGAAGATGGCAAAAATCCAGATGAGCAGATGATTGTCAGTCAGTGGATTCCCAGAAGCAATGGAATGATGGAGGCTCAGTCCACTCAGTTCAAGTCTATTGCACAGTCTCACAAAAAAAAACAGCCTGCACAAAATGTGCAGAGAATCACTCAGTTGTCCTGAACAGTTCACTTATATTTTCTTCACAGGAACTATTACATAAAAGCACAATTACATATTACATACCCCATAATGTCAATGTCAATGTCAATGTCAATGTCAATTTTATTTCTATAGCACATTTAAAAACAACAACAGTTGACCAAAGTGCTGAACAGGGTCGATGTCAAATACATAAATAACAAGTATAAAAATAAAACAAAGCAACACTCTAAAACATTACAAAACAGATTAACGACGGTTAAAAGCTACCGCAAAGAGATGTGTCTTCAGCAGCGATTTAAACATGTGTAGGGTCTGTGCAGCTTTAATATGCATGGGGAGGTTGTTCCATAAGGTGGGGCCCCACTGCAAAGGCTCTATCACCCTTATTTTTAAACTTAGATTTTGGGACATCCAAGAGCAGCTGATTTGTTGACCTCAGAGTTCTTACTGGAGAATGGTGGCATAACAGATCAGCTAAATAAGATGGTGCCAGACCATTTAAGGCCTTAAAACAAGCAATAAAATCTTAAAATCTATCCTATAACGGACAGGTAGCCAGTGGAGGGAGGCCAAGACAGGGGTTATGTGTTCATGCTTTTTGTTTTCGTTAAAGGCTGCAGCAGCTGCGTTTTGGACTAACTGGAGGCGATTTAAAGATTTCTGATGTAGACCCATGTATAATGAATTACAATAGTCCAGCCGAGCAGTAATAAAAGCATGGATGACTTTTCAAGGTCTTTGGAAGGAAGATAGGGCTTAATTTTTGCTAGAAGTCTTAGCTGGAAGAAGCTGTTCTTGACGACTGCACTGATTTGCTTATTGAAAGTGAATGAGGTGTCAAAAATAATACCAAGATTTTTAACAGAAGATCGATTTTGGGAGGCTAAGGGGCCCAAAGTGCTAAGAGGGTCACTCAGTGTGTCTAAACATCCACACGTCAAGATCTCTGTTTTATTTTCATTCAGAGTTAGGAAGTTTAACTCCATCCAGGTTTTAACCTCTTTTAGGCAGTCTATTAATGGCTGCACAGAATGTTTGGTTATAGATTTCAAAGGCATGTAGATTTGAACATCATCAGCAAAGCAGTGATAGGAGATGTTATATTTCTGGAAAATAGAACCCAGTGGCAACATATACAATGAGAAGAGGATGGGGCCCAGAATAGAGCCTTGAGGGACCCCGCAGGTGAGTGGAGCAGCTGACGAAGAGTGTTCAGCTAAATGAACAGAGAAGCTCCTATCAGTCAGGTATGACTGAAACCATTTCAATGCCGTACCTTTGATACCTACACAGTGTTCAAGGCGAGATAAAAGGATTGCGTGATCTACAGTATCAAAGCGGCAGTAAGATCTAGAAGCACCAGAACAGCAGAGTTACCTGAATCCATCGTTAAAAGCAGATCGTTTAAAACCCTTAAAAGTGCTGTTTCTGTACTATGACGTGGTTTAAAACCAGATTGGAACTTCTCCTGGATACCATGGTTGTCGAGGAATGTTTGTAGTTGGTTCAGGACTATTCTCTCCAACACTTTCGAGAGAAAGGTAGTTTGGAAATAGGCCTGAAGTTAGAGAGGACGTCATGATCCAGATTAGATTTTTTTGATAAGAGGCTGGACTGCAGCATGTTTAAAAGCAGCTGGGACACACCCTGTGCTCAGACATGTATTTATTAAAATAAGAATGCTGGACCCAACAGTATTAAAAACGTCCTTTAGAAAACAAGAGGGAAGGATATCTGAGGGACAATTTGTAGGCCGCAGACTCTGAACTATCTTAGATAGTGAGGACAGTGATACAGGCTCAAACTGCTTGAATACAGCTGAGTATATAGGAGGAACTGAAGGGTCTATGGCAGAGGAGGTTGGTATAGATCTAAGCCCAGAAATCTTTCCAATAAAAAACGTTTTAAAATCTTCGCATAATGTAGGTGTGGGCACAATTTGAGCTGCGTCTCTAGGATTTATAAGAGAGTTTAGATTTTTGAAGAGAACCTGGGGCCTATGATTATTGTTGGAGATAATGGTGGATATGAATTTAGTTTTAGCGATTTTTACAGCTCTCTGATAGCTTGCAAGGCAGTCTCTTAGAATTTCCAGGGAAACCTGGAGCTGATCTTTTTTCCATTTCCTTTCAGCTTGTCTACAAGTACGCCTGAGAGAGCGGGTTGTGCTATTTAACCATGGTTCTGAGGATGGCTTTAGGGGTTTAATTCTAAAAGGAGCAACAGAGTCCAGGATATCAGTGCAGGTAGAGCAAAAAGAGGAAAAGAGCTCCTCAGGACTGAGAACAGCCTCTTAGTTTTTTTTTAAAAGCATTTGCAAACTGCAGTGTAGTTGAAGGGTTGATCGCATGCGCTGACGACGCAGTAGGATGACAAGCTGTGACCCTGGAGCAGGGGATGGTAGCAGTGAACAGAACAGGCAGGTGATCAGATATACCGGTGTTACAGATTTCCTTAATATGGACACAGAGACCATGCGACAGTACAAGGTCCAATGTGTGACCTTTTTCATGTGTTGGGCCGGTCACTGACTGGTTAAGGTTGAAAAAGTCAGTAAGATTCATAAAATCTTTGGCCAAAGGATTGTTTTCACAGCATAAATGTAAAAGACGATCATATTTTAACACAATCACCGCCAGAAACTCCGCAAAGTCAGTTATAAAATCCTTGTTAAATTTCGGAGGGCGATATACAATCGCGCACAACACAGGAAAAGGATGGTTGAACTCGAAAAGTTGCAATTCGAAGCTAGCGAAGATGTCACTAGGAGTCTGTCGGCAGTGAAAAGTGGATTTAAATACAGCCGCTAGACCTCCACCCCTCCCGGTGGTCCGTGGTGAGCTGAGAAATGTACAGTCGGGAGGAAGAAGTTCTGAGAAAGGGCTAGACTCACCAGGATGGAGCCAGGTTTCCGTCAAGAACATAAAATCCAACTCCCGAGAGGTGAAGAAGTCATTGAGTAGGAACGTCTTGTTTACTAGAGATCTAGCGTTGATCAGGGCCATGCAAAGGACAAGCTCCCCACTGGCTGATGATGAAGCACGGCCTAATGACCGAAGGTTTTCGTGGTTCACGCCACCACCACGGGCCCGCATCCGCCGGGAATGCGGAGCCTCGATCGATGGGTAGCAGACATCAGTTTGAGCGGAGTAATATCCCGGATCCACCGGCCTCTGAAGTCCGGTGAGTAGATAGCGGACCGACAGTACCAACCATCGCTCCAGGGGCGAGGATTGATCGCATCGGTGAGCATCAGGTAGGCTTTGGATCTCACCAGTACACCCCCCCGCTTTCCCCGTCTTCTAAGACGTTTCTTATGGGAGTAGGCACTGGGTAAAGCGCCGCAGGCCTATAGGTATACTGGATAAGAAGGGAGGGAGATTTGAAGTTTGGTCTCCCAGATTGTATTTTGGAAGCAACGATTCCACTGAGGTTCGGATGTTAAGAAGAGCTTGGCGATCATACACAAATAAGGCCGAGACATCTCTGCGGCACACACAGAAAAACAAAACAACAGCGAAGAAAACACTGAGCAGA
Organism: Lepomis macrochirus; assembly: GCA_024633595.2. Taxonomy (NCBI): domain Eukaryota; kingdom Metazoa; phylum Chordata; class Actinopteri; order Centrarchiformes; family Centrarchidae; genus Lepomis; species Lepomis macrochirus. The sequence continues at coordinate 34,545,047 of JALXJV020000005.1, forward strand.
CGATTCGCCGCACACACTGGCGCCATCTTGCCCATTTTTAAAACAATTACTCATCAACCATGCATTTTACAGCTTTAACTTTCGGTCAACTTAATGAACTATTTTACCCCAGACTTAGAAGACTATATTAATATAGACTGCTATTTGCTCATAGCTGACGTCAAATGAACACTCTTCCTACAACTCCACGGTAATAAAAAAACATAACACCAATGATTTATGTATCTTAAGCATATTCCCAGCTGGTTTACATAGCAACAACACTATCGGGCAGCAGTTTTCAGGGTCATAGCCAAGGTGCTAATCTGTTGCTCAGCTAGCAGCTAACTCACCGGAATACTCCGGTGGCCGTTGTGTAACCCCTGTTTCCACTCCAAGAATCTCGTTATCTTCACTAACTTTAAATTATAGCCAAGTAGTTTGCTTTGGTGAACTTCCTACACGAAGCTGTGTGCTAAGGCCACTAACGTGCTTGCATTGCATGTGTCTCTACCGGAGAATAAACCGAAACCAGGCAAGAGGTGGTCTCAATTAAGTACACTCCCTACAGGGCCACTAGGAGGCACCAACAGACTATAAACTTAAAGTAGCTGTTCTAAGGATTTCTCATCTGTCTGATTATCCTGATCTGCCCACAACGGCTGCTCGAGACCATCAGGCTACAATAACATACAGTGCCATATCATAATCTGCACTAGCAGAATAAGGGAGGATGAGAGCCAATCACAAATCATAACAGGACCGATAATGATCACTTTTGCAAGAAACCTAACGATACTGTATTAGATTACTTGGAGGAAAAATCCCCCTTTTACATGATGTCTGTATTATTCAAGCCCTTGCCAAACGAGTTCACACAATGCTGATTAAACCTTTCACCGCTTGGTAAAGCTGCTGTATACCAGAGTTTTTAAACCTGGAGTCTGTGGCGAGATTCCAGCACTGGTGAACCAGTGGTGATGTGTTTTATGCCAACCAGCAATGATTGGTTTGCCAGAGCTGAAGAGGGAAGCAAACCGTGAGCGACAGCAGCAAATCAGGATGGCAGAGCCTATACATCAGAAGCAGTCAGCGTAGTTGTGTAATTACTCTCACTGTCAAAAGGGGAAGAGAAAAGTTCCACACTGCAGGTTTAAACTCAACACACAATGGGAATTATCTTTCAGATACTGAGGCCAGTTGTAAAACCCAGGCTGAGAGAGACATGTTGAACATGTTGAATAATGGTAAGTATGATGATGTTAGTGATGAAAGTGACCCAATATTCAGCCTGTGAGCCTTCATATGATGCTGCAAACATACATATTTCTAAAATAGATACCACCTTGGCTCTTTGTTTTGTAGCTGAAGCCTTTATTCGTTCTATGTGATAATATGATGTTTTAGTACTTTGTGTTTTTCAGTCACTCAACAAGGATGGCAGATTTTCCGAGATAGATTCTATCACATTTCTTCAGAGGAGAAAACCTGGCAAGAAAGTAGAAATGATTGTCTTCAGAAAGGTGCAGACCTGATGATTATCAACAGCATCGAAGAACAGGTTTGTGTGTGTGTGTGTGTGTGTGTGTGTGTGTGTGTGTGTGTGTGTGTGTGTGTGTGTGTGGATGAATCTGTATATCAGAGAGACGTAGCTCATCCATGACCACTCATGTAGAATAAAGAGCAAAACTACTGAATGAATGCAAAGGTCACTGAAGTGGAGGATACATCAATACATCAGTTTCATTTCTATTATGTTGTTTACAGTTTGTGTCTCTTTTTTAAACAAGAATTTTATAAGACAGTTTAGGAAGAAAATGTGGATTGGCCTGACGGACTCAGAGATGGAGGGAACATGGAAATGGGTGGATGGGACTCCAATGACCAAAAGGTTCACACATGTTTACAATCATATTAAATCACTACCTGGTGCTTTTTGGGTTGTGTTCAGTGATAAAAGCTTTTTTTAAATTTCAGCTACTGGGATTCTGGGGAGCCTAACGGTGGGAGCAGGGAAAACTGTGTGGAAACAACGTACAATGATAAAGAAAAGAGCTGGAATGATCAAGCATGTTCCAGTTCAAACTTCTGGGTCTGTGAAAAGAAAGTCCTTTCATAACCCTCCATCCAAAAGCATCAGACAGTGTGAAAAATCAGGACAATACGTTCACTGGTTTTTATATAGCGCCAAATCATAACAGAAGTTATCTAAGGTCATTTTTTAGATTTGTCAGTTTAGTGTGGATATAATCTGAAACTTGGTTATAACTGTGTTGCTGGGAAAATGGCCTGTTAACATACGTACAAACAAATACCCTGCTGTGTTTGCAAAAATCATGAAAAGTAATATATTAAACTTGCTTTGAGTGTCTGCTTTTCTTATTAGTTGACATCATACTCTGAATTTAATCTGTATCTAATCTATGAATGTTTACTTTAAAGGCAGATTGAATAGGATTTTCCTAAAACAAATGCAATGTATATAATCATACAGAAATAATCCCCCTTAATCATCACTTTGACCCATTAAAGTGTGTGGCAGTGTCTGTATCCACAGAGAGCCTGCCCTCTGCCTGTATTTTCTAGTTTGTGTGTTTGGGTGAGTAGCCCACAGACAGTGAAACTGGGGATGGCTTCCACCCGCTGGAGAGCCCTGAAGGAGAGGATGGGACTGAAGAGCTACGTGGAGTTGGCCTGTGTTGTATAGGTAACCTAGGTGCTGGCAGTTAGTACGTAAGCTTGTTAAGTATCTGCTTTTCCATTATGATTGGTAATTTCAACAGATGCACGTCTGTCCATCATCACGTCTTGACAAAATAGCTCCAAAGGTTTGTGGTGATGAGTTTGAGCTTAGAATTATTTTCTGGTAACATAATACTGGTTCAGGAAAAAGTGTTCAGCAATGCTTTAACAATGTATAAACCTTCAATTGAAGTGGACAATGAGCAGGGCAGCGATGAGGATGAAGGGTTGGTCGGCAGCGATGACTTGGAGCTGAGCAGTGGTGATTTAGAGGGTGAAGAGCTGCTCTGTGATGACTCTGTAGGGCAGGACTGCACAGTGACATGAGGGCGGCGAGATCCAAGTCTCCTACTGAGACCTCACAGCTGAGGGTCTAGCTGACAGGTTAGATGGTGAAGAGCTAACAGATTGGGCACGCTCTGATTTCATTACACAGTTAACAACAAACACAGGAGACTGAACTGGAGTCAGCCCGACTGGCAGTTAGCAGGCTGAGTGTGTTAAGCAGGCCGGTGGGGAAGCAGCCAGGGAGTTAGCCGCTGAAGCGTTAGCAGGCCGGAAAAAAGGCAGGTCATTTGAAAAAAAGGTCCAAAAGAAATTTAAAAAACTAAAAACCACATGCCAAATCATAAAGTCTAAGACTGGAGTTTTCAAAGTCTAGAACTGTGGGCCTCCCCTCAGACAAAGCTCAGGAAAAGTCACCCCCCTTTTAGTTTACTTGCTTACGTTTGCTCAATTTGTGGATGTCTATTGGATCGTTATTAGGTTATCTGATCACCCACAGACACTCAACAACTGAGCCAAGAAAGACTAATGATGTTTGACACAACTTCAGACTACACCACAATACAATACATTAAAAAAGTCTGTACTAATTTGTTTCTGACAAAGAAAAGCAGTTCCCCAAAACTATCTCAAACTGTATCTCTGAACTGTCTCTCTACCCGTCATTCAAAGACAAAGAAACTCTCTCTTCAGATTCCTAAACTAAAACTAATCCATTATAAGGCAAGTTTATTTGTATAGCACATTTCAACAACAAGGCAAGTCAAAGTGCTTTAAATAAAGCATAAAAGCAACATAGGGAAATAAAAAAACATGTTCAAATATTTAAATAAATTAAAATTAAAAGGGTAAAATAGAAAATAAAAACAGGGTAAAATAGGACAGTAAAAGTCACAGTGCAGTGTACGACCAAATCACATACATGTAATATAATATCTTTTACCTTCCATTCACTTATCCTCCCATGAAACCAGGTCTGGACTGGGGCAAAAATTTGGCCCCCGGCATTTTTGGTCCAGGTTCTCTTATATATTAATAAATATATATTGAAATATTCCCCCAATTTTGAGCATTAAGCACTTAATTTCCTGCTGGAGACATTTTCTGCACCAACGTTGAAAATGTTTTTTTATATCAAAATTCAGGAGGCTGCTGACAAATCAGAAAATGTAATTATGATATAACACAATAATTATTAGCTTGCTTTTGTAGCCTAAGTTACTTTTTTTGGAAAAGGCAAATCTGTTTCTTCTGTATTTACACTTCATTGCACATTAATGTAATTGTGCAAATAAACCTTTCTCAAAGCATTTTTATTTGTTATTTAACATTTCTTGTTTCTGTTTATGGGAAAACTTTTAACAAATGGTTTCAAACATGTTGGGGACATATCCCCAGCATCCCCAGAGTAAATGACACCTATGACCGCACCTCCCTGCTCCCTCCCTACAGGTTGAGCTACTCCATGCTTTCCGCTTCACCTCCACTCTCCTCCTCTCTGTCCCTGTCACTCTGCTCCGCTGTCACACACCTCCTCCTCTGCCTGACAGTGGCCACGCCTCTCCTTTACTCCTTCAAGTGCCAGTGGCTGCATAGTGTCGGGTACTGATATATATATTTTCCCACATTCAGCAGCAGCAGTCTCAAGATATTTTTTAAGGCCCGCAACACAAGCAGCAGCAGAATGACTTCAGAAATGTTCAGAAACTTTGTCTGTAAATTTACGGAGAAATGCATTGAAATTAATCGTGAGGAAGTTTATCATGCAGCAGAACAATGACCCAAATCCCACTGCCAACAAAACAAGACTTCACCAGGGGAAAAAAGTGGAAGGTTTTAGACTGGCCAAGTCAATCACCTGACCTTAACCCTATAGAGCTGCATTTCACCTCCTTAAGAGGAGACTGAAGGGAGAAACACCCGAAACAAACAAGAACTGAAAGAAGCTGCTGTAAAAGCCTGGAATAACATCACAAATGAAGAATCCAGCAGTTTGGTGATTAATTGTGAGATGTTGTGTTCAACTTTGAACGTCTTTCATTGTCACTTTTCTGAAACGTGCTGCTGGTATTATTTTATAAGGTTTCATTTTTTAAGTTGTCTTTGTGCTATTTTCAATGTTCTGCTCTGTACAATGTTTTGTGCATCATCACATTTTATCACATATCACACATTTGTCATGTGCGTCTTTATTTGGAAACAGGGATGTAATTTGGAGGCGTCCTGATATAAAGAACAATGACCTCAGCGAGCGAAGGAAACCCCATATAGCCTCGTGTAGGGCTGTTAATATCAGAGCTGAAACTAACAGCTTCTGATTATTCTGTCTCGACTTCAGTGAAGAAAAGCCAATAAATGTACAATGATATCAAACTGAGAAATGGACTCACACATGTTCTGTATATTTACATGATCAGGGACTTTACTAATAAATCAGCTAATAGTTTTATATAAATAATCTGATGCCGTATGTACAAATTAAAATCTGTAAAATCTGATCATGAATCAGAGAGCAGCACTGCCAACTTAACACGCAAAGATTTATCCAACATGTGACTGAACTTACAGGAGGGAAGGTGAAGGTGAGGAAAGAAATGTGATCCAAGTCTGCTGTAGGTGATTTATGACCTCGGGGATCCCACCGTGACTCACTTCATCTGGAGCTAACTGTAAACCTCTGACTCTTCTGTCTACCTCTGCTCGTACAGTGTGCGCTCACAATTCATCTTCATCAGTCTTTGCTCAATAAAATCCAGATCCAGAACTTTTCAGCCCCCAAAAAGGAGGAAAAGGAATCTGTATTTCTGAATTTTGGCTCTTTAAGAAGTTATTGCTGATGTTTCTTCACACCTGTCAGTCATAAAGAGGAAAACTGGGATCTTTTCTTCTTTCTGTTTACTTGTGATTAAATCTGACTATCTGTAGGGGGCGCCCTTTATTGATCTGCTGCACGACCCTGTGTCATGTTCTGCATCATGTTTCATTTCACTCCCTCATGTAAAGCCTGAGCTGCATTACGATATCACATCTTAGCATCAGCATTAAAGTTTGATGTAAAGTCTCTCCCTCTGCATCCTCACAGAGCATCAACAGGTGATATTTTACATTTTATTTTATCTTTCATATTTTATTAAGATGTCGCTGAAACAACATTGAAAAAATCAAATGATCTGTACTGGATTGCTGACCAAGACAAAGTCCATGTTTGAAGAGTTGTGTAATGGGAATTCCAAACATTTTGCATGGAGCCCTGGACTTTGGAGTTTTCAGAGAAGTAGTGCAAAAAACAAGGAACACAGTAAGATCACATAACACCCAGATCGTCTCATCCAGTGAGTGAATCGAGTGGTGTCTGGTGACATACTGCAATAATCAGACTTTTCTTTTCTTCAAATGAGTGAAACTAACAATCATCTAAAGTTGTTTTTTTACTCTTCAAACATGGACTGTGTCTTGGTAAGAAATCCAGTACAGATCTTTTTTATTTGGTCGTCGCCGCTTTCAGCTGACACTTTATTTTAGTTTCTGTGAGTGGATCTCAGACAGTCATTACTCACTGATACAGGAACTGTAGTGTCTGTCACATTATTGTTGTTGCCATGAAAGCAACCAAACAAACATACAGTATGTCGCTTATGCTCTTTTAAGAACTTGTCATTAGTTTGTCCTTCAGTAATGTGAGACAGACACAAAGTGTATATATACAATCTCGCTGTTGGCTTAACATGTTGCTTCTTATCAGTCGCTGCAAAACACCAAAGATGTAATGCTGACTGACAGGAAACTTGAACTTATATGTGGATGAGTGAAGTGGTGGAGGTCTCTTGGTTAATGGGGCTCTCTGATGTGGTCTCGCCGCTCTGGTAGCAAAAAGAAGTCCACACATTTAATGACCTCATCAATCTGATCAGACGGCTACTTAAACTTATTTGCATTATTGTTTAATCTACCAAAGGTTTTCTCTAATCTTCATCTTTGGGTTTGTAGAATGTCAGCAAATAGCAATAAATGCCCAACACAAGTTCCCAAAGTCCAAGGTGACATCTTCAGACGCCTTGCTTTGTTTGACCAACAGTCCAATATGTTCAGTTTACAAAGAAAAACAGAAAATATTCATCATTTAGAGACCGGAACCACTGAAGCTTTGACATTTTATGGTCATCAAAATAGTTGCTGTTTAACTTTCTGACAGTCGACTAACTGATTAATTAACTGCTCTAAGATTTACATATTTAGGTGTGTCTGTGGCTGAAAGATATAAGAATGTGTTTCACAATCATTTTAAGATAGCCCTGGATAAAGCCAGACAAGATATCGAGTAGCAGCCGTCCCTTCTTTTGTTGCTGGCTGGCAGATTTAACTCTGGTGATTAATACATTTTTTTCAAACAATACTATTCTTATACCAAAGTCACTTTTCAAGGAATTAAATGAACACAAATGTTTTTAGAATGGCAGAAGAGAGATGGAGGACTGTTTCTGCTGAATGATGTGTATTATTATTGGGCGGCCAACATTTGTCAGGTGGTGTGCTGGGTCCAGGAGGAGG